>JANIIA010000192.1:19819884-19837655 GCA_027478495.1 Erythroxylum alaternifolium
GATTTTATCTTTATGATTAATAATTAAATAATTAACAAATACACAAAGATAAAAAATGCCTTTTATTGAATAAAATATTGTCACTCAAATAAATTTATAACCAAACTAAATTAGCTACAAGGGCATAAACTAACAAATGTATGTATAAAGGGGACAAGATCAATAGAAATAGCAAAATACTATATAAGCTTTAAGTTAAATAAACATCAAATAAAATGAATTTTTTGAATGAAAGGTCAATCCAAAAAACCCGCTTCTTAGCCTAAACCAAACAAATTCACACAAATAATTATGGAAACCAGAGCACAATAGGATTGTGATGTTAGTACATACTGTTTATTATGATCCATGATAATAGATAATATATGCACAATATTCTATCCCAGAAATCAAAGTTAGAAAATATAATGTAAATATCGAAGGGAATTAAAGCATTGCAAGGCCTGCAGACCATCATCATCCAATGTATGCCTGGTATATATAAAATTAAGAATCTAGCTTTTTGCATACTCTTTCATAAATTCTAAAGTTCATCAACTAAACCTTTGTTTGTTGATGGACTAAGTGAATGTTTAAGATGGCTGACAATTACATTTTTATAACTCCTCCACCAGAGAAATGCAAAGAAACTAAGTTTAATAGCATGTCGCGTCCTATAATAAGATCCATAGCTAAAACCTCCACCAACTTCTTATATTTATTGGCTGCAATTTGTAGTTTCTAATAAAGCAAACACAAGCAAGAGGGGGTAAATTGTGTGTAACTTAAAATTTTTTGCAAGTTTTATCAATTTGTATAGACAATAGGAGCATGTTAAAATTTAAGATAAAAGGAGCCTATTAATATTTAAAATGATAAGAGCCTGTTAAAATTTTAAATGAAAGGGACCTCTTGTAAATTGAAAACAACTCTAACTAAAACTCGAAAATTTAAAAGTTAAGGAAAGAGAAAGAATGACATAGCCAATTTATATTGGTTTGGCTTATAACGAAGCCTACATCTAGTCCTCAAGTGTCCAACTTGAGTGTTTCACTAATAAATCTCCAGTAGTAATTTGACGAGCCTTTCCAAGCTCACAAGTACATATTTTTCAAAGTTCTTCAACCTTCCACACTAGTAGTATTTAATAAGCCCTTACAAACTCTCAACAAATGAAAGTAGGGTTTGCTCAATATGAGTGTTAATGAATATTGATCTCTCTTTAGATAGAGTGTTTTCACTTTCTAAAGCTCAAAGGGTATAGGTTTAACTTTTCGAGAATAAGTACATATGATACTGATGTATTTTTGTAAATCTAACATGTGTTATCAAACGCAATCGTTCTCCCTTAAATAGAAATTCCTTTCAACTAGTCATTACTTATGAATTGGCTTTGATTATGTTAAAAACATCTTTCTCACTATCTTTGATAAAATCTTCAAGTATCTTGTTGTTTGAATAACCCTTTGACTATGTCTTCGAAGCCACTATCGAATTGGTTAAATAGAAGGATCATTTGTCTGTACAAACAATTACAGGAGCTTATCCATTCCATATTTGTAGAAACTGTTTCTTACTATCAGAGTGAGTTTGTTAGATTGATTCCTATAAAATAGCAAAACGTTTTTTTCTTTTTATCATAGAGATAACTAAGTTATATAACGTTTTGCTTATCGTTATCTTTCAGGATAAATAAGATAATTCAATAAATTTGAATATGAAACGTAACTAATCATTTATTGATTGTTATCACCAAAATCATTAATTTAAAAGCCTTGAGCTAACAGTTTCATTCTATGCCCAATTTCTTACTCATAATCTACAAAAATGTGAAACTTAATTAAAAAAAATCAATCAACTTTCAATCTTTCATTTAGTTATAATATGTTAGCATGTCCTAATTTAAAGTTGTTATTATTCTATTTTATTTTTTTATTTTTATTTATTTTAAACATCTTCTATGTTTATTTGACTTTTTTGTAATATTTTCATATCACATTTACATGTGGGTCTATCGAAAATTGCCTTTTTACTAAGTAAGGGTAAGGCTGCGTACTATCAGACCTCTTCAAACCCCATATTTGTGCGAGATTCAACTGGGCGTTGATGGTGATGATGATGATGTTAGCATGTCATATAATCCAAAGTAAAGCTCAATGAATGAAGTAGCAAAGAAGAGTGATGAACTAAGGGAGAAGGGTTTACTTTACTAAAGTAACAAGAATTGGAGAACTAAGGGAAAACCAAAACCAAAAGAAAACCAAAAGTCTCAAATACTTGAAATGTCTCCTTCAAACATCAAAAAGAGAGGTCGTTCAAGTTCTGGTTTGCGGTTAAAATTTTAAAAATTAATATATTTTTAAGAAAGCAGACCCCACATTACCACACCAGCTCTGACATAGCAAGGTAGGGTCTCTAGAAGCAATAAATTAATATACAAAATTGTGAGATTATCACTAAAATTTTAGGGTTGTATTTAAACGTTAGGCTTTTATTTGTTCACTCTGAAACATTAGAGTTAAATTTGTCGATTGGTGAAAACATTAGGGTCATGAGTGACCCTTCTGTCTAAAAAGTTATCAAATAGGTTTTGAAATTGGAGAGTGTTAAGTTTACCTATTAAATATACTTAGGTTAAAAGTGCATTTTGAATATTAATGTTTATATCAAGATATAACTTTTGAAGTGTTCAAATTAAACCTTGACATTTTGAAGCATTCAAATGAAACTCTAAAATTTTTAAAACATTCAAAATAGGCTTTAAATGGACATAAAATTTAACGAGATTAACTATTATCAATTAAATACGATGACATTATTTTTATATTTTTTAAATAAAAAGTGGGTTCTACTATCGTATAACTAATTTTTTAAATTAACAAAAAAGTGGATCTTACAGCCATGTGACAGTTATACATTTCAAATGGTGAATCTCACTTATTACGTCAGAATGGACCATAGTTATACATTTTACATAGTGTGTTTCATTTATCATGTGGAAAATAATGTCATGTTGAAAACTTTGGGATTTAATTTGAATGCTTTGAAACGTTAGAGTTTGTTTTATAATCTGCCATAAATGTTGAGGTTTAAAGTGCACTTTTAGCTAATGTACTTATGATTTATACTATTAAAAGAATGGATTATATCAAGATCGAATTTTTTTTATTTGTTAAATCACGTTGGATTTAATTCACTTAAAAAATTATATCATTAATGATTTCAAATTATTATTATTGTTGTTTTGTTTATCTTTTATTTTTTCTTCATTATATCAAATGTAACATGAGATTAATAAATTGTTGATGAAATGTTAATATTTTCTAATAAAATCCTTCTAATTTTTATTTTAATATACTAAAAATAATAAATTTCACATAAATAAAAAGTACAGAAAAATTAACCAAAGACCTTATACGTCAACGAATAAAAATAATTATAAATTAAAATTGTTCCATTAAATAAGATTTTAAAATTTTATAATTTCAAAATTTTCAATATGTTAAAGAGTTCAATTGAGATTTTTTTATTTTTTCAAATGATTTATTTTGTTCTCCCTTTTAATTCATACTTATTAATCAATAAAGTGAAATGATCTCGAGTTCTAAATTTATTTTTTAATGATTGCAAATAAGATGAACTTAAACATGAGTGTACACCAGTGTCATTGAAGTTATAATGCAAAGGCTAACACAAAATTAAAAATAAAAGTAAGTGAAAAATTCCATAGCATGGAGAAATTTGGAATTAACTCAACAAGAAATGGAAAAGTGATGAAAGCCAAAAAAAGCCCCATATGGTCAAATAGATAAAACAAGAAAGTATGTGAAATTAATGGTAGAGCATGGAACATGTCACTATACTGCCCAACAAGGCAATGGCAGGCAGTACACCATCGTTGGCCATGCAAGATTTCTATTCGTAGATCTCTCAACTTCTGTTAGGCCATCAATTAACACAAGGTACTTGCCAATTTAGGGAATCTCATCCTTATGAGTCACACTCACACCAAACCTTTTACAAAAGAACTGTATAGATATAATAATGAAAAACCAACACCTTCACACATTTGGCCATCTTTTGTTGTTTCTAGTGATTGTGAGATTAGGGTTTCCATTATTGAACTTTTACACAACCATGATTTAAAAACTATCCATATCAAATGGGGTTTTTTGACAATGACGTGGAAGAAAGTGAACTGATTTGTTGTTGCCTTTGTGTGTGCGTGTGTGTGTGGTTTTTTATTTTTTAAAATAATATTTTATGATTTTCCCACAATTTACTTGAAAGCAACAAGTAATGAGATGAGAGAGAAGTATAGGAATATTATATAATGTTAAGTCCTAAAAATGATATAAACATAAGCTTAGATTGTTAAGAAAATAATTTAGACAAACATTTACCATATATTCTCATATGGTGATTGATGTTCACATATGACCTATCTACTTTGAAGACAATCCGTCTTAATGAAAATGTCCTCTCAAAATGCCAAGCAACTGCAAAGGGTTAGTTAAAAATATCAAACAATAGAATAATGAAGAACTAAAAACGATACAATTTTAATATTTAAATTTGAGTTTCATTTTTTAGGGCTATATAGCCTAGAATCATAGACCTTTTTTATAAAACAGATCAAATTTATTATTATCAAAATGATTCAAATTGTTTCAAAGACCCAACATACTTTTTTTGTTTTACATTGAGCTCTCATATTAACAGATTTTTTTATTAGCTAGACAACTTAGGAACTTGAAGGATTACATATAGAAAGCAATAAGCCATCAACGTTAAAGATGCAGTTACTACCCTTGTGCATTTATTAATATTATTTTTCAATTACAAATATTGTAATTGTTCTTACATAACTATTTGAACACTATTTACTTATGTTTATTTGATTATTATTTAAAGGTTCTAATCCTAAAATGCCAAGCCTCTCATTTTGTAATTTCTTGAACACAAAAAATCGAACTTGATAGAGTGGCATTTGAATTGTAGCAATGATAGCCAAGTGTAACTTTACTTATTTTGCAAAATGTCGAAAGCGGTTGTTACTAGTGTGATTGTTAGACTTGTTTGTCGTGCTCTTTTTCTAATTTTGCTTTATTGTTAAGTTAGGTCAAGCCATTTTAATCTAAATTTGTTAAATATAGATAACATTTAACTATATTTTTTAGTTTCAGACGCAATTTTCAACTATGAAAAATTATGCTTCTTTCATAAATTTTAATTAATGACCCAAATTTATGCTTCATTCATAAAATTTTATTTAAAATACATTTTAAATTTAACATAAAAAATTAATTCCTAGATTTTGCAAGCCAAGTTTTGCCCGATTATCAATATGTTAAAGACTACCAAGACTATGATAATGAAGAGGCATTTAAATTTAAAGAAACAAGTAAAGAGATAGACCGATGACAATGCACTTGATGTAATGAAAAAGTTGAACAAGAATAAACTGAATGCAATGAAATGAGAATCATTTGGAATGTAAGCAAGGCATATGAAGTGACAAATAAAGATGATATACACAAAATCCACTTAGGAAATAAGAAAATATGCAATAGTAAGACATAAAAGCTCTATTAGTACCTAAACATCCATATCATTGGTGTCATATTCCATGCCAAGCAAAAATCTTAGGATGAAAATTATGATCACTTAACAGCCAATAAGAGATTTATCTATGTGTCGAAAGAGCAATGCTTGGTACTCTAAAAAAGAATAAGAGGAAAAATAAAAATGAACTAAAGAAAGTGAATTCTCAAAAACTTTCTCAAAAGATTAAATTACAATTGTGTTAAAAACATGGCAAATCTAGTTTTAATAAAATAATTTATAAAAATATAGACAATGCTTCCCCTCTTGCTAGCTAAGTTGGAGCTGAACTTAGCTTATCCACTACAAATTTAATATTGATTTATGAATTTGACATTACAATACACCAACAACATTGTGTTTACAATCTTATAAGTTAATATTCAATTAAAGTTAGACTTATGTAACAATGGGAGATTCATCTAGTCATTCACAATCATAACCATCTACATCCACATCAACATAAAGAGTAAAAAGAACTTTTGGATGACTAATCCAAATATTTTCAACTTTCTTTCTAACTAAGAATTGTGAATGATACTTAATGGTTGATTAATTTTGCAACACTTCTTTTAAGGGGTCACTTGTGTATATCTAAGTTATTTAAGTTAAATGTATATATTTTAGATCCACTTTTGCTTATATTTGCACATATATTTGGAATTTTCAATTTAACTATATACATATCTTAATTTTATATCTTGCTTTATGGATTTTCACACGATTTGCAATGTGAACATTCTATAAGAAGCAAATGAAGCCATAATTATAGAATTATAGAATTTTATATAATTTGTATTGCTTGTGTGTATGGTCTTGTGGTTAGAATTAATCAACAAGTAGCTTATGAAAATTTTAGAAATTAAGACATGTATTTTGATTTCTACAATTGATTAATAGGAAACTTATGTAAATTCTAAAAATTAAGATATCTGTTAAGTTGCTACAAATGAAGACATTTATTGCTGATATTTTATGAAAATTAAGGAATGTATGATCTTTTTAGAATTTTTATGCTATTTTGGAGGAGATGTATAATGCAGTTACGTTCCTAATGACTAAAACTTGTAAATTGGAATGGATAGAGCTAATAAAATAACAAAATCTTTCTTACATTAAGGAAAACATATTATATTCATAAACATATTGAAAAAAATTTCGTAATCTGCATGCTTACAAGACCTCCCATTTATAGTTTCCTAAAAATCTAATCAAGGAAATCAATAGTCTACTGAGCAGATTCCTATAGCTTGGGCATTGAGGAAATAACACTTTGGTGAAGGTTAACTGAGCAGAAGTTTGTAAACCATGGTGGTCTTGGAATAATTCCAATAAGAACCACCAAACAGGTCCAGATGCTCAAAATAATCTAAAGACTTTTAACAAACTCTCACTCTCTCTCTTTGGGTAAGATGGGTTGATTCCCATTATCCATACAAAGGTAGCATTTGGAATTAGGAGCCTAAGGCTGACACTTCCTAAATCTTTAAACATATCCTAATAGTGAAACAAACATACAAAATGGACTTTGGGTATAAGGTAGGGGATGGATCTTCCACCTTATTCAAGTTTGACAATTTTTCATCATTGGTAACTTTATCAAAAGTCACATATTTCAGACCCCTAATGACTAACACAACAATAGGGAAAATTGTAAATGGGATTCTTACCTTATATTAGGAGTTGATTGCCAGCATCAATAATCAACTGGAACTATAGATGCACTCAAATATGCACTTATAGGACATAAAAATTTAGAAAGGCCACTTATTTGGAATGTTTAATAAGAAAATATGCAGAAAGTTTATTCTAATCATTCACCAACTGTCCTATGGAGTAAATTGGTATGCTTCAAGCAAGCCAACCCAGAGCAATCATATGTGTATGGCTCCTAACTAGAGGAAAAATGTATACCAAAGATAGACTACAGAATTCCAAAAATATACATAATGATTGTATACTCTGTAGAGAGGAGCTAGGATCCATGCATCATTTGTTTCTCGAGTGCTTCCTATCTAAAAAATTTTGAACTAGTATGGTGGGAATGTGTCAAAAGGGAATGCAATTATGGAAGTGGAATGAAATACTCTAGTGATGCTGCCAAAATGCCTTGTGGACTGATATGTAATGGATCATTTATAAGATCACATTAAGTTTCACGATTAGGGTTATTTGGTTTGAGAGAAATCAAAGAACATTTAGGAGAAAAAAGACAAATGCTGAGAGCTTAATTACAGGACTCACAAATGTGATTAGGGAGCATCTTATAACATTAAAACTACACCATTCTTGAAAATATGATCAAAATTTTATTTAGAGAATAGAAGCTTACCAAACGTTATGTTTTAAATTGTAACTAATGTAAGGCATTATCGTCATATAACCAAAAAGTCCTGATAGTAAATATTAAGATAAACACAATATCTAGCCTTTTGTAAACATTTCTTGTTATTTTGGTACCAAATAATTCAATTTAATTTTTAAAAAAAACTTAGGCATTTGTTTGTAACTTTAGGAAAAATATATGAAAATAATAGTTGATCAATATCAAATATGTAATAAACAATTTCAATAACTACTTATTCTTACTAAGAATAATCTGAATTTATACTTTATTTTCTTCATCTTTCCTTCAAGCTTAATTTTCCTCTTATGTTCCTTAATTTTTAGTCTTCTAACCACTTTTTCATATATTTGAACTTTTTTTATTGTCATGAATTGCATTTTTTATCTATCGTTAACTAATGATTTAAGTTAATATTTTCTCTCCTTAATCTATAAAAAACATTAAAAGCTATATCAATGAATAGGTCGTCATGTTAAACAAGATACTAATAACTCTTAACCTTACAATAACCATAAAAATATTTATTTATAATAAGTCTTATGCAATTTTTGTGTCCTTTAACAAGTTATATAAATAAAATTAAATTAAGCTTATCAAATGATTTGGGCACCCATAAAATCTTAACCCATGATTTTTATCATTTCAAGAAGTCCTTATAAAGACATTCAAGTTATAAAAATATTGAACAGTAATTAAAGAAGTGTTGTTAGTTAAAGAATTAGAATATGATGATTCTAGTCCAAATTGTTTATTTGAGTTTCAAAGCAAATAATTTAATTTTTGGGTGTGGCTGATAACACACAATTATAATTAATACAAGTTTGGTCAATTAAGAATTTTTTAATGCAATTTTCAATGTTAAGAATTTAGGATTGGAGAAAGGAAAGGCCAAATTGTGATGAATTTAGTGAATTTTTTTGGTCATTTCATTTTTGAACTTTTTAAAATATGTTATGTTATTTTAATAATACTTTAGTAAGTAAAATTATTTTGAAATTCTCTGCCTTCTCACTACTCTCCCATCTACTATCATTAAATCATGGCTACCTGCTGTGATTTCCTTCCCCTTGTGTTGATACACTCCTTCCTACATGCCATTTCTACCTTCATTCATGCCCTCACGTCATCTTCTCATCATACTTGCCCGGTTTAAACTGGATGTATTTTCTATTTTTGGAAGCCCGCCTAAAGCACACTCCTAAAGCATATCTAACAATTTACTAATGGTAAATATATCCCTCCCACATCCACAGCCTTCCCTGATCTCCCTCCTGACAACTGCGGAGTTCCCACCATTGCCATCCTCTGTTACTCCTCCACTGAACCAAACCACACCTCAATCGTCGTCTTCAACAAAAGCCGAAGAAACCAACTTGGAGTTGAGTTGTTGGAGACCTAGATACGTTTAGAAAGCTGCATTTTGTAGCTGGAGTTCGTGAAGGTCCTGTGTCTCCACCTGAGATGGTGTTGCAATAGGCAACTGTCAAGTGGAGTTCTTCTTTGGTAGGCTAGAGGATGGCCTACTCGATGGTGCAACGTTGGGCTAAAGTAAGTTGGAAAAAACTGGGATTCCAAGCCACTTTGATAATAGAAGATGAGCTATTCATCTTTTGTTTTACTTATGAGGAAATGGCGAACAAAGCAGCTGACATAGGCCCTTGGCATATACAAGGTAAACCTATATTTTTAAGAAAGTGAAAAATCGTTTTTAAGCTTTATAGAGTTGAGATTAAAACTATACCGATGTGGGTTAGGATTCACGAAGTACCCCTTGAATATTGGTCATTAGAGGGGTTGAGTTATTTGGCTAGTTACCTTGGTAATGCTTTAAGAACTGATGAAAATATTGCACATATTAAAAGGGTTGGGTATGCTGGAGTTTGCAATTAAGTTGAGCATGGAAAAATCACGCTCGAAAAATACAACAGTGATGATGCACTAATTGAAGATAAGGTCCTATTATCTTACCCTTGGAAATCATATCTGAAAGAGAAAACCAAGTTATAGGCTCCTAAAAATCCACAAGGAAGGAGAGAGTAGAAAAGTAAAAGTTTAAGACCCAAAGACTTCGAAAAGTGCCTAACAAATTGATAAATATCATGAAAATAATATGGATACTTGACAATAGTTTTCTAAACGAGATGATATGGTGTAAGTAATGACTAAACCCCTGGATAAACAGCATACTCCTAAAACAAGAAGCACCATCATCATAAAGTAGAACATCTGTATCCCCAGAAATGACTTTAAAATAGGAAATTAATTGACAACTGAACTAATGATAAAACCAAGGCTAAGGCCTAAACTAAATGCCAGGCTTGTAAAATTGAAGTCTCAATAGCAAAAACAACAATTTAGTGGACATCTGATCATTAGCTATAAATGATTGTGAAGTTTCTAATGATATCCCTGGACTACGAAATTATATGACCTCTCATGTACCTATCAGTGACAAATGCTATATAATTCAAACAGAGTTTATAGCTCATGTTTTTGGTCCATATATACAAAACCAAGAGTGTGCAACAAACTGAAACCTTTGACACTCGTCTAAAACATCTTTGATCTGTTAAAAATTTAAGGCAAGAACAAGTGTAATAAGTATCATTCTAATTTGCACTTTTTTCTAAGCATAGATTTCGTAACAAACTCCAAACTACTAATAACATCACTTATGCCTATATCAATAGAGAAAGGGTGGAAGTTGTTATCCATTAAAATTCTAATAACTAAATATCAGACCTCCTCAAACAAGAAACACCACCACCACCACCACCATCATCATCCCTTCTACCGAGTTTCCAAGTACATAAGAGAACCACTCACAGGAAGTGGAGAACTCTACCAACCTAATATCCATTGCTTACCCATTAACAGGCAACTTCAAATCTCTTAAAAGACAAAATGCCTCTCCCATTCTCACCTTTGGAAACTCCTGAGCTACTGCACAACAAGGAATCCATAAGTCAAGACGACACTCTTCATTAATTTCAAAGGCATCACACAACCAAGAATAGAACTGAAGCAATGAATGCGAAGGCATAGGGGCCAAAAAGAGGATATTATTGTCACTTAGAGGGCTCCTAGCTATATAAAAAGATAAGGCCAAAGATTCTTGCTTAGAAGCAATGCTCTTAATGATTGATTGAAGCTTTGTAGGCTCAACATAAGAGCTTGAATAAAGTGTTATGTGAGGTCGAGACTAGATTTTAATGAGTTGGATGCTGATTTAATGGCGAGCTAGCACTTTCTAGGCCTTCAAAACCTAGTTTTTAACTGTCGGATCGAAGTATAGCTCAATTGCATAGCCTTGTGACATCATGAGTGAAAGATTAATCATAAAGGCAACAACTTTAGACACAAGATTCAACAATCAAAATCCCATATTGAGATTTAAAGATTACTTAGATACAGAAAAATGAACAATAGTTCAATATAGGAGCACCCAGCTAAGAATGGCTTGAATTCGCAGCAGCCTATAGATATGATAACTACTGAAGCAAAACAGGTGAACAATAATCAAACAAATGCAGTAAATGTGAATCAAACAGTGAGCATTGGTTATGATGTAAATGGAAATATGAAAGAACTTGAGCAATGGAAAGAAGGTGGATCTAGTAAATGTAAATCTAAGAGGAAAACCAATATTAAGCATTCTAAATGATTTGCACCATATGGAATGTAAGGGGATTGAATTTCCCCAATAAATAATTGGACTAAAGGATTACTTAGCTTCCAAGCAGTCAATTTTTGTTAGTTTGGTGGAAACTAAAATAAAAGAGGATGTTTTTCAAAAAGGGTTACATTTTATCCCATATGAATGGCAGGCTCTTAACAATCATTCCAAACATCCGAATGGTAACATCTTGGTGAGACTTGATTAAATTTATTTGATCTTAACAAATTGGTTTTGTAATGACCAGTTGCTATATTGTGAGCTCACTATTAAATCTGACATGATTCCAGTTTGAATTACAATTATGTACGCATCAAATTGGGAATTTTAGATGGCAGCATTATGGAGGGACTTGCAAGCTATTAACTCTAACATTTCAAGCCTTTAGATGCTTGCAGGAGACTTCAATTGTTTATTGACTCCAGCTGAATCTAATGGAAGATAAAGAATAACAAATGTAGTAATTAGATAACTTACAGAGTTGATTGCTAAGCTTGGACTAGTTGATCTAAAATTTTGTGGACCTATTTTTACATGGACTAACCACCAAAAAAATGGTAGCTTGGTACAGAGAAAATTGGACAAATGTTTAGTCAATCACCATTGCCTCACTACAATGTGTGGAAACTTTGTAGAGTATGGTAAACCTTTGATTTCATATCACACTCCAATCAATGTTTGTGTCAATAACAAGACAAGGCTAAGGAGATCTCGATTCAAGTTCTTTAATTCTTAGTTATTCCCAACTTGACTCAATTATAGCGGCTGCCATTAATAAACACTTTCAGGGCTCTAAATCATTCCAATATGTGTAATTACTTGAAAACTATCAAGGTTGGTTGTGTTAAACTCCTCAAGGAGTCTCCTGGTCCTATGAGGATAAAGAATATGTAAGTTATGAAGCAACTCCCTTCCACTCAGAAGCCACTAATGGCTAACCCCTCAGATCCTGTGCTCATTGAGAAAAAGAAGTATGATCTCAACTCATACTTATAGACACTAGAGGCATACAATTCTCAATTAAGGTAGAAATTGAGAGTCTAGTGGATGAAACAAGGAGATAGAAATATCAAGTATTTCTATAATGTGATTTAGGGTAGGAGAAATACAACCGAAGTGATATCCCTTGATATTAATAGAATATTAATTCATGATCAAGAAGAGTTGAAAGAGGTAGCAGGAAGACACTTAAAACAGATAAATGAGGTAACTATACACTCAACTAATCTTCCTAGCATTTTGTTGCATAGATTGGTAGGTTCCATAAGGCATGATCAACAGTATGAAATGCTCAAAGAAGTTACCTCTGAGGAGATAAGAGAAGTATTATTTTCATTTCACCCTGACAAGGACCCAAGACCAGATGGCTTCAATGTAAGGTTCTTCCAAGAGAAATGGAATGTCTTATAAACTCCAGTACTAAGGGTTGTTCAAGAGTTCTTTAAAAGTGGTAGACTATTATTAAAATGAATGAGACTAACTTAGTCTTGGTTCCCAAATTCCTGAATCCTAAATGCTTAAATGATTACAGGTCTATTGCATGTTATAATGTGATATACAAGATTATTGCAAAAATTCTTGCCAACAGGTTGAAAGTTACCTTACCTGGCTTAATCAATCTAAGTCAGGGTACTTATGTCCTAGGAAGAAGAATGGGTGATAACATCCTGCTAACTTACGAAATGTTTAAAGATTACAATTCTAAGGAGCATATCAGGAGTTGTGCACTCAAGATTTATTTCACTGAAGCTTATGATACCATTGAATGAGATTTATTATCTACTCTTTGTAGGCTTTTGGATATCTGTATGAGTTCTTCAAATGGATCTTGTATAATATCTGTCTCTTACTCAGTATTGATGAATTGAAAACCTTCTTAACTTTATATAACTGCTATAGGAATTAGACAAGGTGATCCTCTCTCCCCCTATCTATTTGCCATTACTATATAAGTACTATAAAGGATTACACAAATGTGTATAAAGGAAAATCCTGAATTCAAATTCCATTATAGATGTGGTGGTCTTAGGATTAATTAACTATCATATGTAGATGATTTACTCTTTTGAAAGCTTTGTAAATGTTTCACGAAGTCTCTAGGCTCAAGTTTAACTTAAGTAAGAGTGTTGGTAATCTATCTAGACAAAATTATGGAAATTTTATGAATGTGATAGTAGATGCTGGACTCAGTGTACACCAACTGCGTCACACTTATTTGGACTCCTAATTTCTACAAAGAATCTCAAGGAAGCTGATTACAGACCTCTAATTGAAAAAGTCAGCAGAAGACTCTCTTAATGGAATAACAGATTCTTATCCTATAGAATTAGAGTACAATTGGCCATCACCATTCTTAATAATTTGCATATTTAGTAGTTATCACATCTAGCTATTCCTAAAGGATTCCCAAAGAAATTTGATAGAAGTATTAGAGATTCATTTGGCATGGACATAATTCTAGTGGGAAAAATTATCCAAAGTTAAATGAAGTGTCATATGTCTTCCTAAGTAGTATGAAGCGTTGGGAATTAACTCAACTACCAGAATGAGCAAAATCTTATATGTTTCACATGTTTCACATCAAATAGAAAAGCATTTAGTTTATCTCCTAAACTGCTTTGCAATCTTACACTTTTCAATAGATCTTACATATGAGGTTCTTCATGCATCCTCATATGAGGCATCATGCTGGAAATGGGAAGAACACAACTTTCTGGTTTTATAATTGGCATGCCTTAGGGACTTTATGTAACACTAACCTCTTTACAGCCTTAAAAGTATCTATCCCTAGAGATAATAAAGTCCAAACTCTGATCCGGAATAACAGGTGGAATTGGCTGATCCATATATGTAGAGGAGTCAGTTCTATTGTTGAGCAATGGCCTTCATACCTTTCAAGTCAAACATAAGAAGATAAGATCATATGGGAACTCCATAAGTCTAAAAAATTTACAACTCAATCATGCAAAGAATTGTTGCGAGGACCTATGGTCAAGTTTCCACTTTACAAATTGATACAGGGATTAGGTATTGCTTCAGCTCACTCTTTCATGTTATGGTTAGCTTCTTTACAAAAACTGGGAACTAGAGATAAAATTAAGTTCCAAAATTTGGACACAAATGTCCCTTTATGCTCTGGAGAACCTGAGACCTTAGGTCATATTTTCTTCAAATGTTCTCAAACTAAACAACTATAGAGTGCTTTTTTCAGTATCTTTGGGTTACAAGACAGTGATCATAGTTAGATGAACACATTGACTTAGGTTAACAAACTAAGATGGGCTAATAGAGAAGATCAAAGGTTCTTCAAAACTAGTTTTGCTATGTTGGTACACTACATCTGGAGGATGAGAAATACCAAAATCTTTGTAAGGCTAAGGAGTTCAAAGAATATGGATAGAATTGTTTATGGCTCAAACTAAGGATGACCATTATGATCAATACTAATCATCTACTCTTGTCTGATGCTATTAGATTGTAATTAAACATCTAGAATATAGGGTTGTTGGATATATCCAACTATGCACTTTCTGCATTAGATTGAGCTCCATTCTTAGAAGATGTAACCTCACACATTCTGTAACTTCCACTTTTTAAATGAATTTATTACTTAAATTATAAAAAATGTAATGTCAGTGTTAAATAGTTTTAAATTCTTTGTAAGTTGAGCTGAAAATAAAATTATTAGAAAATTAACATAAATTTAATTTTATTAGAATTGAAAGTATTATTAATACTATCTTAATAAAATTTACTTAATACTATAAAACTTGTTAAAATTTTGGAGGATGGTTAACCTTAAAATTAAGGAGGAAGTTAAAGTTGTGCTTACTTTTAGTGCCCTGTTGTTTAGATGTTTGCGGTTGATATGCCAACATGTCGAAGAATAGGCAATGCTTGGTATAGAAGTTTACAAACTCATTTACTACAAAGATCTCCTTACAGTGATCAAACTCGAGTTTATCATGTAGATTTGTTAGTAATTTTTTAATTGGAAAATTATTGATTACAGGTTTTTATAAAATTATGGTTAAGAAAATTAAATTCAATCTGAATTAAAGATAATAACAACCCAACAAAGGATCTGGCTAAAGTCCGGTGAAGAAAATGAGCCCTAATCAGTATGGGTCGATTATGTATTGGGCATGTGATGAGGAGACCTACTAAAATTACTATAAATAGCTGCTAAGGTCTCCTGTTGCCTACTTAAGTAAGTTTGTGGACATTCAGTTTCTCTGTCCCATTAAGAGGCCAACACTTTAAAAAAGGCACAGAAAGACGTTAATGGCATAAGGATATACAAATTTTATAAAGGTCGATTGAAACTTTCAGGACCTTGTTTAAACGTCGAGGAGCTTGTTTAAGCAGTTCAACAACTTATTCATTATGCAATAAATAACAAAACAAGTATTTTTCACATTTTTTCTGTTAATACAAGTTCATGGTTGATCCCAGGTCTATAATTAAAGTTCATATTATGACTAACATGTGGTATTAGAGAAGTTCCATGATTGTATGAAAACTATGTGTTTACTAAATTCCGTAGACACTATCAGTTAAAGATGATTGTACTTGCTTATGATACACTTGTACAGATTTCATGTATTATGACAACATAATTTTTATATATATTGATGATCATAATTTTGTTCTCAATCACACGGATTGTTGTACATTGTCATAATACAGGTAAAAGTCTTAAGATCTGTGTCGATTTTAAGCATTTTAAAGATCATTGGGCATTTATATACAGATTGACCTTGAGCCTATGTCTTCAGGATATATACAAATACACATATAGATCTATTGGTGAATAAGACATAGGGGATATAAGTATTTAATCTTATAATCTAATGTGGTTTTGCATTCAATGAGAAAAAAAATTTTCTCTAATGGAATTTAATATAAAGTTCAAAGAAATTGACACCAACAAATGAAAATATGATACATTTCAGATCATGTGGGTATCGTCACACTTTGTCATACTTTATTTTCTCATTCATGTTAGTGAGATATTAGATATGTGTGATTATATTAGATATGTATCGCATATGATACATGCATTTGATATTTTTTAGTATAGAAAGTCTTACAAGATTGAATGATAGACTTTCATTATCTTTGGATCAAATATTTTAAATTGGTTTAACCACTTTTATTGTTTTATTATTGTTAAAACTGCCCCAATTAATATTTACCTAATGGGGAGAATGTTAGTAATTTTTTAATTGGACAATTAGGGTTTTATAAAATTATGATTAAGAAAATTAAATTTGATCATAATTAAAGATAATAAAAAAATCCAATAAAAATTTAGCCCAATGAGGAAAATGAACCATAATCAATATGGGCTGGTTATGAATTGGGCTTGCGACGGGGATGCTTAATAAGGTTACTATAAGTAATTATTAAGGTCTCATGTTATCTGTTTAAGTAAGTTCATAAAAGTTCAGTTTCTTTGACCCGTTAAGAGGCCCGTGCATTAAGAAAGTCACAAAAAGACATTAACGAGATAAGAATATACAACTTTCATAAAGGTTGATCGAAAGTTTTAGGAGCTTGTTTAGGCAATTCAACAACTTGTACATCGTGTAAAAGATAGCAAATTAGGTATTTTCCACATTTTCTCCATTAATTCAAGTTTATGGTTGATCACAGGTCTATAATTAAAGTTTGTGTTATGATTAACATGATCCAATGTTGTTTGGTGGACTGAGATTTGATTAGATCACCCTTTTAATTCTTCCATGTTGTGGGCAGTTTTGGAGTGCTCAATCCAGTTGTTTTCTTTGTTACTGTCTTTGAAAGATCAGAACCTTTTATTATGGACTAGTTAGGAAAGGCCAACCGAATAGGCACTGATATAGTTCAGCTTCACAATGGGATTAACCCAGTGCCGAAAAGAGACTGAAAACGGTGCCAAGTACCAAAGCAGATTGTAATTTGTTTCCAATTTTGTTTGATGTCAACCAGACAAGCGAAGCATGTCTGGAATTGCCAAAAAATTGAACAGGTAAAAGTTCAAGAGTCTGGTTTGAAGCTTGTCATGTAACGCGTAAAGCAGACTTTACTACGCACCCAGGATCGGCCGTGAATGGATTAGAAATGAAGAAATGTGACATACCTGATTTTGGTTCCATCTGAACTTTGGATGCCTTTTTCTGC
>JANIIA010000192.1:19859747-19872648 GCA_027478495.1 Erythroxylum alaternifolium
TTCTTAAATCTCATAATTCTACTAACCAATAATATTTTCAATGTAGAAATATTCAAAATTCTCAAAAATTCACAATTCAATCCAATTATTCCCGGAATTATTCATGAATGCATGTACAATTATTTTCATGTACAAGACCTCCATCGATCACGTGTATTTGTATGTCATATTATGCATGAGCATGAAAAATGCATTTCTATGCTCTCATTTAACACTCCTATTTACTATTCTAACCTCTCATAGGTAACGGGATGTTACAATATTAAACTCCAAAAATTTCTAATTCATAAATTCTATTCATGCTTGATAATTTAATAAAATAAAATAAAAATATAAAAATCCTAAAAAAGGGATCCAACATGTCGTAAAAAGGTCAACTATAAAAATGTAAGAAATGTGGTGCTTTTGGAAATAACAATACAAAGTTTAATGTAACAAAACCTAATGATCGACCTATCAATGTAAGTAACTACTTTATTATCTCTTAAAAGTGTTATTCAATCATCAATTTTAACATTATGCATTTTTTTAGGTTAAAACAACTTTAACTGAAAGGCCAATAGCTAGAGAATTGTCATAAGCAACTTAAAAATGGAAACATAATGATTATTGTATCCTACAAATTAATGATTATATGAAATATCCTACTTATAAATTATATATAATAAACTTACATTTAAAGTAGCATATCAGGAATTAAAGAATGTCATCCTAGTCAACAAAGCATCAATGTGAGTTTAATATAAATAAGTAGACACTTATACTCATAATGAAGTCATATTCATATTGATTAATTCATATTGATTAATAAGTTAGTCAATATCAAACTCATATGCATATTGGTTCACGAGTTACTAGCTCTACAAACACTAGCAAAAAGAAATATGTATAGGTTAATCCAAGATCTTTCAAATTGTCATTTGAACTAAGATGTCTTAGATTTAAGGGTAAATCTAACATCATTTCAAGACCGTTATAAGCTACCACATCTAAAAAGAGAGCAAAAATTAGGAATAGCAACTAAAAAGTTAACAAACCAAATAGTCGATGTATTTTTGTAATTAGTGTATCATTATACTTTGTACTATCACAATTAATTTGGTGTATTTTGTAACTATATCCCCTACAACAAGGTAACCCTTTGACTACATTTTTTTTTGCGACAATTTTCAAATCATAGCTAAAAGTAAGCTTTTGACATTGACAAAGACTCACCCTTTGGCGAGGTTTTCTAAAATCATTGCTAAATTGCAAGTCATTAGTGATGATTCAAATGCATTGTCACCAAATGGTAAGCCTTTGGTGACGCTATTTCGCAAAAAACTTATCCTTTGATGACAGTTTAGTAATATCATCGCAAAAGGGTAAGCTTTGGATGACGATATTATAATCGTCACAAAATGCATGACCTTCGACGACGATTTTTGAAATCATTGCCAAATGCTTAAATAACAAAATAACTGTTATAATTATGAATTCACTAACTTTAACTTAATCATTTTGTAACTGAACATCATATTGATAAAAATCAAATTTAATATTATTGACAATAATTCTAAGTCTAGAAATAAATTTAGCTAACAACAATGACAAATCATTTCAATAATTTATAAAAATATGAACTCAAGATTAATTAATTTTACATAGATTATATTTATAATTTTTCTCTTTTAAATTATATAATTAGACAATTTTATATGGTGTCAAATAATTTTAACATAAATTTTGTAGTATAATGATATATGATTCTTACATAAAAAACAATAAATAATGATATATGGTAAGTAATATAATATAATGATATATGGTAAATAATACAAGATTTTAATTAGAACTTTAAGAATTCTTATAAACAAAACAATAAATAAAGAGAAAAATAATGAATTTTATGACTATTCCATCAAAAAGAAAAAGAAATAATTATTTTTCTATATTTCAAGTAACATGAGACTCAGTAGATAAGGTAAAGGAGTTCTTTATGTCTGGATTCCCAAGAAGGCTACTAGCACGTTTAAAGGCATCAACTGCAACAAACAAATGACCTCGAGACAATTTAATAGAGAATAATGTAACTTTGATTTTGATCAAGATAGTGGCTTATTAGTTTTATCCCAAAAGTAAGGTCGCTTGGTGTAGGAAAATATATGGAGTTAACTGAAGACAAACTCGAAATTAGTTTTTGGTATATTTTAAACAATTGTGAGAAAGTCAATATATATATAGAGTATGTATATTACTTCTCCTTCATTCTTTCATGTTTAAATATAGCATTAAACCTATCTTTTTTTATATCTATTTACTTTTTTAAACAGAGAGCACAAAGATAAGATTAGAAGTAAAGAAATTATTAATATTGAAGGAAGACCTTTAGAGATGATTTTAGTACCTTTAATGATGAATTTTTTATAGTCAAAGGTCAACTTTATTGTAGTGATCTTATGTTTGCTACTAATCTTTGTTGCAGTGATCTTATATTTGCTACTTAAATTGAATGAATAAGTTTATTTTGCAAATTAACTTAATAGGTAGGTTTATTTTGTAAACTAACTTAATGAACATGTTTATTTTGTATTATGACAATTAAGATCTATCTAGAGTTCATGCATTATATTTTATGTGTTTTGTAACTATATCTTATATTTGTAAATCAACTTAATGAACTTGTTTATTTGGTAAATCAACATAATTATAGAAAATAATAAATAATTTTTCATTCAATAATAAAAAGCATAGGTACATTCATACTAGTCAAACTAAAATTTTACAACCACATAGAAGATAAATAATGAAAGAAAAAATGAAATAAATCCTACAATTGTGTTGAATAGTATCAACCTTAACTCTTTCTTTCTCTTAAATAAATATCTCAATGTCTTGCTTCATAATTTTTTATTTTTCATCATATTCCTTGGTTTTATACATACTTCTCTTTCTTTCAGCCTCATGCTTTAGGGTGGATATATCTTTTTTTAACGTTTAAATTACATACACAACTTCTGAAGAAATTGATTATCATTCACAATTACTATTACAATAATTGAGGCATCCCAAAAATTGTATGTCTAGATTATTATTATTCTATGATGTCTTTAAAAAAGCATCCAATCCACAGAAGCAAACCACTTTATTAACATTATTATAATTAAAGTTGCCAGATATAGAGATTCCATCTGCGAAATTATAAAAAATGTTCCATAGTTATTTTGTTTTAGCAATAAATGATCATTTCAATGATGACAATGGAAATGACCCTTTCAAGAACATGCACAAAGGTTGTAGCAAACATATATGTTCTCAAGAGATATAAGCATGCAATGTAATTATGTAATGCAAAATGTTACGTAACGCCTAGAGTTACTCATCTTTTCTTAGAAGGAATAATACTTCATTACATCTTTTTAGAGCTTGACTGTCCTGAGTCAGTTAGGCACAACTCCATAATTTATGTTTCTTCTTCCAAAGGAGAACTTAGTAGAGAAGGTAAGTACATATTTTTTCTCATTATTGGCTTATTTATTCTTTTGGTCATTCATAATTCCACTCATCCATTATTAGGTTAATTAATTGGCTTATTATGCTTGTTAATCTTATTTTTATTGTCTTATATACTTAATGGCACTAATTATTTCATATGAAATCAAACCATTGATAGTAAACACATAAAAGAGCTAATAAAAAGAATAAAATATCAATGAAGTTAAATATGTTAAGATACTCATATTGGTATAAGGCATGTTAATGAGCATGGGTATAAAGTCAAACATATTGTTATAAGGCATGTTAATGAGCATGGGCATAAAGTCAGACTTTAATTGTCAATGATATTTGTATAGCTAAAGATTACCTTTTAAGATTGAAAGAAAGCAAAACAAATGTAGCTATGGAGGATATAACTACAAGCCTTTCATGGCAATATATATTAAACAACAACATTAGTACCTTTCTCACATGCCAAAACGACTTCCTTACCAACTTATTTTTCTATTAATAATTGAACATATATCATGCTATGGTTGGCAGCAACATAGAAATTCTTTATCTTCTAATAATAAAAAATAATAATTGTGATGGAAATGAAAAGGATACTCCTTTCTACCTTTAAATAAAAATTTGTTAATTTTGGGCAAAAGTGTTAATGATCATAAGCATTAAGATTGGGCATGATGTCAAGCTTTAATTATATCAATGACGTTCATATAATTCTCCAAAATTTAGGTTAGTAAGCAAGGAAGTTAAGCTTCTTTCTTTGTATAAAATCAGGCCCTAATCAATAACTTGTGCCCATGCTTTCTCTATGATTAAAATAAATAATACTGTAGACTTCAACAAAAGTAGATTTCAAAAGAAGCAAAGGGATTACATGGAGGTTACCTTCATCAGAGGAGAAAAAAGTCATACATCGCAAAATGCCAAAGGAAAAGGGAAGAATAAACCAGAAGCTTTCAATGACTACCAGAGTAATATATAGAGACGAAGGGATTATGAAGAAGGAATAAAAGAAAGATTAGAGATTATTTGATTTGATAAACAAAAAAGAAGAAGAAGGTGCCCTTTGGTAATTAGACTCATGACTAGACGACAACATTTGAGTTTTTCCCTAACATTATCGTCTAGATTGAGCCCTATGTTCAAGTCACCAAGCTAGATGACAACATTGCTGTCTGATGAAGATAAGAATATTTTTTATTATATGTTTTAGGCTCACTTTGCATATGATATACACATCCGGTATAGGTCTACATACGAATAATGAAAAATGTCAAACAAACTTTTTATAACAGAGGCCTAACGAAAATATTTAATTGTAGTTGTTTTTTAATGTTTTTTAAATTTATGATCTTTTTGAATATTTTTAAATTTTTAAATTTAAATTGAATTTTTTTGAAAACGTTAGAATCTAATTGGATTTTTTTTACCTTACACTTAATTATAAACACTGCACTTTCAAGATATTTGAATAAATATAATCATTTGAATCACTTTATTAGATACCAATGAAGATATGTAAATTTGAGACCTTGTTTCTTGTCAAAGTGATATATCTTGTATTCTGGTTTCTTTTATTTTTTGCTGGAGGAGTAATACATATTCATAAGTTTGAGCCAACAGCCCCCAACCATCCCCTGGAGCCTTATATGAGACAAGCTTTCCGTGGATTATGGACCACAACTCATTTACTGACCCTTGCCATCTTGAATTACCTCTCAACTGTTTCTTTAAATTGAACGGCCGATATGTTGCCCCGCACACCCCTCAATCAATCGTTTATCTTTATGAATCAAAACATTGGTGAAGCCCATTTCTGAGAGACACATAAACTCATCTACAAATTAATTGATGTTCTGAAATTAATGCTCCAATATTAATAGCACCATATTCCTACCTCAGTAAATGAATCGAAGCTCTGGTTGATGTTTGACGCAACATTGGGACAAAGTTACAAGGATCAATGCTAATGTCCTAGCTCGATTCTATATATTTGTTAACCTTAAATTAATTCTCTTGGAATCCGGAGTCACGCCCATTTTTCACATATTCTATTCTTCTATAGCTCCATCTGCGGATCTTGATTTACTCAGATGGAAATCAAGCACGACGACAAATTCTTCTCCAGGATTATGTCTAAAGAAACATCCATGGCCAATGCCTCTAGCAGGGTCTATTATGCAGGTACTTCAGGTGCAGTTCCATTCTTATGGGAGACAAGGCCAGGTACTCCTAAGCACCCATCTGCGGATAGTTCTGTCCCTCCGTTAACACCACCTCCTTCTTATTATTCAACTTCCAAAGCAACTTCTACTAAAAGGGGCTTGAGGTCAAATCTTTTAAGCGCTATCTTCCCTAGGCTCACTCCAAAAAGGACTCATGTATCCCGGTCATCTTCATTGTCTTCTACTGCATTTTCGTCTTCGTCGTTATCCTCATGGTCCTCGGTGTATTCATCCCCGTCGAGCTTCATGAGCTCAAAACACCCAAGGGAACGCCATAGCTCATTCTCAAGTTCTCCTGTTCATTGCAGGGTCAACGATAGTTATGATGATAAGCTTGATGCTCTATCCCCTAATTCAATATTGTGTTTTGGTGTGAAACGTAATGCGTTTCGAGGTCGCTGTCTGGTCGGAAACATGTAAGAGTGTGCTCTTGGCCAGTGTAGGCCATGGATCGAGCTGGATGTAATTCTTAACTTCGTGTTCTTATTTTGTTTCTTGGCTAATCTTGCAAGTTCGTAATACGCATTTGCGGTTAAGCATCTAATTCCCTACCATGATGACTGTTTCTGTATCATATAGAAGCTGGATAGTTTCTCCTTGTTTTGATGTTAATGATATTCAAATCAGCGAACGTCTTGTTCCAAGTCAACTCTTTGTCTCCTTTTCTTTTTCTTTCTTGTATTCTCTTGCTATCAATTTTGCATCTAGATGTCAAATCTCATCATTCTCTTACTGACCCCGTCCTGCTGCAGCACCGAAACCAAATTAGATCGAGATTCCGAATTCATTTCCAGGTTATGACCACTGGGATTATAACCAATTATAACTCTAATTACTGTTATTGTACTGAGATCTCAGGCACAAAGTAGTCTAACCTTCAATGAACAGGCTAAACTTTGTTACATCATATTGTTTAGTAAGTTATTTCCTAATATGGTTAATGTTGAAAGGAAGAGAAAATTAAAGCAAGTAGAGTCGAAAACTTATCAAGTCATACTGTTTTTAGGAGTCGAAGTAGACAGTAGAAACCAATTCAGCCAGTTGTCCTGACAATGTTATGTTCCCCAAAAAAGAGGTAACAGGCAAAAGTTGCAAACTTTGATAGCTTCAAGTATGTAAAGATCACGTTAATAAGCTCCAGTTCAATGTATGCATGTTAAAAAAAAAAACTTTCATCTCGATATTCTGCATTTGGAGACATAACCAAATACATATGCTACTGTCTTTGGTATCCTTGTGGAGTGGAAGAGAGGGTTGGCGATTGCTGGCCTAAGGATTGGGAAGTTAAGGAGATGAGAACTATTTAGTTATTAGACAAAGGTATCAATGTGCTTGTGCAAGACACGGTGAGACATAGCAAGGAGGCAACGTCGCCATGGGCATTAATTAACCACGTGCTAAGATTAAATGTGCTATCTTCGTCCTTGATCTGAGCTGCTTTTGTCTTTAAAGCTTGCAAGTTATGGAGAGTCCTCTATTACTTGTTCAAATCCTTCCATCGCTCACTTGGCTACTTAGTTACTCGTACACGCATTCTCTTGGTTCAAATAACAGTCGCAAAATCGATTCAATTCCCCGGGAAGAAATGTCACCAATGTATTCAAGGGTAGTTAAACGAGGACACTTCTTAATTTAAGTGTATAAAATTTTTGAGAAAATGGCTTAACAAATGTAAAAAATTGATACATTACCGTACAGCAAATTTGGTTTTAATTTACAGATACCGTGGCATTACTATTATTATTTATTAATACGTAAAGACAAGAACGAGTAGAGTAATGGAAGAGCAGGCTAATGACATGAAATAAGATTCGTACAAGGAGAGAGAGGGAAGCGGATGACTAGGACCACTACGGTTGAGAAGCTTTATTCTCTGTTGTTACTAAAACGTACACCGATGGCCCAACTACACCTACGCAAGACGATGGATGAACCCCAGCCTCCTGTGACCAAAATAAGCATCCAATTGACAGAATTTCTAGCCGTACGTGACAGTGACAAATTCGGAATTCCCCACTAATCTTAAGTAAGTAAAAAAGGTAAATCCTTTCCTTTCTCGAAGTATCGTTGAATTTTTTCCCGTCAAATTTTTAATTTCACTTATCCTGTTTTAATTATATTTTATTCATATATTTATATAAGAATTATAAAAATATGTTGATAATATTTAATAAAATATAATAAAGATACCATAACCAAACAAAAAAATCTGATCCAAATTTCTCAGGCTCCATATTGCTCCTAAAACCGCTGTTGGATTACACTTTACGCCAACCCTGACCTCCTGATCCTACAATACTCAAAAAATGTTCCATTGGTCTCACATTCAGTGCTTGGGATCATGACGGGCCTGTATTTCTGAATCAATACGCCTGCCAGGGCCAGAAGTTTTGTACGATGCTTAAATCTTGCGACCATGCTACAGTGGTGAACAAACCATGGAGCACCTTCCACTAAATTGATCTGTTCTCGCTTTTGGGGCCGCCTAAATTCTCCCATTCTCTTCATGAAAGTTACACTTACAAATGAATTTATCATATAAATAAATAGAGAGAAGTGCATGGCTGGTTTGTGAAATGGGTCCTTCTTATTTCTCATATAAGTACCTCCTCTCAGGATGCATTATTGTATTGCTTATTTTTATGTAAAAAGCTTTCCATAAGCCTGCAGTAGACCTTGTTTGTGGGAACAAAATGGATAATAAAATCGTAAGTTTTGGTTGTCCGTACTAGTAAAAAAATGCCAATAATAAAGAAAAACAAGGAAGAGGAAGCAAAGATTACATTGCGTACACGGACACCTGCTGCCTACAAAGAACCTAGACTGGATACAGATTTAGATGTTCAAATTTTGACCCATCGGCTCACTGCAGGATTAATGGTGGTTTTTAAATAGAGATGAGTCATGCTCGGTTAAATGATAGCTACGTTTAAGCCCCAAGAAGATGTACGAGCAAGTGCTTTTGTGGACGGCTAGATGTGGTTTAAGGCATGAATTTTGACCTCGGAGATGTGAAACGAATGTTTGTTTGGTTTAACAAGTCTTGAAGGGTTTTGGATGAAGACCATGCCAATTCTGTTTTGCATGTTTTGGTTAGGGTTCTTGAGATCTAATTTAAGTCCCTGACCGCACGAACAGTCTTAGATGTGTATCATGTGATGAGGGTAAG
Source organism: Erythroxylum alaternifolium (assembly GCA_027478495.1). Lineage (NCBI taxonomy): Eukaryota > Viridiplantae > Streptophyta > Magnoliopsida > Malpighiales > Erythroxylaceae > Erythroxylum > Erythroxylum alaternifolium. The sequence continues at coordinate 19,868,628 of JANIIA010000192.1, forward strand.
CTAGCGGAAATAAGGATGATAGAAGTTAGGCTGGCAAAGAGAGAACCACGGACCGACTTGTTAGCCTTAAATTACGGGTCAAACAAGAAATGGAGTGTGCCGTATTAATTCCTTAAAGTCCAAGCAAAATCCACCATAACCAACTTTCCTTTCACTCCCTTCCCTTTCCCACCCACTTTGATATTACACTCCTCAAAATCACTCGCCAACCAACCCCATCTTGGCATTCCCTCCAAGTACAAAGATCTTCAGCTTTTTTGGCAATTGCTAGCTTCCATACAGTTGCATTCTTATATCCTAGAAATGTCTTCTACAGATCTTCAATGCATGACTAATACGGCCAGCATAACTTTCCTAGCGTCGCACACAACTTCTTCTCAACCTTTCAGCTCATTGATATGTTAGTGTTAGAAATAGTCCATTATTTAATTAGTACTCAATCTTTGAGTAATGCAGCATCGACGATCATTTGACTTTTTTGATCGGGTCCAAGCAAATTCTTTATTCATAATCATATACATATTCATATGACTAAAAGGTTTAATAGGTATACTAGTTGAAAATAACAACTTATTGGAGAACTTTAGTCATTTATATGAACATGGTCATGTCTATTTTTCACATGATTAACTAGAATCTGAATAACTGTGTTCAAATCAAAGACAAAGTGAGTTTGAAATTAGTTAAAATGAAAAGAAATGTAGGAAGCATATACTTAAAAGTTTTAATGATTTCAGATCGTGAAAATGTAGGTGAGATGTCTTCAATACCAGCGCATGTATCCATCTCTAAATCACCCACGCATCAAGGTCACTAGCTAAAAATTTGTAAAAAGATAATGAACTTGTCTTTAAGGTGTACAATCTCTTTCCACGGGTGTCATGACAACACGGCATAATTTTGGAAAAGAAGCTCTCGCAAGCAGGAACTCTCACATATATTGGGTTATTCCTATACTTATGGACGATGATACATAAAGAATAATCTTTTTCGCCATTTAAAATAGGAAATATTAATTTAATTAGATTATTTAACATATTTAATCATCTATAATTTTATTTAAAAATTTAAAAATATCAAAGAAATTAATATGCATTTTCGTGCTGACAAATATATTCGTTTTCAAAGAAATGATTGCTGCTTTCACACGGTGATGATAACATTAATTAAACTTCCTTTTTGGAATTAAAACCCAAATATGGTGTTTTTCATGAAGATGGGTTCTTGATTTTGACAAGAAACGGACATTACCAAGCTTTGCAAAGTTCAGTTTGATCATCCTGATTTTATATTCATTTCAATAACCTATAATTGTTTTCATAGTCAAAATGCATTAACATAAACCGCCTAGATACATGTTACCGTACCAAATTAGGTCTCTGATCGACTGATACTGTTGTGAAAAACAAGCAAACACCACATGTGGCCATGAGAACAATAAGTGTTCAGAAAAGTCAAAAACATTTAAGGATTCACGCGCGAGCTAGCGATGCTAAAGCTGGCCTTTGTGGAACATAAACAATTTCCCTTTGCCTATAACTCTACAGGATCCACAGATGCTCAGCTTATATATAATCTCCATGATCAGACCAGTTATCGTTAAAGCTAGCTTATGTACACGTTTATTTATATCTCTAAGAAGCTATGGCATGAACTCCTATAATATCCTCAGACATCATTCTCTGGTCCACAACAATAACATCTTCAAAAGACATACAAGTTAAACGAAGGTTGTAAAGACTAGTTACCTTCTTATTTGATTCTCTACTATATATCCATTCTGTCTATTTCTTTAATTGGCAATTTGGCATAAATATTAACGGTCCACTTTCATCGTTTAATACCTTGCCTTTTAAGCACTATCTTGCTGCTCCTAGTTTCTTGAAATTCTCTCTTTTCCTCTCTTATATCTCTCTGCCCCGAGCAACTCTCCCTTCTTTCAAAGAGAGAGCATGCCTGAATGTCCAGGGAAAGGTATGAAGTTTAGAACTTTATTGGTTTCCGCTCTCATTCATAATGCAAGAAGTTTTTCTCTACTTTCTATGTTTAGTATAAGTGATCAATTCTAGCTACTTTGTATATGTCATTCCATCTGGGTTAGTGGAAGCAAGATTTATAATTCTTTTCCTAGCTAGTTAACTAAGGAGTCCTTTATCTCGACAATCTGAACTTGTTTCAAAACTTAATCAATGCTTTTCTCCTAAGTGTTTATGATTACAGCTTCAGTTTGACTTGTTTATAGGGAGAGATTTGATGAGATAGGCAAAAAGATCAAGAGAGAAGCAGATGCCTCTTCTCAAATGGGTCGAAGACACATGTTGGGTCCTCCTGGAACCCTAAATACAATTACTCCTTGTGCTGCCTGTAAGCTCTTGAGACGAAGGTGTGCACAGGAATGCCCTTTTTCTCCATATTTCTCTCCTCATGAGCCCCAGAAGTTTGCTTCTGTACACAAGGTTTTTGGAGCCAGCAACGTGTCAAAGATGCTAATGGTAAACCCTAGTTTCCTGCCCGTCTCTTATGTTTATTGTCTTGTTATAAGTTGGTGACGGAGTTAATGATGATTAACTTTTCATTGAAAGTCACTGCTCTTGATGTCCAAGGTATATGATATATGAGCCGTGAATGTTTCAGGAGGTACCGGAGAGTCAAAGAGCTGATGCAGCTAATAGCCTTGTTTACGAGGCCAATGTAAGGCTGAGAGATCCAGTTTATGGGTGCATGGGTGCAATTTCAGCTTTGCAACAGCAAATTCAAACTTTACAAGCTGAGCTGAATGCAATGAGGTCTGAAATTCTGAAATTCAAATATAGGGAAGCAAGCTTGAATCCTTCTACTAATGTAACTTTGCTTTCTTCTGGTGCTGTTACGGTTGCTGCACCATCACCTGTCCCAAATCAGCGGCCGCCGCCGCCCCCTCTTCCTTGTACTAGTTCTTCTTCTTCTTCTTCCATATATACCCAACCAATCAGTGCAGCCGACTATAGCACCATTTCTACTGAAAATGTCTCCTTCTTTGGTTGACGAAACTACTCGACTAATTGGAAAACATTTATTTCTATAATGTGAATCATGTTGAACAATAAGGTGAGGAAGGGAAAGAACAGATATTTTGATTGCTTGGAGTGGTATAATTAGTAACAAGTTATTCTTCAATTCCTTGATTGAACTCCACACGTCATTAGATACTACTGTTGGTTGATAAGTTTCTTTCGGCTCCATTTTTATATGGATTCCTTTCTTTTTCACTCCCTATTAGCATTGTCTTCTTATATAAAGAACTATACCGAGCAATTCGGTAAGAATATCTCAGTTGCATCTTCCATGCTTGCACCATCAAGAAATTTTATCATATGTTGTGTATATGACACTGTGTCATTCTATACTTCGTTTAAGTTCCATAGTACAAAATTAATTATAGGTATAAGGTCCAAGAATGACCAGTTTACTGATCCCTTAATCTCTTTCTAAGTGTGTTGGGAAATTAATAAATATGCATTGCACATATGCTAGCTGGGATGACTACCGACAATTTCCATACACATGTGAGTCTGTTCTGAATGTTGCTTAGAGTGGGGGAGACAAAAGGTAGGGTTGTGATCATCCCAAACTACAGGTTAGAAACTTAGATTACGATCGGATAGAGCACGTAATAGGAGCCAGATTTACATGTGTTACACATATTTCTTTTGAGGAGAATTACTTCGCCCATACTATTTTGTACTTTTGTTTCATGCCTGTTTTTTTTGAAAAATTGCTCTTTCTTTTTGAAAAATTCCAACCTATCATGTTAATAGATCAATTCTTATATTTTTTTTATAGTCCAAGGCTGCGAATTATTTTCTTCACGCATATACCTTTTCTTCATATAGGTCAAATTATACTCTTTTTGGTACATTAACTTGTATATGGTTCGTTATTGTCATTAGACTTCTCCATTCAGAAGTTATGTCTGTACTTGCTGGGGCTTTCCTAGAAGGATTAAACGAGAAGTGGCCTAAATGAGAGAATTGCGTCTGTT
>JANIIA010000192.1:19874669-19887843 GCA_027478495.1 Erythroxylum alaternifolium
TAATATATTTTTAATTATTTATACAACAATTAATAGTTTATTAAATCAATAGACTTTTTAGTCATTTTATCTCTTTTCAGCAATTGCAACTGCACTTGCCAAATACCTATTTTCATGTTTCAACAGTTACCAAAACAGTAATCTTAAATACATAAGTACTTATTGAGAATAAGTACTTATCATTTCAGCAGGTTATCAACCGCCACTACTTCTCCAAACCAAGCCTGAGTGAGATCACCATATGGAGAAACATTAATGAACACTGATTTAGTCTGTATATATATATGAAGTATAATTATCACCGAGTACTGATGACGCTCTCTCTTATCGGATTTTTTCCTAAAATTGATCCTTCACTGATCTTTGTGCGAAACGTACTCCTTAACTTTTGCGAGAAAATGGAGATTTCCTCGGGTGTAAGAACTTTAATGCTTAAATTAGTTACATGTTTTAAAAAATTATTTGATATGTGTTAAAAATGCTTCTTTTTCTTTAAAATTGTTCCTTTTATATAGTGAATGTGATAAATATGGAAAACTAGAAAGTTCACACAAAAAATGACTTCTTTTAAAAGTTCAATGAATTTAATTTTCTTTCAGAAGAGTAGTTACAATATTCCTCCAAGCTACTGTGTTCGACATGCTTTGAGTAATCTACCAAGGAAAACCATTCCATAACCATAATATAACCAATTCGAGTCCTGTAGTTAATGGACTAAATAACCCTTTACAAGTCCAATACTTGACATAGGTCCCCAGCTGCTTTAATTATTGACGTCTTCATAATGTCTTCCCCTGTTAATTATGGATAGGTGTCATCATATTGAGCCTCCATTTACGAGCTTGCTCCCGTTAGCTTATCAAATGTGAAGTTCAGGCGTGGATTTGCTTTCTTACCATGTTTATGTAGAAATGGGTGAAGACATGATCTATGATGGGTTAGTTTGGCTAAGACCATTGCCCGATATGGTGTGTTTATTAGAAAATCAGGATGAAATCTAATCCTGACCGCAGCGAAATAATTATGACAGATTTTCGTATTTTGATTTCCTAAAATTCAAGATCACTTTAATTCTATAAAATGATTAACAATTAAATCATAAAGCATGAATCTTAATTTGTACCTTATTTTGAAGTTGATCATATTCTTGTTGTATCCCACGAATTATTTCCAAAATTGATCTATATCAACTACTGTAGCTGCACAAGTGTCCAACCTCTATCAATATTCATATAACAGGTTGAGAGAACTCTATAGCTCTTACAAAAAAGGTTAAGTAAGAAGTTTTAGCTTCATTAGAACATAAGTTTAATTATAACAAGTTTTGGACTTTTTAGTAATTTAATTGAAATTAAATTCTAATTTCAATTAAACTCTAATTACAATTACAAATAATTCTAATTAAATACTAATTATGCCCAAATAAAATCTAATATCTCATATTAATCTTTATTTATTAAATATCTCATATTTAATTATAAAATTTCTCGGACTTTACAATAAAGTCAAACTTGATTAAAATATCTTTGCTCTCTTCAACCCATTCTTTATGTGAGATTCATTAGGTTCTCAAATCTGTTGCCAATGATTATAAATTATAATTCTAAGATAAATTAAAACTATCTTTAATTTTCTAATTAAACAATTATACTCATAGATCAAGATTAGCGTCTAGTAACATTTCATGACCACCTAAATATTTAGGAATGTCAAAGTACTTTTGACTAACCTTTCCGTGCATGATTTCAATATAATTTATTCTTTTTATTAAACAATGGTTCGATTATACATAGAGTATGAAATTAATATCTACCCTGTTAGATATACCTTGAATCTTTGACTTATTATTCAGGGGTATTTTCGGTACTTTCAGTATTTTGTATTAGAGTAATTTATAAACTCCATCTGTTTTAGGGTTAGGTGTGGATGAAAAACCCTAGCCGTACTCCTCTTTTAATTCTTCCTCTTTCTGATAGTGAATTTGTGATTTGTCATTACCCATAAACGTAACCCTAATCAATTAGGGTGAATCACGTAAATTTGTGTACTGTGCGATTGATTTTTTTTGTTTTCCTTTCTTTTCTTTTTTCTTCCTTTATTTTTCGTAATAAACTGGTAGCAGAGCTTTTAGTTTTGTCTGAATTTATTAATCAAGTGTAGAGATGTCATCATACATTATTAAGATCGATAAATTTAGTAGGAAAAACAACTTCAGTCCGTGGGGCATCAAGATGCATGTTTTATTTAAGCAACAGTCGATCTGGACACTGCTTTCAAGAAAGAAGTCAAAATCAATGGACAAATCCCTTTTCGTTGAACAAGAAGGGAAGGTACACACCTAACCATTTTGCTATGTTTGGCGGATGAGATAATTTATGAAGTGGTGAATGAAGATACTGCAGTAGGTCTATGGATGAAGTTGGAAAGCTTATATATGACGAGATCCTTAACTAACAAGTTGTTACTAAAGCAACATTTGTTTGGTCATCGTATGAAGGAAGGTATGCCTCTGAAATATCATTTGGAAAAATTAAACTCTATTTTAATGGATTTTCAGAACATGGATGTTAAAATATACGAGAATGATGCTACCCTAATTTTGTTAGTCTCTCTGCCTCCGTCATATGAAAATTTTGTGAATTCTTTTGTTGTTGTAAAAGATACTATCACTTTAGAAGAAGTTAACTCCAGTCTTCATAAGGCATTTAGAAATATTGGAGAAAGTTCTGCAGTTGGATTGGTGGTTGTAAATTCTGAAAAAAAATCATGAGGATGTCTTGAGAATGGACAAGGAAAGTGGAAAGGCAAAGGTAGGTCTAAGCCTAAATCTCAAAATTCGAATACAAATCATAAAACATCTTTAATAAGTGCAAAGAACCAGGTCATTGGAAAAATGAATGTCTAAAGAAGAATAAAGCAAAAACTCAACATGTTGTTGTTGCTCAAGATGATTTTGCGTCAAAAGAAAATATGGTTCTTTCAGTGACTGATCAATCAAATTAAAAGAATAATTGAGTTCTGGATTCAGGGTTCTCTTATCATATGTGCCCACATTGAGATTGGTTCACAATCTATAAGGAAAAGGATGGTGGAAGCGTCTTAATAGGAAACCACACATCTTGCAAGGTAATAGGCATTAGCTCAATCAAGATCAGATTGCATGACAGTACAATTAGATATGTAGATGATGCTAGACATGTGCCATAATTGAAAAAGAACTTGATTTCTTTGGGAGTTTTGGACTCAAAAGGTTTCAAGTGTAGCTGTGAATGTGGAGTACTTCGAATTACCAAAGGTGCCTTGGTAGTAATGAAGGGAGTCAAATATGGTACCTTGTACTTTTTACAAGGAACACCAATGGCATGTTTAGTTACATCAACTTCTCCTTTAGAGCGGTCAAAATCAAATTAGACCAAGTTGTGACATATGCGACTAGGGCACATGAGCAAAAACGGAATGACTATTTTATGCAAACAGGACCTACTTGGGGGACAGACGACATCTAATTTTGGGTTCTGTGAACACTGTGCTTCTGGGAAACAATGTCAAGTTCATTTTGAGAAGGTTGTGCATAGGACAAAGGTAGCATTAGATTACATTCATACTGATTATTGGGGTCCTTCTCTAGTTTCATCTTTAGATAGAGCCAGATATTTTTTATCCGTGATCAATGCTTACTTCAGGATGACATGGGTATTCATATTAAAGCATAAAAGTGAGGTTTTCAAAACTTTCAAGCAATGAAAGATTTTAGTAGAGAATTAGACAAAGAAGAAGAAAAACGTCTTCGCATAAATAATGGCTTAGAGTTTTGTTTAGGTGAATTTGACGAATTTTGTAAGGATGAAGGCATTGCTAGACACTGCATAATTAAAGACACTCTACAGCAAAATAGAGTAGCAGAAATAATGAATATAACATTGTTAGAGAGAGCTCGATGCAGGCTCTTTAATGCTAGATTGACAAGAAAGTTTTAGGTTGAGGTTGTTAACATTGCTTTTTTTCTAGTGAACTGTTCTCTGTTCTCCAACAATTGCTATAAACTGCAAAACCCCTTTAGAGGTATGGTAAGGAAAACCTACTGATTATTATATTTTCAAAGTTTTCGGTTGTCCTGCTTACTATCATGTTAGTGAAGGTAAACTAGAACTGAGATCAAAGAAAGGAATATTTATGGGTTATGACGCTAAGGTAAAAGGTTACAAAATCTGGTCTTCATCTGAATGTAGAGTTATTTCTATGCTTCACCCGATTGTTGAGTCTATTGTTTTAGAAAAAGCATATGGTGTTGATAAGCAGGTGGAGTTTGAAACAACTCCAAGTAATAGCCATTCACAAGGTTTATCACCTACTAAACTAATTAAAGAACATTCCTATGTTGAATCAGAAACAGAGCATAAATACTAACAAGTCAGATATTAGGAAGCTAAAACAACTTCTTAGTGCGAAATTTGACATGAAAGATCTCAATGCAGCTTATGAAATATTGGGAATGGAGATTTACAAGGATTAAAAGCAACAGACGCTCTTCTTGTCACAAAAGAGCTACGTTCAGAAAATTTTATCTAAATTTGGGATAAGTTTATAAAATCTTTTAAATACTCCTTCAATGGAAAATATTCGTCTCTTTATAGATTTTACACCACAATCAGAAGTAGAGTTGAGTACCATATGCTAATGCAATGGGAAGTCTGATATATGCTATGGTATGTACTAGGCCTGATATTGCACACTCAGTTAATGTTGTGAGTAGATATATGAGTCAACCTGGGAAAGAGCATTGGTAAGCAGTGAAGCATATATTCCAATATCTAAGAGGAACAGTTGATGTTGGTCTCATATATAGAGGTGATACAAATGGTTTTGTTGCTATTTATTCAGATTCTAATTATGCTGCAAATTTAGATAGTAGAAGATATATGATTGGCTATGTATTTACATTGCATCGTTTTGTCATCAGTTGGAAAGCTACTTTACAGCCTTCAGTTGCCTTATCTACTACAGAAGCAAAATATATGGCTTTGACAGAAGCAACTAAAGAAGGAATTTGGTTAAAGGGCTTAGTCAATGATCTTGGGCTATATCAGGACCAAGCTATAGTGTTTTGTGATAGTTTAAGTCCTATATGTTTAGCTAAAGATCAAGTGCATGATGATCGAATCAAGCATATTGATGTTAGATATCACTTCATCTATTCAGAAAAGAGAATCAAGGTGAAGAAGGTTGGCATTAAATGCAATCCAGCATATATGTTCACCAAATCAGTTCCTAAAAGCAAGTTCAGGCATTGCTTGGATTTGCTTAATGTTAATAGTTTCAACTAGTCCCAAGATGGGGCTGGTAACAATAAAGTTTGAGAAGTAATTTTTTGTATATAGGAGGAGATTCAGTGCAAGGTGGAGATTTGTAAGATATGCCTTGAATCTTCGACTTATTATTCAGGGGTATTTTAGATACTTTCAGTATTTTACGTGTGGATGAAAAACCCTAGCTGCACTCCTCTTGTAATTCTTCCTCTTTATGATAGTGAATTTGTGATTTGTTGTTGCTCCGTAATTAATTGGGGTGAACCATGTAAATTTGTGTATTATGCGATTAATTGTTTTGTTTCCCTTTCTTTTCTTTTTTCTTGCTTAATTTTCCATAACATAATATATTTTGAGTTCAATCATATTAGTTCTCTGTCATTAGATATTGACTGGTTTTAAGGAGATTGGGGGAGAAATTAGACCAGATTCTAGTGAGCCCATATACAATCAGGGTATCATATTTCAACCCAAAACCTTAATGCAATAGGTTATGAGTCCTATCTTTGTATATAACTCACTTTGTCTTTATATCTCTTTCCAATGTGGGATTACTCCATTTGTGGATATCTAACATCTCCCCCTCACAAGTGGATCCATCTATATTGAACTAACTTTCCCCTAACTTATAGCTCATGTAAAGTCATTTGAGTCACTCCATGAATCACCCAATCATTTGACCCCAATCTATGAATTTATGTTCATTGGACTTTGTCAACCTAGCTCTAACAACAATGAAGGGTCTTAAGGGGGGCTAAGGAGAAATTAGATTGGATTGAAGTGAACCTATATATAATTAGGGCATTATATCTTAACTCAAAAATTTAAGACAATGGGTTATAAGTCCTATCTTTGTATATAACTCACTTTATCCTTATATCTATTTTCGATGTGGGATTGCTCCACTTGTGAATTTCCAAAAAGTTTTAGAATAAAGTCATATGGTCTAGGCATAGTCATAAGAAGTATAAATCTCGAATCCTAATTAGATAGAGTAAAGACATCAGTATCATTTTCAAACGTAAGTTTGGAAAAAGTATACGACTCTCTCTAAAGTTGATCATATTTAGAACTACATATTGTATCTTAATATAGGGAAAAGATTGTGGATGTTGTTTCAAAGAGGCTATTCTAGTTTTATTTTCATGCATTTTTTGTAATTTAAGATACCTCATTTCAATTACCTGTCAAATAGTTTTATCTCATAACTAAGTATTGTTATATGAATTTGATGAGATAATGTACTAGTTAGTGAAATTATTATTTTGATTTATAAAGTGTTGTTTGTCCAAAAGGGACAATAATTTGTAATTTTGTTTTGTACTTAATCTATTAAAACTCTTATTTATATTATTTATTCTATTTGAAAGTGAAGCTCTGACATAAATTTTAAGTTTTTTGTTTTTTAAAAGATAGGACTTATTTATTAACCTAGCAAGTTAAGTAGTAGTGAACAATCAAATATGTTCAATTAAGACCTTAACTAAGAATAACTTTAAGGTCTAGAATAGGGATATAGAGTTAGCACTAGGTTTGGTGGATTTAAATATATCTTCAGTTAAGGATATACAGGCTTATGACATTAGAGGGCACGATATAACAAAAGGTTCATTTCCAAAAAATATGAAAGAACAAATAGGCTGAATATCATACTTATGAAGAAGTCTATTTCATCACTCTTTAAAGGTAAATTACTAGCTAAAAACAATAACAAGAGGTCCATAGTTGTTTTGAGGGAAAGTTTTATAGAGTGCTAAAAGTTAAAATTGAACAATTTATGCATATTATAACTTAACTGAAGTATAATGGATCGTTACAAATTAGTGTTTACATTATATGGATGCAGGACATAATTAATAAGCTAAGTGAGTTTTAGGTCTCCATATCACTTTTTTTTAATCCATCAAGTACAAAATTCTTTACTATCCCACTTCAATGCCTTAAATACAGTTTATAATACTAGGAAGAAGGTTTGTATGGTAAATAAATTGATCTCAATTGTATCTAAGAAAAGGAAAAGATAAAAGTATGAGAAGGTTGATATAATAACATTGGTGTATGGATCCTTTAAACCTGAAGGAAATTGTGGGAACCCACACAAGAAGTAGAAAAAGAATAAGTTTAACGAGGATGAAGACAAATCCTATAGGCTTTCTAATAAGGTTAAGAAAACGAATGTGAAGTATTAACATTATGATAAGATGGGACACTTAAAAAAGGACTCCTATATGTATAAGACTTTTTTAAAGAAAAAGAAAAGTTAATTAGATAACCTTGCGTTTTTGTTTTTCTTTAAGTCATATTTAATAAATGTAGCATCAAATAGTGGTTAAGTAGTAATTCTTCTATTCATATTTCTAATATATTATAGGCGGTGAGGAATTAAAGGAGGCCAAGTGAAGGAGAGATGAACATGTTTATGGAAAATAAAACTAATTAGAAATATAGTATATTAGAGATATCGAACTCTAATTTATATATGAGTAATATAACATTGAATAAAGTAGCATTTGTGCCTTCTATATGACATAGTTTAGTTTAAGGTCCAAACTTGGTGGTGCTGAATATTTAGTGAATATTTGTTAAATGATATTCTTTATTTTTTAGATTATATGGATCCTAGTAAATTTTGTTATGACTGTGGAAAAACAAGGAATTGAAAGGAGTTTAATAAAGGAAGATGATTATATTTCAAAAGAAAGAATTGAGAGCTTGATCAAAGATGAAGTCCTCAATTTATTTTATAATAATGTTAGTAGTGGTTTGTACTATTTATAGGTGAACTTAATAAAAGTATGAAAAAGGTGTCACTAGGAGTAGTGAGGTGTTGGATATTATTCATACTGATATTAGTGGACATTTGAACCTTATCATTAACGAAAATAAATTATTTGTGATTTTTATTGATGATTACTCTCAATATGGCTACATATATCTCATTAATAATAAGTTTAGGGACTTGGAAAAGTTCAAATTTGTAAGGAAAAGGTTAAAGAGCAAATTAATAAACTTGTTAAGAATGTTAAATCTGATTATAGTGGAGAGTTATATAGTAGATACGGAAATTTAGGTCAAGAAAATTTCTTTTTGCTAAGTTTCTAGATGGTTACAGTATAGTTGCATAGTATATAATGTTGGATACATTTGAGCATAATAAAGTAGCAAAGAGGCATAATTGAATAGTAAAGGACATTATACAGAGTATAATGGCGAGATTAAAGCTCTCTACGTATATATGGGGCAATACATTAAAGACAACACTATATATCCTAAATTGTGTTCCAAGTAAGTTAGTTCTCAAAACTCCTTTTAAATTGAATCATTTAAAGGATTGGGGTTGCCTATCTATGATAAAGATTTATAACATATTAGAGAAAAAGGTTAGACCATAAGATAACTCTTGGGTTCTTTATAAGCTACTTCAAAGGTTCAAATGGCTACACATTTATCTTCATAATCATAGTATTAGAACTATAAAGGGGTTAACTGTTAGTTTTTGGAGAATGTTGTAGCAGATGTATTATTAAGAGTTAAAGTATTTTAGAAGCTTTGGTTAATAGTAGTACACATTGCTATAGTTCAGGGGAGAGTTGTTGAGGTACTTCTAAAGGTACATGAGGATGACTTTGAAGGAGTTTGAGCTTATAATGTTATAGATGAAAAATATATTATTAAGGAGATTACAATAGACACTTCAAATGATCCTATAACATTACTGAGACATTAGTAAAGATATAAAAGCCCTGCACCTTTGATGATTTTATTGTTTATATGGGTGAAAATTGATTATATTTTAAGATAGATTATGAATCCTCTTACTTGTAATAAGGTAATAGAGATTGATTATTCTAATATATGGATGATGATTATAAAGGAGGAGATGCAATCTATGGCAAACAATGATGTTTGGAAGTTATATGACATTGTAGATATAAACCCATTGGCTACAAATGGGTGTCTAACCCTACCAGCTGTAACTATTTACTCTATGCCTCTAATTCTTTCTCTAGATCTCTTTCGCTCTTAGACTTCTTTGTACCTTTGTGTCTCCACAACCTAAGTCGATGTCTCTCACTCTCAAGTGGGTAATTGTTCTTCTTCTTTAAATATTTCTTCATCTTCCATTTTTAGGAAATTGTTCAAGTTGGAATTTCTTTCTTCTACAATCATAAAAAGAAAATCTAGAAAAGAAGTTAAGTATACTTATGTAGAATCACTAATAAGAGAACCATAGCTTCTTAAATAAGAACTTAAGAGGACGTATTAAGGCTTATACAATTATAAGAGAAGTTGAATATACTTATGGATATTTATCTCTAGGTTTATTTGAATTAGATTTGTCTTTATAAAATTTTCCTTGTTTTACTTTTCAATATAGGCTTTGTCATCTATAGATTCATAATAAAGATCTTTAAGAGCCTATAACAGCAATTTATATTGTTATTTCATAATTGAAAATATGATCTTCATATACTTAAGTAGGATAGTCGATTAAAAGTTATATAGTACTATATATTACATCAATGATGAAATATTACTATATAGTCATTATTCTTTTGGACAAGCTATACAGTAATGTATACTAATACATATATAGAAATGTGAAGGCTTTTTTAGTTTCTATCTTTAAACTTTTCCTCAATGCTTGTCCTCCCCTATTTTTCTTTCAATATTAGCTGGCTTACACATCTTTAGTTATTATGCATAATTATTACATCTATTTGATAATTTTAGTATATGTTTTATGCCCATTTATGTTCATTTCCAAGGCAAACTAGAATATTCCACCTATTTAATCTTAACTAGTTATCAAAATGAAATAGTAACAATTTATCACTTATATCTACTACAGCATGGTGATGTTGAGCACTACCTTAAAATCTCAGTTTGCTTTCTTAGTTTGGCAAATCTTCCATTTCCATAATTCATTTATTATGTCTTTTTATATTATAATTAGTATAACATTTTTGGGAATTATGGTAAGTTTGATTATGGAAGTAAAGAGTTTTGACATTCATGGTGATTTGGGAAATGCTTACTCTTATTATGGTTAAAAAAACATATGGTTTCTCAATTCACACAACTTCAATACTTATTTCATCATGTATTTTAATTACTTAAGAGAGATATGGTTATCATGTATTTCAATTACTTAAGAGAGATATGGTTGCTACTCTTTAAACATGATATATATGTCCTTATATGAAAGAGTAGCAACGATCATGTTTTACATTTTTGGCAAACTCTCTTTAACATGTTCCCTGTTAAAGACACATTGATACACTACACAAATTTCACTTTATCATTTTTGACAAATTATTTTTAACATGTTCCTTGGTAAAGTCTTGTTAGATGAACATTAAATCTAAGAATTAAAAAGATTTGAGGAGAGTTTAAGTTAAGAATTATAAGTTATATGAACATATTAAATGTATACACATCTAAATCAATCATAATAGGACTTGTCTTAAACTATCTCATGTTTAAAACTTTGAGGCATTAATTTATTTATCTTTGTATTGTTTTGAAATGTTAATAGTCATCAAACTACATAATTAATCATGTAATTATCTTCTTTATACTTATTTCATATGGATAAGAATAATAACATAAGGAAACACAATAGAAAGTGTCAATCTAATAATTGGCAACATACTAATAGGGTGTTTGGTTCATCTATTAGAATAGATAAAGAATAGAATAGTAATTCTTTAGGAATAGAATAGATGAGGAATGAAATGAAATGGGTATTATTTAGTTTGATTTATTCCTAAGAATTTTTAATGACGATGTAATACTAATATTTGGTTTGAAAACATAAATTTAGAATGAAAAAGGAAGAACTAAAAAAAATATCAAAATATCCAAGTAGTCCCCATTAACTATATCGTCGTCGTCGTCATCATCATCATTATTACTATTATGTGGATTCCTTAAGGATTTTTTTGTCCAACAAATTCTTAATTTTATTCCCAACCACTTAAAATAGATAAAAATATGGGGTGATGAGTTTACTTATTTCTCAAACTCAATGAATAAGTAAACCTTTAGATTATATTATGTATGTTTTATTCAACCAAACAAGGGAATAACTTATTACTAGGAATAGATCAAGAATGAAATATTTATTCCAATAAACCAAACACCCTGTAAGTGAAAAAAATAATTTTGATTGAAGGAATTGTTTCATTGAAGACAGTAAGTGAAGTTAAGATCACTTCATTAAGAGTAGATCATTTGATGAAATTGAAAAAGTTGAATGCAAGTATTTTTATTAGATATTGGTTGAGAGCTCTAAAGGTGGAATATCTTATTTAAAGAGATATATGGACTCTTATAAAACAAATGTATGATGGTATAAGGAGCTTAAACTTTTTTAAACCCTAAGCTAATCAAAAGAAAGAGTTAAATTACTATCATGACTTAAGGTTTTGCGGATCTAGGCACTTGCTCGCCAAGATGATCATACAAAATGAATATCTACTCTTTATTATTAATAGTCAAATTTTCAAAATATTTGTTACCTCAACATTCAAGATACTAACTCATTTCATAAAGAAAGAAATCTTCAAGATTTATGAAGAACAAAAGAATTTGATATAAATATATTATCGAGTAATCATAAACGAGTTACTATCATATTAGATATATGGATGATTGATAAGAAAAACAAGGGTTATATGATAGTGATGACACATTTAATTGCCAATGACTAGACTTTATGTAGTTGAATGTTAGAGTAATTCTTTAATTTTTTTATCATTTACTCATTAATTGTTTTACATTAATATCTGTTCATGTTTAAATATTAACTTTATTTATATGTCGATATAATATACAAATAAAATATTGACAATTATATTGGTTGAATGCTTAACAGATTGAAACATTAACCCCAAGCACTCAATCATAACTTTAAATAACACTATAGCATAAATGATGCTATAATAAAAAAAAGTGAAGACTAATTTATGGTTTGGGAGCTTAGTGATGGATAGAGAATATTCCATATGCACTATTTTATGTATACTGTAAATATGATGGGAAATGAAAGGTTAGAGATAATAAAGGAAGGGGTAGGCTAGAGGCAATCCGAAATAGCTTAACATATTGGAGTACAACACCCAAACAAGTTAAAAGTTTTAAAGAAACTACATTATAACTACATGTTTCATATACTAAGAAGTTAGTTTTGGATTGTTTAACAAAATGAAATTTGACATTCAAAATGCTAGAATCGATAAATAAGTATGTTGACGTGTTTATTGTATTGAGATAAAGAGATTCTCAATATACTTGTTTATTGTAACGCTTCACTCTCGCAAGACACGTACCCAATATCCTGAGTGATGTCTGAGTGTGTACCCCTCAAGGGTGGCATGCTAGAACAATCAAACACTTGAAACTCGGTGCAATTTTTTTTATTGCACAAACGTATGCCGAGATCAATAATCAATTGGGCCCACTTTATTCATAAACTTTTTCAATCACAAGGGTTACAATCATTTCACAAATCATCCAAATTTCATTAGTCACTGACGGCCATTATGCATACAAACCACTTAAATTCATAAGTGTTATTACATCACAAAATCATTTACAAACATTTCTCATTTAGAAAGTTATTATAAACATAATGTTCAAATACACAATGCACAAAAATCACGAAATAAACAAATTGATACAAAAAAATAAGAAAGTACAAATGCAGACGCAAACTGATCCCGACCTCTATCTTTTACTTAGGTGCAGTGGCTATACTCCCGTTAACCTAACGGGGTAACTCTTCTAAGCTTGAAAAATATTGCAAATTTTGGGTGAGTTTTGCGAACTCAATGAGTGACCATCCTCGATGGCTCACTCAATCA
>JANIIA010000192.1:19887943-19900735 GCA_027478495.1 Erythroxylum alaternifolium
ATTTCACCAAAAATTCTAAATCAATAGATATACTCTCCAAATCAATTTTTAACACATATAATTCACAATTCCAATTATAATCATATTTATAGATCAATTATACCCAGAATATGTCAATGAATGCATGTACAGTCATTCTAATGTGTGCAAAAATTCAAATTCATGTGCATATATGCTAACATTATGTATGAGCATGAAATGCATGTTTCTTAATCTCTCCTTGATCTCACATCTGCTATATTTTAGAGTTCTAACTCTTAGTATGGGAACATGATGTTACATTTATGGATAGAAAAGTGATGGAAGTTAACTAATGAAATTTGTATAAAGTTGGCGATGTTTCTTAATGTTACTAAGTTGTTATCTATCACAACATAACCAACTTTATATATTGACTTTAGCCACATTTGATTAGGTTACCATTGTCTGAGTAAATTTTTTTATCCCAATAAGGTGATTTATATAATGGTAGCGTAGAGAAATTAAATACTTATTGATTTATGGATGTTAATACCATGACAATCATTTCTATGTTGGATACGAGGTATAAGATGGAGGAACTTTAATATTTTTGTTAAATTTTTGTTGTGATTAGAATGAAGGACATATTGATATAATTAAATGCATATGGTATGTTTATTTAATGATTATCAATTAAGAATAGAAAAAATATTAAAATCACACTAGTTCAATATTTTTTTCATATGTTGTTGATACATCATCATCGTTGAGAATAATTACAAGTTTGAGTTTTCCATTTTAAGGAATTCATTAGGGAAAAATGTATAGGACTTCTTATAATAGGATGGAATTAGATGAATATTTGGAAGCAGATATTATGACCACGACTAATAATGAATATTTTCGCATATTATCGTAACAAAAGTCAAATGGATCTTAATATCTAAGAAATTATATGAAACTTATTAGAAATTCCAATATCTACTATTTCTTTCAAATTTGTTTTAGTATTAGTGGCTAAATAGAGAATCCTAATCATAGTTAACTTCATCTTAAGACTATGAAAGCCTTGATATGTGCTTGAAGTTGGTTCGATACTAAAAATGTTCAAGGTAAATGCATTCATTGACATTTTCTAAAATTCACCAAAATTTTTGAAAATTTGGAGTGTCCAGAAAAAATATTGAATTATTGACCAATGATAGTGTGACATGTGGGCTGAGTATGTGGTGACAACTAGCTCACATGCAGAAGTGATGGCAATGAATTAAGAAAACATGCTGCTTTGTTTTAAATATGGAAAATGACTATCGTTTGTTCTTTACCACCGAAAACACTATTTACCAAATTCCCTTCTTGTATTATTCAACACCGAAACATCAGCTGTGTATTTTGTATCTTTGATTCACTCTCACTGCTGAAAGCTTTGATGAATCAAGGAAGTGATCTTTATGATGTTTTATTGTGTAAATGAACACATGCATGCGTGGTTTGAGAACTGTAGTTTCGGTGAATACACTTAATGAATGAGTTAGATGGAAGATTTGTGAATAGAAAGTGTGCAGAAAGTGTATAGGTTTGTAAAAATATGAGTTTAATGAGAGTTGGTGAATTAGAAAATTGCAAACAACTTATGGATGTATACACGGTATATTATGCTCTGTTTTGTTTTGCAGAAACATGTAGAAAATGGAAACATGCGTGAGTGAGGATCGAATTTTTTATGTTTATACTACCTCCTAGATTTTTGATTTGTTATGTTATGTTGAACTGAAAGGGGAGTAGAAAAGATGATTTATGTGTTAGTTGAATAATATAGGAGAGTTAAAATGATAAAATAAGAAGAGAAGAAGTACTGCAAAGTCTGGAAAATAATGAGTGCACGATTGTGCAACTGAAGGTTTTCTAAAATTGAACATACTTCACTCTTTTATTATAACTTCTCCTGACCTCCAAATGACATGAGACTTGAACCAATAGATTCCTAACACATTGTTCTTCCTCTCTATGAAAATTCATGAACATTGGAATTCATTCAGAAAAGATTGACTGATAAATTTATGATGAACTAGTGAGTGTGTTGGAATATTGATAACTGGAATAATTTCACTGATCATGCTTCAGTATTTTAGCTATATTTTGATCTGTAGATTTCAAAATGAGTTGATTATTGATTCAAATTAAACTAGAGACATATGGCTACATTTTTCATGAGGAATTAAATTTTAAATCTATCTTTAAGAGTCTTAAAAGTTGGCTTGAAGTAGAGAGTTGTGTTCTATTGAGGTATAAGAAACAATATAGAGTATTTTGATTATAACTTGCACGATACTAAACTAAGATGTCTAAATTTGATGTCATTAGAAACTTAATACATATAGAAACTTTTTATTAGAAGAAGTGTTGCCTAAAAATGTCTAATTCTAGGTCAAAAATGGCAATAAAGAAGGAAGAAAACACAGCAGGTCACGATCGTGCATCAGTATAATCGCGACTTTGCTGAAGCATGAAGGAAGTCACGATCATGCGATAACACGATTGTAACTCTGCTGATAAAGGAAGAAAGTCGCGATCGTGCTCAAGCATGATCGTGACCCGAGAGGCTTTATAAAAGAGTGATATTATTGGATTTTTTCAACCTAATTCAAGTATGAATGTTACCATATGAAGCATATAGGGTTAAAAGAGCTCTTAAATGAATTTAATTGATGTTGACTCAAGGGATTAAAGTGAATAAAAGGGGATTAAGGATAAAAAGAATGTTTGGAAGGTGTTGAAATTGTTTATAAAGAGTATTAAAGAAATATACCCAAGGAATTGTCATTGAATATGCATGTTACATAATACATTCATAAATGTATTTATGAATGATAATGCACACGGGTGACATATAAAAGTATTTGATTGTATATAGAGGAGCAAGTAGAGCGACCACTTCCCGATATTGCTGGAACTTCAAAAAATTAAGCAAAAAGGGAGCAATTGTGAGTAATCTAGACGGTCTCACTCAATTAATTGTTTGTTTTAATTATGCTTGAATTATCTTATGAACGTGTGATTGCTTATACTGATTCCGGACATGAAAGTCCGAAGATTCTAATTTGATAATTATGATATTAAAGTGCTCCTTGTATGTGAATTGGTTGAAATAATTGTGCTCAACAATTTTGTTGAATGTCGGACTTAGGTCCGATGATAAATGTGATTTGAATATGAATTTTCAATCATGGGATTGACTAAGAATATGAGAATCTGAAGCATCCATTACATGAATGCATGAAAAATAAAGGTAGTTGTGACCGGAGTTGCCATTGTAAAGAGCTTAAAGCTCAGAATATGATCAGAGCCTCGGGCTCAGTTGTGAATGTATCCGATATCCACTAAGGGATATAGGACAATATTTGATACAACTCGATATCTACGAAGGGATATGGGCTAGTAAAAAGGGTACTCAGTCCCAACGATAATAATAATGAATGTGAGTCTCACGAGCATTGCATATCCATTGCAATACGTGTGTGTGATTGAGTACAATGTATTGGTATCTTGCATTTGAATGAGAATGTGATATGTGATATGTGATGCTACATGCAAAATGCAACAGTGTTAATTACATGTTACATGTAGTGATGTGTTGTATGAATTGAGTGAACCATCGATGATGGTTACCTTGTTGAGTTCGTAAAACTCACTCAAAATTGCATGTTGATGTTTCAAGACCGAGAGAGGACATTAACTACTGATAAACTCTATAAGAAGCATAATTTTTGTACTTTTGTGAAGAAGAAATAGCTCAAAGGTCGGTGAGCTGAGACTGAAGGAGTAATTAGTAGTTTTGTTCAATTCCTCTTTCAAGTAGTATGTTATATATAGGGTTTTGACATTGTATATGTTCGGATGGTTTTGTAAAGCTATAATGTAAGTTTGGTTTTTATACAATAAAAAGAGGATTACAGTTTATTTTTATATATTTGGTGACTTTTATGTATACTCGTTGATGTGATGACTAGGTTGGATAAGTTGCTATGTTATAAAGTGAAGGTGAGATAATTAATACTCCATTATTATAGATTATATACTAGAATATCTACAGGGTGTTCCAGTGTGTAATTTATGGTAGTGGAGTGTTACAACTCTTAGAATCATTATCATGTTTCTCACAGCCTAATCTCTTAGATAACATGATTGCCTTTGTATTAACTTATTAGAGCATTGATACAAATTATGTTAAGATAATATTTAGTTGTTTGATGTAGAATCAGTGATTGTGAGCTATAATTTTTCTGGCCAACATTTATAGGTCATCTTACAAGGAAACGGTCATTTCCTTAGGTGTTCAGAATTCTACTTAAGTTTATTGTATGGAATTCAAACTTAGATCATATTGTAAATAACTATTTTTAATAGTTTTGTTAGCATGTAACTATATAAATTTTAAAAAACTAAAATAATTTTAAATTTTAGGCCTAGCCTGATCTTATCGAACTTTAGGCATTAGTAAACATGATTGAGCTCAAAATTAGACTGCATTCTTAAATCCTAAACCATTAATAAAATTTTTGGATAGTGGTTGGCCTATAGGCAATTTGAACCTAGTCCAATCTGTTGTCAATCATAGTTTAAAGGCAAGGTATAGGATGCGCTAACTTTATGTTTTTGTAGAGTCATAATATGTCACCCGCAATCAAAAGGTTCCTTCCTAGTAAATACGAACTTGTTTCTATAATTATATAAACATCTCTATGTTAGGGGTAACTAGTGAAAGCTTCTTCTGATGACATTTATGAGGCCGTATAATTCCTTCTACTTTATTTTTTATTAATCTCATTTTTGTGTATATAAGTACAATTTTTCATTCACTATTCCCACATATAGCACCAACTGACGAATCTCTCTTTTATAGAATTGAGTTTTTTCTTGAGCTTGATCCTTCACTTATTGTCATGTGGGGGTGCTACTTTTATGTAAAGATTAGGAACATGAAAATTTTGACAAGAGGTTTCCTTTATCATAATAATTATGATGTTTAAGTTAATTGCAGGCCTAAAAACATTACTTGGCGTGTCTAGAAAATGCTTACCTCTTTTTACAAGTTTGATTTTTCATATAATTTAAATGGTAGTTATAAAAAGTAACGTGATGCTTCCAAAAATTCTTAAACCACAATTATCCAAGTAGTTCCTAAAACATGTTGTTAATCATCAAATTCCTCATTAGTCCAAAATAGATGATTGTTTGTCAAACACAAAAATGTTCTATACAACACAGCTACCAAACTGTTACATTCAAAAATATATAAAATCAAATAACTTTACTTTATTAATCTATTGGCCCTACCTAAACTCCATTTTATCAGCCCGTACATTGCGGTTATTGGTAATCACTCGATCTCCTAAAAAAATAATGGCAAAAGGTGAGCTACCTACTCAGTAAGGGTAACTGATCGTACCCTTAAGAGCAAATATCTTAATAAATAATTATAAAACTTAGTCAAGAGATTAAAACATACATATAATACGAATATACACAACATTACTCAGTCTAATCTAAGCAATTAACAAATATCTCAAAATTTTACTAGACAATGATTAACACAAATGTTAATATATAATAGCCGTTTATGATTTATCCCATAATTAACTGAATTGACTAACCCTGCTTAACCTAGTTAGTAGGCTTACATTCAATGATCTGCCAAGTCATCTCATCATATCTCATCATAATCTCTCATCAAGTGGAAATATAATTAAATGTACAAATATCGGCACAGAGTACTTTAATTTCTCACTCTCTTATGGTACCTCGATATTACTTCAATACCTAGCCATTAGTACAAGATATTCCCAAGATTCAGGATATCCCGGTACTACTTCGATACCTAGCCATCAACATAGGACATTCCCAAGATTCATGATGCTTTAGTATCCGCTCTACGAACAGATACCTAGCTACCCTCGCTCATCTCTAAACAACCTATTAATTTATGACCATCGAATGAAGTCTATCCTAGGCAAGCCACCGATTCTCATCTTCACTAATTATTCACAACATATTATCAACCAATATTTATTTAATAACACGCTTTTGCCGAATTAACAACCAATACACCTTAATATACATAACAAAATATAATCATGAAACACCTTATACTTTGTTAATTATTTGTGAAATAAAATAAACACAATTCATGTATGTAATTATTAATCATTTATTTAATTAATGACTTATTCAAAATATCATTCACTATAAAAATAATTTATTAATAACAAAATGATACACTATTTTAAGAGTAAAGTTTAAGGTTATACTTACCGCAATATAGGACTCAACTAATTTATAGTCCAATTTACTCCTTAATTGGACCATCAGACCTAGAATTTACAAAATTTTATTAGACTAATTTTAAAAAAATTGAACTCAAACACACTTAATAATCCAACATTATTCCCTTTTCTACTTTATTCTTAATTATAAAAATAATATCCTTACTAACCTAACCACCATAATTACTAAAATACTCTTAACTAATTAAAAGTCATATTTTTAATTAATACCAAAAATGCCCTTCTTGGAATTAAATTCCATATTTACCCCTTCACTCATTTCATTTCCTATTCTACCTCTTAATGTAACTTAAATTTTCAAAAGATTTCATCTTCTTCACCCTCTCCTCTTCTCCTATCTCCTCTTCTTTTATCATTTTCTAGCCACATTTTTTTTATTTTTATCCCTTCATCCAACTTCAATTATTATCCCAAACAACCACAACACGCAATCTAACTACAAACTAGTGTAGGATGATCAAAAATTACAAAAAGAGTCATAACATAATAGCTGAAAATTTACCTAAGTGTTAGGGGATTTTAGGGTTGTTAATTTCCACAACTTCCTCCTAATTTTCTACAAAACAAAAATAAGGAGGGAACCTATGAAAGAAGTGTCACATGCAAATGAAAGATGGTGCATTAAGACATATACCAGCTAGAAAAGTTAAGAGAAAATGAAGATGAAGAAACTGTCTCATTGGTGCTCTTTTAATTTCCAGGTGCTGTCTTTTATACAGCTTAATAATTATCGGCTAGGCTATTTTATAACTTGTGGGCTTTACAAGTAATATAAGTAATGAGTTTGCATTAAAAAAAAAGGAAAGAGATCCATATGTATGATTTGACCTTATAAAATGTGGAAAAAGGTGAATTATTTTATCTGTTCAAGTTGATCTTTAAATAATTTTTTTTTCTTCATGCACTTAATCTATTTAATGTTTATTGAACATCAGCAAGGTTATACGAATGAAAATCATCCTCATCTTGGATGTTAAATTTAGACCTCCCCATCCATATGGCAAGATGGGTTAACCTGAACATTTAAAGAGTTTAAGTTTTAAGAATCATTATATGGAATGAGTTTGAGCTTAATTTTTAAGCTAAAAAATTTATGGTTCAAGTTTAAGTGATAAAAAAAAAGGAAATTTAGCTCAAGCCTATATTTATTTATATCCTAAATTTAGGTCCGTTGATAATAGTCGTCGAATAATTCCTCATTCATATAATTATTAAGAAAGAAAATAAAGATAAAATACTATTTAGGTAAGTGTTTATATTTTTTAATTATTTATTTTATTTTAATTATTTATTAGAATAAAATGACGATTCTTCTTTGAATAATAATGATATTGAAGACTCTAGCTTAATTAATGTGCAAATAAATATTTTATTATTTAAATTTTATCATAATTATATATTTTATATTTATTTACATGATGTAATTTTTGATATATATTTTTCAAGAAATTATATTTTTATTTTACAACAAATTTATGATTATTTTTATTTAAAAATAATTAAAGTTTTAATCAAATTCAATGTGGTTGCATATACTAAGACATAAATTAATATTAATATGTCATAATTATATTTTATATAATTATTAAAATTTTATAAAATATGAACTTATGAGTTGGATTCAAATTTAAAAATTTTATAATGAATCATATTTAAGCTTTAAAATTAGGCTTATTTTATATATCAATTTAAAATTTTTTATTCTTTTGAATTAAACTTTAGTTAACCAATCCCATATGCAAGTTTAAATGGATGTAAATGCCTAAGGGGGGGGAAAATGAGGAAACCTTTATTTTCCTTGTAATGTATTTCTAGTGGCTATTGGGTCAAAGGCTTATTTGAATACGTTTAAGCACAGCAGCGTTTTGGATTAAATGCAACCATCCATAGGATATGAAAACGTGATATTTAGTAACCATAATATCAATCGTAAATGTAGGTTTGACAAATAAAAATAATAATATGATGGATCAACTTGTATTTAATAATATATTTGTTATTAAAGTTTGGACAGTAAAGATGACTTCAAAGTAAAATTCTAAATCTTATTATATAAAAATAATACTAATTTAATTTTGACAGAGTGTGACACGGGGTGAATGGTTTACCAGGCTCTGTTGTTTTATGGACTTTACCCTATCAGAAAATACAGGTAAAGCTGTCTGGTTCAGTTTTAGTTGGGTTTTTTTTAATGCTAAATTGAGTTATCATTAGGGGGAGGATAGTAATTTGAATACCATACTGTCACCACCGTAGTATCGAATAAAAAAGTATTGTACCAAATTTTAGTACTGATCGGTATCGAACTTTTTTAGTTGCTATCGATAACTATAATACCGGTCAAATACTAGTTAAAATTTTAATTTTATAAAAATTCTAGAATTAATTGAAAAACTTAAAATTTCTCCTATATAAAAAAAATTATTATCTATACAAAAACATAAATATGATAAAATTATCTACAATTTGTTTAATAAATAGTAAAGGTACAAATAAGAATATATTAAATAAATCCTTTTATATTATTAGACTTACATAAAGTTATATTATTAGACCTTTTTTCATTTTAATTTATAATAAATATGTGAAAATAATATTAATAAAAATAAAAATATTTGCATATCAAACTTATATTACTATGTTTTTTGAGATATGATCGAAATAAAGTAAAAATCATATAACACAATATATTGAATGAGTATTTTGTAATTTTATAAAATTTAAAAACTATTTTCTAATTTTAAAAAGTTATCCAAAATGATACCTGATATTTAACGGTATTGATACCATACTATATTAAATCAAGTTCAATACTAAAAATTATCCAAAACAATACTTGGTATTTAATGATATTGATACCTTACTATATCATGATCAAGTTCAATATTAATTTTGGTATGACATTTATAACATTAAGGAGGAAGTGATTTTGTTAGTTAGACAATTATTAATTATGAGGTTTTATAAACTTAAGAAAATCAAATTTGATTTGGATTAAAGATAATAAAGAAGTCTAATAAATGATATGATTAAATGGCCTAAAGTCCATAAAGGACAATAGGCCTTAATTAGTTTAGATCCAATAAGATTATTATAAATAACTGCTAAGGTCTTCTATTACCTGCTTAAGTAAGTTCGTGGATGTTTAGTTTCTCTAACCTGTTAAGAGGCCCACGTATTAAGAAAGGCACAATCCATTATTAAAGTTCATGTTATAACTAACATGTGATATCAGAGTGATTCTATGATCGTATGAATTTGAATGTAGATTTTCAAAATTCTCCACAAGGAAATCGAAGAAATTAATATGTTCTTGCTCATATAAATTGTATATTTGATGTTTGAATTGATGTTGAACAATTATATATATATATGGGGTGATCTTTTGGTCAAAGATCGCTAGAATCCCATGAAAAATCACTGAAAAAGTTACCAAAATTGCCTTTTTTCGACAACTGGAGGAACAGTGTTGAAGAAGCAGCCTTTGCTTTTGGGAGGTGCTAAGCACCTGGCCCGTTTGTGCCACACACATAGACAACTCACACATGTGAAACACGCACTAAAAGCGATTGGATGTGGTGTGTGTCTGTGCATATGTTAAGCATCCGCCTAATGCTCAAAAATGGTGAGTCAGGACTGGTGTGTGTAATACATGGGCTTATAGCCCATGCTCAGTGTTGACGTTAACTGCTGATGTCAACACATTATAGGACCAAAAAAACTCAAAATTTTCAAATTTCACAAAATGGTCTTTAAAGTTATTTTCGGTTAGTTCTTAGGTCCTGTGAATTTATAAAATAAGTTTTTTATTTTTCTGGATTTATTACATTAATAATAACTAATGTTTAACTTTAGAAAAATGAAAAAAAAGTTATTGAAGCCATCATTGAGTGAATTTTCATGCATTTGCCTCGAAATAAAAAAGATTCATGTAGTTTTGGTATCTAATATGGTGTATTTATTGTTTGGTATCACATGATTATCACTCTGGTTGAGATTTTTCTTTGTGATAAATTTTCAAATAAAGTTTATTAATAATGTATTTGGCACTAATTTGTGATAATGAGTGTGAGCATGATGATTTTGCTTTTATAAATGGTAAATTGTCACATATTATATGCCTATATAGAAGAATGTAAGGATAGTATACATGTGTGTCTCTTGTGTTTGTGGATCTATTTGAGTACTAATGTGAATGTAGTCACCACAATGGCCTTTCAAGTTAGTACTTGAATTATTCTACTTACATGTTTAGGGATGTTTCTAGTCTTGCATTTGGTTATTCTGTCCATAAGTGTTGACCTTATATGAGACTTTGGGATGTGTATAAAGGCTTATGATGGAGCAAAACCATTGCTTGAGTGATCTATTCACCCATAGGTGGTAAAATCATAAAAGTTAATAGTATGTAATCTAATCACTTTTATGTGGAGGTTTTATTTACATGTATTACATATTCAACCTAAAGGTTTTTTATGATATGTGTGATAAGATACTCAGTACAAATACTATTTTATGGATTTGAGTATTGCTATTATCCTACATTTGTGTTAATTATTTACATATCAATTATGCAGTCACTTTCTTTGTCAATAATAATAATGTCACAATTGAAACCCTCACTGGTTTTTAATTTTAAGAAATGGAAGCAAGATGTAGAGTTAGCATTGGAGATGCATATATTAACATGGCCATGATCAAGAATAATCCATCTACACCTACATCTATTAGCTCAGAGGCTAAGAGAGCATCATATGCAGCTTGGGAAAGGGAAAATAGGATATGTTACTTGACAATAAAGAGATCCATTCTAAACCATTTGTTAAGTGGACACTTCTAAAAACAAACATAGCGTGAAATAGGTACTTTATTAAAGGAGTTGTATTTTATGAGATATACAGGAGTAGGGGGAGTAAAGGACATCATTAGGATAATCCACCTTCAGATTAAATTGAGATCATTAAATATTTATATTCCTGAAGCTTGCATAGTTCACCAAGCTTTAAATACACTTCTATTAGAGGCTGGTATTCTAGTTACCTGATATGTGTTTAATTGTTGATATATTTAATCATTTTCACTTAGGGATTAATGATACGAAAATGCTTAAGATACTCACTTTAATTCATGTATGATTTTAGGTACAATTTGGAAATAAAGAAATTAAAGTGAGTCGAAAGCACTACATTTAGGTCATTTTCTAAAGAATTACATTCACTTGTCTTCATAGATAACGAGAATTTAACAGAGTTAATTTAATAGAAAGCATATTGGAATGATGGTGAAATAAAAATGGAAGCCAACAAATGGGACATCCCCAAGGAAATAATGGAGCAAAACGACAGCCCAAAGGTACAGTAAAGGAAGTCAAAATACACACCACCGTTCAGCCCAAAACTTAGACGTTTGGTAGGAAGGCTTGGTATATGTGTGGGTTAAAATAAAATAAATAGATGGCATCATTTTAAGGAGGACAACACCAAGGAGCATCAAAACGCAGCACGTTGGACATTTAGAGGGAAAAAATGCATAGCCAAAGGAAGAAAACACAGAGAAGGACTGCATTGAACGCACATAAAAGAAGGTTTTTGCGTGAACAATATGGGTGGCCAAAGAGTTTATTCATCAAATCATGGAGCAGTGAAAAGAGAAGAGAACATAAGGGAGTTTGCGGCAAAAGAAATGAGTGACTAGTGGAGGTGGACATTGGTGTTTATTTGTCAAATCGGTGAATACCGTGTACAGAACAATAGCTAAGAGAGAAAATAGAAGGGTGGAGGCACAAAGGGGTCTTGGTTGGGGAAATTTTTGTGGGGGCTGAAGCTTTTTCTTGGGAAACTCCTGGAAGGCTAAATTCTCGACACCGGTTCAGTGGCGACATTGATGCTGACGACTCGAGTTAAGCGTTTTTTTGTTGTTTCTTTCTCTCATTAGAAATTGATTATGTTATCTCATATAGATTGATTAGGTATTTAAATGATGATAATTTTAATGCTCTATTGAATCGTTTTTCATGAAAACGCATTGCTAAAATCGAATGTAATACGTAATCGTTGCATTCCCGATTCATATGTAGCAATTAATGGTTTTAAATCATTATAGATAACATAACATAGGTTAAATAATCCGAGCTTGTGTGATTATTACCTAGATTGGTTTATTTTTCTGATTCGTAAGGAAATTTTTCGGCTAAACTTAGAGGGCTTATTTTAGGTTTGCCGATAACTAGGGTTAATTAACGAGCACTTCGTGATTAACTGAGATATAAGGAAAAATTAGAATTAACAGAACTTGTTGTTAATCTTCGATCAATAATTGCTAAGAGAGATAAAAGAACAACAAATCAATGAATTATGCTTAATTAGGGTGTATGCTGAGATTGAACCAAAGAATTAGATCCTTACCGAATGCCCCAAGTTTATCATTTTTAGCATGTTTTCTTTAATTTGTTTTAATTATTTGGTTTCATTTTATTTTCTTATTCCCA
>JANIIA010000192.1:19900835-19937617 GCA_027478495.1 Erythroxylum alaternifolium
CACTCCCAATTACTTTTGTTTTTGAAGCTATATTTTTGTAACAAAGCTTTAGTTGCATTTTTGGAGCAAAAGTCACTGTTCATGTAGTTTTCTTTTTAATTTGAAATTTTGAGACTTTGGTGTATTGGGCTAAGAAAATGCCCACTAAAGCTTTGTAAGAATGCATATTATGATATTAATGAAAGATATGCAGATTTCATAGTATTTGTGTTATTTGTTTCCAACGGATTTCCTTTTTGTGTTTGTGTTGCAAATTTCCCATAAGGATAGATTTTATGTGTACTGATTTTGAGGCAAATTCTGGACTGATGTGGATCGAATTGGGTTAAGTAGTCTTCTTGAAAGATATAGAGGATTTTCATAGCTTTCCAATGATGTATCATGTACTGTTTTTGGATGTGGGAGTTGAAAGATATGGGTTGTTGAAGTTTGGTGCAGGTGCTGTCAAATTGCAAGTTTCTGGGCAGAAACTTTGAGTAAATTTTTGACCCTCATAGAGTTTGAAATTGTTCTTAGGGTCTTCATGGAAGTTGTGGATTATCTTTTTATCTTTATGATGATATAAAGTATGAGATTTTCGGCCCATAGAGTGGAAAGTTATGGTGTTTAGAAATTATAATGCTGTTTAAGATGTTTTTAACAGGCAGTCTCATTGCAGTGGTTTTTAAACCCCTTAGAGACCAAATAGGTTTTTGCATCCTTCATGGACGTTGTAGAGTTTCCTTTTAACTTTTTATTGATACCAAATTTACAAATTTCGGAGTTCTGACTAAGAAGTTAGGGATGTTTGAAGATGGACTGTCGTTTTAAGCCAATCCAGGGTTGGCCTCGCAGCTCCTAGCGAGCGCGCGCGTCCACCGCGCGCCTTGCGATCGCGAGGCTATCGCGAGAGCGAGCATGGGTTGGCCTCGCAGCTCCTCACGAACGCGAGTTACTCGCGGTCGCGAGCGAGCGCACCCAGCACGCGCCTCACTTTCGCGAGGGGTCCCGAGCGCGCACATCCAACGCGCGCTTCGCGCTCGCCAGGAGGTCGCGAGCGCGAACGTTTAGCCGCTCCTCTCGCGGCTGCGAGACGATCGCAGTGCGACACAGCCTATATAAATTTTATGATTTTTCCTTTCAGATTTTTGACCTCTCTCCGCTCTTTTGGCCATAACTTTTTCTTCCGACCTCCGATTGACCTGATTTTCAAAGCGTTGGTTTTCTAAGACTTTTTTTTACCTTTCCATGCAATTTATAATTTTTGATATTATTTTCGAAAGTTATGGATTAAATCAAAGTGAAGGGATCGAATATTTTTCTGAACTAATTTAAGTGTTTTGGTGTCGTTAGAACCTTAAGGCAATGAGAAACAAATATCATGAATAAGTCTTATTGAAATTCCTTTATGGCCTACCATTATTTTCTGATCGGGTAAATGAAATGAGTTTGTTTTTGAGGTTTGACCTGGTGGGGAATTCCTCCCTTGTGGGATGCGCATCCAGATGTCACGTAGGACGTCGTGCTCGCAACCTGCCGGGGTGGGGTTCCAACAGATTAATGGTACAAAAATACTTAAGATACTCACTTTAATTCATATATGATTTCAGGAACAATTTGGAAACAAAAGAAAATTAAAGTTAGTCGAAAGTACTACATTTAGGTCGTTTTCTAAAGAATTACACTCATTTGTCTTCATAGATAACATGAATTTAATGGAGTGAATTTAATAGAAAGCATCTTGGAATGATGGTGAAATAAAAATGGAAGCTAATAGATGGGATAGCCCCATGTAACGTCAATTTTTAATGGGAAATAATGGAGCAAAACGACAATCTAAAGATGCAGTAAAGGAAGTCAAAATGTACACCACCATTTAGCCCAAAATGTAGACATTTGGTAGGAAGGTTTGGTATATGCGTAGGTTAAACGAAAATAAACAGGTGGCGTCGTTTAAGGAGGACAGCATCAAGGAGTGTCAAAACGCAGCATGTTGGACATTTAGAGGACAAAAATGCACAGCCAAAGGAAGAAAACGCGAAGAAGGACTATGTTGAATGCATATAAAAGAGGGTTTTTGCATGAATAGTATAGGTTGCCAAAGAGTTTGTTCGTCAAATCATGGAACAGTGAAAAGAGAAGAGAACATAAGGGAGTTTGTGGCAAAAGAAATGAGTGAATAGTGGAGGTGGACATTGGTGTTTATTTGTCAAATTAGTGAATAATGAGTACAGAATAGCAGCTAGGAGAGAAAACCAAAGGGTGGAGGCGCAAAGGGTTCGTGGGTGGGGAAATTTTTGTGGGGGTTGACGCTTTTTCTTGGGAGACTCATGGAAGGCTAAGTTCTTGACGTCGGTTTAGAGGCGATATTGATGCTGACAACTCGGGTTAAACATTTATTATTATTATTTTGTTTCTTTCTCTCATTAGAAATTGATTATGTTATCTTGTATGGATTGATTGGATATTTGAATGATGATTATTTTAATGCTCTATTAAATCGTTGTTCATGAAAACTCATTGCTAGAATCGAATGCAATATGTAATCATTGTATTCCTGATTCATGTGTAACAACTAATGGTTCTGAATCATTAGAGATAACATAAAATAGGTTAAATAATCCAAGCTTGTGTGATTATTACCTAGATTGGTTTATTTTTCTGATTCGTAAGGCGATTGTTCAGATAAACTTAGAGAGCTTATTCTAAGTTTCTCAATAACAAGGGTTAATTAATGAGCGCTTCGTGATTAAATAGGATCTAAGGAAAAATCGGGATTAAGAGAGCTTGTTGTTAATCTACGATCAATAATTGCCAAGAGAGATAAAAGAACAACAAATTAATGAATTATGCCTAATTAGGGTGTAGGCTGAGATTGAACCAAAGAACCAGATCCTTACCAAATTCCCTAATTTTATCATTTTTTGCATGTTTTCTTTAATTTTTTTATTAGTTGGTTTCATTTTATTTTCTTATTCCATAATCCAAACCCCCCCCCCTTTTTCCTAAACAGCGATTAATTTCATTTTAATAACTTTTCACACACTCTCTGTGGGATCGACCTAGACTCACCACTACTATAGTAGTAGTCTAGTTATTGTATTTTGACTAGCGTTAACGTGCCTGTCATTACCATATACAATTCTCAGGATGAAGCTTGGGACATAAATGTAGTGATCACCTGTTGTGTTGCTGAAAAAGAGAAGCTGAAGAATACAACTCATACAACTTTAATCGCAACTAAAGGGAAGGCAAAGGTAAAGCCCCATAAATTTAAAGGTAAGAAATATAAATTTCATCCATATGTAGATGTTGGTCAATCTAATGTTGCTAAAGGTCCTGAGGATGCTGTAAAGAGTATGAGGTGTTTCTTCTGTAAGAAGAAGGGACATAAGAAACTAGACTGTTAGAAGTATAAAACTTGGAAAGAAAGGTAAGAGCTATCAAGTAGCTTTGTGGCTTATATGATCCGTGAGTGTAATCTTGCTATAGCCACATCAATTTCTTGGTGGTTAGATAGTGGAGTCTCTAATCATGTTGCCTCCACAATGCATGAATTCGTACAAAAGAGAAAGTCGAATAGGGAGGAAGAAAAACTGACGGTGGGCAATAACAAAGACGTTGATGTAATCACTAAGGGAATGTTTACTTAAACCTTAATATGGGGTTCAATCTTATATTAAATGACACATTTTATAAACCATATTTTAGATGAAATTTGATCTCTGTATCTATTTTGGATAAAAAAAGTTATAATTTTTTCACTTAAACTTCTGTTATAAAGTTATCTTTCAATGTAAAACTTATTGGTAATGCCTTCTTATCATATGGCTTATATAGAATGTGTCTTACCTCTAATGAGATGTATGCTTCTTCAAATATTACTCAATAGATTACTAGAAAGAGAACCCTAATAAAAGAGAAATTATACATATTGTGGCATAAAAGGTTGGGTGACATTTTCATATATAAAGTTGAGAGATTGGTTAAGTTAAGGATCACATTCTCCCAACCCTAGATTATGATGATCTAGAAACATGTGACAACTATTACTAGGGTAAGTTGACCAGAATAAAGAAAAAATGGTCAATTTGTGCTTTTGGCTTATTAGAACTCATACAAACAGATATATGTAGACCTTATAAAATTATATTGTATAATTTAAGATATTTTTTAACATTTATTGATGAATATTCCAATTATGGATATGTTTCTTGCTTAAAGACAAGTCTGAAGTTCTTGAGAAATTCAAGATCTATAAGGCTAAGGTTGAGAACCAATTGGGAAGGTCCATTAAGATTATCAGATCTGACCATAGAGGTGAATATTATAACAAACATGGGGTTTTAAGATAAGAAAAAAGTTTACTTGCCAAATATGTAGAATCATATGAAATAATGGTTCAGTTCACTATACCAGGTAGACCTAAATAAAACAGTAGGGTTGAAAGATGGAATTGCACCTTAAAAGACATAATGAGATCAATGTAAAGCAAGAGTAGTTTACCTTATTACTTTTATAGTGAAGCCATAAAGACTTTCATATATATACTTAATAGAGTCCTAAGCTTAGTTTCAAATATGCCTTTTGAAATCTTGAAGAGATGAAGGTCTAACCTCACTCATCTTCGTGTATAAAGTTGTCCTACTAAGGTATTTTCATATAATCTTTATGAAGATAAGTTGCATTCTCATTCCACTCACTGTTATTTTATTGGATATCTAAACCACTCTAAGGTTTACATATTTTACTGTAGATATGGAGATCTAGAATAATATAATCACAAATAGGAGATCTAGAATAATATAATCACAAATAACTAAGTTTCTGGAACATAATGTCTGTGATGAGGGTGGTCCATCTCTTCTTGATGAGGGAAGTCATTCTCATCTATTAGAAGTTGATTCTGGACCTCATGTAAATTTATGGTAGGATGAAATGAGGGATGAGATGCAATCAATGAAGTATAATAAGATATGAAAGCTTGTGGATTTACCTTGTAATTATAAAACAATCAGTTATAAATGGATTTACAAAAACAAAAAGGGCTATCAGGATAAAATTGAGCGATTCAAAGCCTTTTTGGTTGTCAGAGTGTTCACTCAAAAAGAAGGGATTGACTTTAATGTTACTTTTCTCCTGTATCCTCTAAGGATACATTTAGAGTGATTATGACAATAGAGGCTCATTATGATATAGAGCTAGATCATATGGATGTCAAAACTGCTTTCATAAATGGAAACCTTTGTTAAAAGTCAATATGGAACATCATAAAGGATTTTAGAATCAAAACAAAGTTAACACAGTTTGTAACCTGAGAAAATCTATATATGGTTTGAAACAAGCCTCTAGAAATTGGTACTTAAAGATTGACGAGGTTGTTACCTCATTTGGCTTTATGGAAAATAAATTTGAAAGATTCTTATCCAACAAGGCTAGGGAGAGCAAGATTATCTTTTACTTTTATGTATGGACGATATCTTGCTCGCATTAAATAACTTAACTATACAACATGAGGTTAAGTAGCTTTTGGCCAAGCATTTTGATATTAAGGACCTTAGAAAGGAATCTTTTGTCCTAGGTTTTCAAATTCACTAGAATAGGTCTCAATACTTATTAAGTCTTTTGTAGAGTGCATATATTGAATGAGTGCTATAAAGGTTTAATATAGTTGATTATGAACCTGTTATAGCACCAATCTCTCATTGTGAGACATTATCTTTGACATAATGTCCAAAGAATGCCATAAGGAGAGAGGTTATGAAGACTGTTCCTTATTTTAGTGCAATTATTAGCCTAATGATTCCCAAGCGTGCATTAGACAAGACATTACATTTGTTTTAAGACTATTGGTACGTTTCTAGCTAACCCAGGATTAGACCACTGGAATGTAGTCAAATGAGTGTTAGATATGTAAAAGGAACTAGGATTATATGTTACATTTAGGAAAGTCAATAGTCTAGACCTAATAAGTTATACAAATTCAAATTTTTCTATGTGCCTAAATGATAGGAAGTCCACATCAGGATACATTTTTATGTTAGCAGATGATTTAATATCGTGTAAGAATGTCAAGCAGACGTTAGTAACTTCCTTAACTATATATGTAGAGTTTGTGGCATGCTATGGGATTGCTTCATAGGTAGTTTGGCTTAGGAACTTAATCTCTGAGTTATCTGTGGTTGATTAAGTAATTAGACCCATTTAGTTTTATTGTAATAATCTTTTTGTGGTATTGTTTAGTAACAGCAATAAGAATATCACAAGTCTAAGCATTCGGAGGTCAAATATTTGATCATAAAGGAATCAATACAAAAAGGTGTCATTGAGGTGGAGCATTTGATGTTGAGTGCATGCTTGCTGATTCCCTGACTAAAAGACTTCGCCCAATTATTTTTAAGCAATATGTGTATAGTATGGGTTTAGCAAAGTCCTTAGACACTGGTAGTTAGAGATCGTTGTACTTGCTCTTAATACATTTGTACAGATTTCATGTATTATAGCAATATATTTTTGTATATATTGATAATCATCATTTTTTTCTCATTCTTACTTCTTGTTGTACATTGTCATAATACAGGTACAACATTTTAAAAGGTTGTTCAGTGCACACACACACACACACACACACACACACACACACACACATATATACACAAATTGATCTTGAGCTTATATCTTCAGTACACATACTGATAATTATATAAATCCACGGATTTGATAAGATGTAGGAGGATATAAATTTTTAATCCCATAATGGTTTTCTCTAATGCGGTTTTGCATTTAGTGAGAGAAAACAAATTTCTCTTATGTGATTTAGCATACAGTTCGAAGAAATTGAGACCAATAAAGGGAAAGGTGATACATTTTAGATTATACAGGTACCATCGTAGTTTGTCATACTCCATTTTCTAATTTATGTTAGCGACATATTAAATGTGTGATTGTATTGGATTTATGTTGCATATAACATATGCATTTAATATTTTTCGGTATCGAAAGCCTTACGTGACCAAATGATGGAGTTTCATTATTTTTAGATCAAATGTTTTTAATTAGTTGACCTATACATTGATTTTGCTTAACCACTTTTACTGTTTTTCTTCCTGTTACAACTACTATAGTTAATATTTTTCCAAAGGAGAGAATGATAGTGATTTTATTAATTGGACAATTATTAATTACGAGGTTTTATAAACTTTAGGTTAAGAAAATCAATTTTAATTCAGATTAAAGATAATAAAAAAGTCTAATAAAGGATCTAGTTAAATGAGTTGAAATAGAATGAAAAAATGGGTCATAATCAGTGTGTGTCGGTTATATATTGGATCTGTAATAAAGAGGTCCGAATAAAGTTATTATAAATAGCTGCTAAGGTCTCTCTTTGTCTACTTAAGTAAGTTCGTAGATTGAAAAGATGTAAAGAGATTTTCTTCTATTTGATTCACCACCCCAATTGTATGTACATGTTGTATCTATTTATACTAGAAAGAAGTTAAAACCTATTGGCTACGAGACTGTTGTACTGTATTTACAGATAAGCAAAATAGAGCAGAAGAATAAAGGACACTGTGTGTTGCATGTTGTGCCTCTGTATATGTGTGCTATGGTGGTGCGCCACTGCCACTGAGATTTTGTTTATTGTCAGAAGCAGGATGTTTCTGTTGTGGAACCATAACCTACGGTTTATTTTGAAACCATAACCTGTGGTCCACCAGCTACTGACCCAAGTTATGACCCAAGCCCATAACAACGTCCAGTCCACAACATAAAACAACCCAGCCTCTTAAACCTAGTGTGTGTCGGTTATATATTGGATCTGTAATAAAAAGGTCCGAATAAAGTTATTATAAATAGCTGCTAAGGTCTCTCTTTGTCTACTTAAGTAAATTCGTAGATATTCAGTTTCTTTAACCCGTTAAGAAGCACATGTATTAAAAAAAGACCCAAAAGACGTTAACCATGTAAAAATATACAACTTTCATAAAAGTTAATCAAAAGTTTCGTGAGATTTTTCATACGATGAGGAGTAGCTTATTTTATTATTTAATGTTTTCAAGTTATATAATAAACATTATTATTTAATATTTATCAGGGCAGTGGAGACTGGACCAGAGAATTATTTCATGTTTCAAGTAAAATAGTCCGTACCATAAGAGTCGAACTCGAAATTAGAAATTTCATTTATGTAAACAAAAGTAGAATTAAACGCTGTTGACCACATGACATTCCTTGTTCCAACAAAGCCCAACTTGACATGACTAAATAAAGAAACGATTATAAATTTGGAGTAAGATAAAAGCCGAAAGAGGCGGTAACTGCAAGGCATGATAATGAATCAATTCATTCTTCTACAGTTCCTTCTGATCTCTCCCCTTGATCCCGTGAGCGGGCTTATATCTCCCATCTTAATCATAGCAGTAATAAAGTCATTTCTGAATGTGCTCTCACTGTTGCTGTAAGTACGCACTATAGAATCAGTGGAGCCACCATTGAACAATTGTTGATCAGAGTGAAGGAGTCCTCTCCTATTAATCAAGTTCTTGAAGTAATTGTTCTCAAAAGAAGTAGGAGTCTGTAAGTCAAGTGGTGCCAAGTTGTTGTCCCCTGAGCCGCTGCTGCTTGGGCAGTTTGATCTTCTTGTTCTAGCAAATGAAGTGTCTATGTTGGTCTCATTGTAGACCCTTGGCCTGAAGGAAGTGCACCGTGCTTGTCCGATTGTGTGTGACCCTAATTAATATGTCAGTAGCACCATAAATACATATAAACAAAATCTTCATAAACATCGATCAAGCATCCGTTGATTGAAGGAAACGAATTACCAGATAAAGCAACAAGGTCTCTGGTGGAAAGGCCAAGGGCGTTGAATCTAGAGACTAGTTGGTTCAAGTTAGAAGTAGGAGGTGGAATGCTATTATTAGCAGCAGCTTGGCTTGCAGTTCTAGCATCTCTTCTTCCCAATTTAACATCCCAGTGAGGGCCCCCAAGCTACATATGTGGGCAACCAAAATTCCATTAGTCAACTGATTATTAAGTAATTAAATAATATTATGATCATAGATTAATGTTAAAACAAACTTACGATGTGGGTGGAGTCTCTAGCAGCAATTGCCAATATATCAGCGCATGAGACGACACCAGGGCACACTTTCTCCACAGCAGACTTGATGCTGTCGATCACCTCGAATCCTCGGGCAGAGTTGCTGTTAGGAGCTGCGTTCTTTTCTCCGGTGAAGGAAGATGTGTCATCCAATAGAACTGAGCCATCACATCCCTATCATAGAGACACTCAAAGTCCATTTTCAGAAAAAAAAAAAGCTTACTTCAGACAATGTCTTAAACCATTTGAATATAATTAACAAGGAGGTTAATACTAATATGTCAACCCATTTAGATTCTAGACGTAATTAAGTTTGGTCAGTGGATTAACTTCTTCTTTGACCTTTCATGCAACCATCATTTTTGTTATTCGTAAACTAGGCATGATTTACGTTCGTTTTGTGCTAAACATATTGCATGCATGCCCAAAACTGAAATTAAACGATTAAGTTTCAAATGAAAAACTTTGCAAGAAAGGAATTACATTGACGAAGCAATCGTGGAAGAATAAGCGAAGAAGAGAAGCACCCATTCGCGCTTCCCTGTTAATGGCGGATTGAACAACGGGTCTTACGGCTGAAAGAAGAGTTGGGCAGGAACTTGAGTAGAAGTTGGCTGTGAGTTGAGCATGACCAGTCCCTGTGAACAGAGTAAGTAGTACTATAGCGACATTAACGGCCTCGAAGAATGAAAATGCGGCCATTGATAGAATTGTAGAAACAATTTTTTTTATATAATTAAGTGCCTGCTGAGTAATGTGGTTGCATGGAAGATGGCAAGAATATATAGGGGAAGCATTCTCAAGGCGTCAAATGTCGGGCGGCAGGTTACCTAACACGTAGACTAAACACTGAGTGCATGGCACTCTCTATGTTAAAGTCTGGAGATACAATACAGTAAACAGGATGGTGATGTTTTAATATTTGATTAGTGAAGTGAATATACGTGAAGGGTTAGGACTTGTTATGTCTAGAAAGTGGGAAAGCCTCTTTTAGACCGTTAGAGTTGCATGCCAAGAAGACTTGTAATGTGGAACATGGTGGATTAGTCAAAAGATTCCAGTGCTTTTGGTAACGAATTTTCAACAATTGAGGTGTTATTCGAACACCTTCATGTATCTCATTTGGTGAAGACGAAATAGACCATGAAAAGGAAAGGCAACGATAGATTTCTTCACCATCCTGAAGTAG
The DNA here is from genome assembly GCA_027478495.1 of Erythroxylum alaternifolium. NCBI lineage: Eukaryota > Viridiplantae > Streptophyta > Magnoliopsida > Malpighiales > Erythroxylaceae > Erythroxylum > Erythroxylum alaternifolium. The sequence continues at coordinate 19,911,104 of JANIIA010000192.1, forward strand.
ATGCAAAGATAGTTTGACCGGTAATCAAAATTATAAACTTCAACATCATGTCGGGAGCCCTTTAGTTCACGCGGATTTACCCTGTCTTTTACATAACTAAAGCCCCCAAAACGCATAGAAGTTGATTGCATCTAAGTAGTTTGAATGAGTGATTAAGGAGGGATTGTTAACATATTGCTTGTAAAATTAGTTAAACTAGATTTGATGCGATTAAATTAATATTATTAGAAAAAAAAACTACTGGCTAGAAACACTCTTATATTCCTAAATTTCAGCATCAAATTCGCCAATGTTCTCTAGTGAACTGTTTGGAAGCTTCGGTGTACATGTATACATAATTTGCACTTGGAAGACTTTCGTTTCGTTCATTTATAAAGTATACCTTAACATTTTACATTTTCCATTATAATAGAGAAATAAAACTAATATACTTGAGGAATCATCCAATTGAAAAGCACTAAATCTTGAAGTCCTCATAAATCTGCATTTAAATGAGGACTTACAACATTGAGCCTTTAGACTCATTACCAAATTATAAGCTTAAGTCACCAATTGATTCAATTGATCAATCAAGCGAATGACACATTTCTTAATATATAACTCTATACTATTACCATTCTATAAGCCTCTTCGGACGTCGCTTTCTTATCGTTAATCAAGTTTCTATTGTTACTAATGTTCCCCAATAAAAGTCAACGTGATAGCAAGCACATGAATATATAAAACCGAATCTTCTAAAGTACTTACTTCACCGAATATGACTAATCCCTCCTCCCTCACTCCCTTTCCATCTTATGGACTTATTATAACTCTCAAATTCATAATTACTTGTTGACTAAAACATCCCATTCTACTTTAATTTTTTGTCTTTGATGGACTTTCCATCCACTTGTAATATAATATGATAATAGCTCTTAATTACCATTGAGCAACAGCTCTTCCACATGATTCCATTTGATCAACTCAGCGATTATATATTTATATATGTGACGGGCTGACTCAAGTTTGCTTCCTGTGATATAAACTTACTTAAATGCTCAGATAATTAAAATTCCCAAAATTATTTGCTAACATAATCATGATAGACATCATAAACCTAAGCACTAGCAATTTTATGGATTTCGTACCAATATTTGTACCAGATTTGATTATGATACAGAGCTGTGTTATGGTCAATATTGTGTACCATTTTGAATTATTTTTTAAATTTATAAAATAGTCCCTATTTTTTTTTAAAATTAAAAATATTCCTTTAATATATTGTATTGTATAATTTATAATTTTATATTAATCTTGTCTCTAAAAGTTATAATAGTAAAAATTGAAATAATAACAATGTATTAATTTATATTAATATTACCTTTCACATATTGGACATATATTAATAGTAAAAAAAATCATACAAATATAAAATAAAGAAAAATACAAAGTACTTAAAATATTATACAATTTCATCATATAATAAATAACATTACATCAACACATCAAATAAAAAGAATAATAAATATTCATAACTAGGAAACATCCAACTATAAGTGAAATTTGAAACAAAAACATTTACATTTATTTTTACATCACATATATAGAATTTAACATGTATATCAAATATAAGTAAAATTAAAAGAAGAGGAGAAATGAAATCATGAAACTTTATTCTAATTCTAAAGAGAATATGATTCTATGATTTTAACTCATAAATTTTTATAGAACTAACAATTACAATTTTAAAGCTCTTACAAATTATAGATAATTAGTATATCACTAATACTTAGGGAATTTTAATTATTATTAGTAAATGTTTAATTATTATTAGTAATTGCTACCTAAAATTTTATTACATAACTATATTTAAGCCTTTGTTTTGTACAAATTTGATATAAATTAAAGAAATAGATATTTTTCTTTAATTTTGCAATGAATGAATACAAGTATCTTGATACAAAAATAAAGAGACACGAGTTCATCCTCTAAACACGTTATTTACAATTTAAATTTTATTATAAATTTGTCCTATTAGAATATTTTAGGACAACTTAAACGTTAGCAATCTTATATAAATATATCTTATAGTAATCAGCAAAATATGAAATTTTAATTCACTCGCACACACAAATATTCATTTGTTCATATTAATATTCAAATTAATAAAAATAAGAAATTATTTTTCTCATATAATATGTATAATTGTAGATATAATTATGTTATTAGAATTTTATTAAATATGATATTATTTTATATTATTTTTATCAGGAAATCTCAAGTACAACAAATTAATATGATTGGGAGTATGAGAAAAGTACTAATTTCTTACTCTTTTTTTAGTGTTCCTAAAAGAATTTAAATATAAATGTGATATTTGAAGAGAAAGTCAAAAAGTTCATAATATTCAAAGCATAAGCATGCGCAAACCTAAAATATTTTTTTTACCTTTATTACTATAAAAGAATTGCATTTTGACAAAATTTTTAAAGATAAATTAATATTAATAATTAAAGGAGTATAATGGGTGTAAGGAAAGAATAAAGAAAAGAAGGGAAGATATGTGCCGCCAGAGCCTAGAAGTGTCTTTAGCTTTAGGTTCTTCTTCTTTTTTTTAATTTAATATATAAACTTTTTAAATTTACAATTCAATCCGATACTTTAAAGTATTGATCGGTACAATAATTATATTTTAGGTACCATTTGACTAGCGGATAACGGTGGGTATGTAACTGTACCCATAACCATGAGCACTAGCTGCATTTACAGATAAAGGGCTAGAGTAGGATGTTGCTATTGTGCCAACTAACTGGAATAGGCTTTGTACATCCTGGATAATTTTCTTTATGCTGTTACTTTCAAATCACCAGTTGTATTTGTGAGGACGAGTTTGAATGGTAAAGCAGATGTGTGTAATGTGTTTGAAGATTAAAAATGGAAAATATATCGTGACATGGTCAATGGTATTTGTGAAGGATCACAATCGTCCGTCGTCCAAGTAAACGGCTCGATACTGTAGCAGATATGTCGACCGCAAAACGGATTCGAGACCCTATCGCTTCTAGTCGTCGGAGAGGCTGTATAATTCTATTGATGCTTAATAAACATCGAAAGCTAGTTCTTCTCATCTAATTCTTTTACATAAAAAATGTAAAATTATATAACTTAACTTATTTACAAATTATGATATATGTGTGTGTGAATGTGTTGTTTGATGAACCATGTTGACGTTTCTTGCATAATAAATAATTCCAACAGGTCTCACTTTAATTTAAAACTAGCTTTTCTTCTTCTTCTTTCAATCCACCTTACTTGTACAAGACGGGATATGCATTGATTGAGGATTGTGCGATACATAAATAATCAAGACATTAAATGCTTAGATGAGAAAATTTAACGTGCTATTTATGAGGTTTGATTTTGTATCAATTGGTTGGTAAGCTACTAAAGAAATTTCAACTTATTGTTTTGAAATTTCAACAAGTCCGTTCAATAGTGACAAAAGAATAGCGAATCGTCATTTACTCAGCGTCTCGTTGTTATGTCAGAATATAAACGTGTTACAGTTCCGGCTTCCCCTCTTAAGAATTAAACTCAACAAGAAGCCTGGATTTGACATCCTGAAACTAACAGAAACTGACGAAATAAATAATGATGTTGGACTTGGGCCTCCCTAACAGTGTACCAGTCTAACATAAGGGCTAGCTGTTTGACTGAAGGCCGATTTTCTATTGAGAACACCCCCGTTATGACTTCATTGCGCCCTTGTGTTTTGGTGGATCCATAAACCATACGGTAGGCAACTCGTAGATGAAATAAGTAGCATTTTATTGAACATTTAGGTTACACTGAAGTAAACCAAGGTACCAGTAGCACACACCAATACAAACTTCCAATCCTATTCTTGTTTCAATTTCTGTTTGTACAATTGGATTGGAATTAGACTAATTTAAAGGAATGAAGATGCCAAATTATGCTGATTTTCTTAGCAACGTCACTGAAAAATTACTATCAACTTAAAATCCATAACACCTTAACGAGAATATCAATCTGCTTCGACCCTTACACCTAAGGGAGTGTGTCCAACGTTTTGGCCTCCGTGTGGATACAGCCATCATTCATTTTCGTGGTTTCATTTTTGTAAATGAATCTACCAGATGCCCATAAAAAAGGTACCAAGTTGAATGTAGATAAAACCAGGAGGAATCCGTAGTAGTAATCTAAGTGACTGTCGTTCAAGTTGTCACCAATCCAACTCTTGCCTCCAGGTTGCCTTGTGAGTTTGTCAACCATTGTTACTAGAAAACTGTTCAGGAAGTTTCCAACTCCGATCCCACTGGTGAAGAACGTAGTTCCTAGGCTTTGCATTTCTTCAGGAGATTGATCGTAGAAGAATTCTAGCATTCCAATAGCATTAAACACATCTGCTATCCCCAGTAGAACATACTGAGGCAAAAGCCAGAGTATACTCATGGGAACAATTTCCTTTGGTCCGATAATGCCTTGCCCTTTTATAACATGCATTCTTCGAAGTTCAACTGCATAAGCAATTGCTATGGCTATTATTTGGATTACAAATCCAATCCCAAGCCTCTGAAGCAGTGTGATTCCTCTTGGGTTTCCTGTTCTTTTTCGCATGAATGGTACAAACCAACGATCATACATTGGCACGGAGAGAAGCATAGAGAGTGTCACAAAGCTCCCCAGCGAAGCCGCTGGAATCTGAAAGGTAGGACCTAGGCTACGGTCCAAGGTGGTGCCTTGTTTGACAAACAAAGTGTTGATCTGTGCCCATAATGTGCTTGGGATTAAGGTCACTAGCCAGATCAAGAACATCCCAAGTACAAGCTTGGATTCCTCTACTTGAGTCACCGTGCATGGTAAGCTGACGTTGCCATTCTTTATTGCGGCTTTGTCCAAGCACCTGTCAACAGATCAAAATTTTGTTCACAGCCATATGTTAGCGATTTTACAAAGAAAGAGTTTTATCACTGAGATTGCTCTGCAACGGTGACCACTTTTGCCCAGGTACAATTAAGATAATTACAACAACTCACCTAAAGATTGGGGTGTGATGGACCTGACGTCTTCGGCTGCCAATATAGTATTGCAACTCAAATTCATGAAGTTCAGTGGGACTGTTAGGGAGTTGTAGCCTCCTATTCTTGAAAGCGATAAGGGGGACTCGAATTAGGTTGGCTGTTGGGCTCTTGTTAGTTCTAACTTTGTGCCTGTACAAAGGAGTCCCTAAGTAGAATATGGACAATGATAACGCAAGGCCTACTGTTGGAATACCATAGCCCATGGCCCATCCCATATTTTCCTGAATGTAAACGAGGCCTATAGTGGCACATAAGGCTCCTGCAAAAGAGCTGAACATCCACCAGTTAAAGAAGGAGACCTTTAACCTCTTCTCATTTGGGTTATAATCGTCGAACTGGTCTGCACCAAAGGTTGATATGTTAGGCTTTGTCCCTCCAGCCCCTATGGCTATGATGTAGAGAGATGAGTAGAAGAATGCAATTTGTGATTGAGACGCCTTGCTGCATACTCCATTTTCACATGTTGGCTTCATGAATTTTAGTGAAACTGCCATAGTTAGCAGTATCATTCCCTGCATGCCCAGATGGATCAATTTCTCACTTGATCACGACATTCTACTGCTACATAGAATGAATGAATGTATATAATGTCTTAACTCCAAACAAATGAGTTGTTTGTTTGGGAGCTGGTGAATATGACCTTTTTAATGCAGCTTACTAGACAACCGTTGAAACTAATGATGTGTTCATGGATGATATCATGATTGAAGAAATCAAATTTACCGTGACATAGATAAGAGAGGAGACCGTGAACGTCCAATATCGACCTAAGTAAGTATCAGCTACATAGGCACCAAGAATTGGAGTGATCCACACTGATCCTGACCAGTTATTCACATTCCTAACTGACGACACTGTGTCTTCATGAAGCTGGGTCGTCAAGTAATTCACCAAATTTGAAGCTATTCCATAAAAGGCCATCCTCTCGAACGCTTCATACCCTGTTTAATTGATTGGGCTCAAGACTATATGCAACCAACATAAACACTGAACGAACTAATTCAAGATTGTCCAAAGTACTAACTCTTCTGAAGGTTTCGTTGGTCCTTTCCAAAAAGGACTGAAGTAAAGTTTCAATTTCTTAGTTTCCAAAAAGTTTGATTATGATCTTGTAGCAGAGTAACCAATGAATGATGAGCTTCAAACAAAAGACACAAAAGTTTGAGTGTTTTGAAAAGAAAGTGTTGTTTAATCCTCCCTCCGATAGCTATTAACATGCAAAATATATGCGCTTACCAACTAGAAAAGCGCAAGCTTTCCACTTTCCGGTATTAGATGCAAGGACAGGACGCCCACGAAGATCGACGGTTCCATCTTCGGTATAGCCTTTGTTTTCCATTGCAGATTTAGAGTTCTAGTTTTAACAGAGAAACTGAATCAGCAATGAAAGAGAAGACAAACATAGGATGTCTATATCTATATCTATATATTGCAGGTGGTGACCTTGCCTATATATAGGCATTTCGCTTGTGTAATAAAGTCACCCACTTCTCTTTACCTTTGTTATTTGTTGTAAAGATACAGTTAAACCTAATAATCTTAACATTTGATCATAACTTACAGCCCAAGCACACACTTGACCTGAATAGGGAATGTCTGTATAACGCTGTCATCAAAATGTACGGGAAATAAGAAAACGAGGGCATTTGATACATAAATTGTTATAAATGGCTAGATCTCCAAGCATATATAATGAAATTCCACGTTCCTTCATTGCGCCATGAGTCTCTTTAAGGGTGAAATATGCCTTGTTAAACATACGTGCTTTTATATGAAGTGAACACCCAAATTGTTGATTGTCGCAATACAAAAGGAAAAACAATAAAGAAGAACTGATTTGGCTACACTCCAGTATTGTAATTAGTAAAGACTAGCATCCACTCACTATCTCGGTTGTAACAAATTAAATTTTAATTATTTATTTAAATTCGATAATTGTAACTTTATTATTAATTAAATGTTAAAAGTTGACTTATCTAAAAATTTACAACATTTATTATTTATATAATTACTATAATAAAATAACAAAAAATAAAAATCATTTTATTATAAAATCTGATTTGTAATTAATTTAATTTTAAGATCAGAATTACTAAATTCAAAACATAAATAAGCTATGATTATTTAATTACTGTTGTGTATTGTCATGAATATGGAATGTTTGAGAAAAATAAAGTACCACAATGATATCTTTGCTGATTAAACTTTTCATTTGAATGATAAAATTGCATACAATTGGGATTTGCTAATTGGTTCAAATCTAAACTAAAAGTTTAACCATTTGATCACTACATATTAATACAAAGGAAGGATCCAGTTAGCTAGCCACGAGTTCTTATCTTGACATAATGGATAATATTTATTTTTTAGCAATAAAGCAGTTTGAATACCTTTTTATTATTTTTTAGTGGGTGACGAACCGCACCCCCCAAAACCACAAAGCTTTAATGGTACCAGCATAGATCAACATGTGCACCTTAACATCAAGCATTGGTTCGTTGTCAGTAACCATAAGTTTAACATCACTGGATGCCTTTGGAAGTGGGAAAGTTCACCACCAGGGAATCTTCCGTATATACGGGGTAGATTCAGGACCATTCATATATGGGGTAGATTCAGGACCATTCAATCCCTACAAGAAAACAAGGCAATTTGCAACGTTTTTAAAACGTCACATAATGTCAAAAAACGTCACAGAATATAATTTGCGATGTTTTAAAAAACGTCGCGAAATATGGTGTAGGCAAAGAATTTCTGTGACATTTTATATAAAACGTCATAGAAAACATTGACATTCCGCGATGTTTTTAAAAATGTCACTAAAAGATTGGACTTTCTACATTGTTGTTAGGAAACGTCACGAAATTTGTGACATTCCGCGACGTTTTCTGGAAACATCGCAGAAAGTCACATTCTGCGACGTTTGTAGAAATGTCGCAGAATGTTTTAGAAAAATGTCGCAAATACACTTATTTTCTTTTAATTATTTTTTATTTTTCTGAAAATAATTTTAATTTAATAACAAAATTTTCAATTTTATTATTTATTTTTTAAATAACAAATTATTTTAAATCATATTTATTTGATAACTATTAAATATTATTTATGAATTTTATTTATTTAATAATTCTTCAATTTTTTTAGTATATCATTAATTTTAATAATTATTTATGTATCACAAGAATTTTATACCCGCAGACAATATATTATTTAATTGCAATTTGCAAACATGTCATAATACATTAATTAATATCAAAAGTAAGAGATGAAACATTTGAGATTTTGGAAAAAATGGAGGGGGGGAGATACAATTAAAGCTTCTTTAATATCGGCATCTGCAATGCACTGGCAATAGATGTACAAAAACTATCATATCGTAACGTTTATCATATCTCTTACAGAGACCAAATTAAGGCAGCCCAAATATCGAGTCATTGATCGAGATACTAATATAAGAACATAAATATTCTTGTATCTATTAAGTACACTAGATAATCGGAGTGTACGGACATTCTATTAAGTCTTGTCATGCTCTGCTCAAGAGCTCAGCGGAGTTTTGAATTGTCTTCCTCTAGCTTATTTACTCTGCTTCTTGAATCTGCAAGCGTCTTTCAGTTTGTGTAAGCTTGGTTAAAATGTCTTCCTTTTCCCTCTTTGATGCCTCTGTTATTTTGTCACCTGTATCGCCACTGATATAGGGTATAAAGAGAACAAAACAATAACCATTTAGATATAAATCTCATATCAGGTTTAATTAATACATAGAAGAAACTTTACCCAAAAGATGAAAGAATACTGCAATACCAAAGTTATTCATCAAGAAAGCTAGATAGTAAAATGGTTGCACACTACTTTAGGCAGCGAGGGGATGTTGAATCAGGATGAAAAGGACCTAGACAACAAGAGAGACATCGCATGTTTCATTGGCATTGATTTTTCTAAATCTCCATACTGAAACAACAACGAAGTTCTGCAAATTTCTTGACAAAACTAATTTGGAAAGCTATAATAACCCAAATAATCATAAGAAATGATAAATTTTATCTAGCATGAAGCAACATTTTCTACATAAAAAGGCCTTCTATAAGAAAGAAGAGCATGATACAATTTTCATAAATGAGCACGTTAAGAAATAACCATCCATAATAAGGTGTTATTCCAAGCTGTCAACAAAAAGGACAAGTTACAAACAAAAAAAGATTGCAAAAGCCTCTACCAGTTAAAATATGATGCTAGGCATCGCAGGAGCATCTAGAATCATATGAAACCCATGTATAGGTGTGCAGGTGTGAGGGTGTTAGGTAGCAAAAAATATAGGCCACTCTTTGTAATCAATTTTAATCAAGTACATCATTTAAATAAAGGTAAGTCAACTGAATAAAAAGGAAGAGCCCAAAATTAGTTATTACTCTGTTCCCTCAGTATCATTTAATATCCAAAGTTATAAGCCCACTGGAATAGAGCTCTACCATATCAAATGAAGTAAATATTTATAAATTTGTTAAGGATATCAAATGAAGTAAATATTTGTAAAATTGTTAAGGAACTCAAATAGATCAAACCAATAAATATGCTGCTTCAATGGAACTTGTGAAAGCTACGAGGTTCACCTTCTACTATAAATCTGATGAAGGGCAGAAATCAACCAACTGCCATCCTTTTGTTGGTATTTTGATTCAGAAGATTCCGTTCCATCCATGGAATTGATATCAGTGGTATCAACTATAAAATTAATTCTCCTACTTGTAACCTAAAAGACATAAAAGACGATAAAATATCTAAACTATATCCAATAACAATCACAATCTTACGAAAAATAGCATCAATTTCTAGTTTTCTTCATACATAAACAGGCAACAGTAAAGTGAGTTTACATCCTACTTCTGGTGACAAAAATCTTTTTTCTCGCTCTATTTTCTGAAAAGTGGGAGATAATCAAATGAATGTGTTGCACTTTTACGCATATCTATTGGAAGAAGATCCTCGTACCATAATATATAGGATATCTAAGCCAAATTCCCAATAAACAGTCTACTTTAACTCATTTAGCACTGCAGTCAATAGACAAGCATCTTACTTTCTAACTCATCCACCACAAGCTAAACTCAAATGTCAACAAATACTAACCATATCAGTCACTACTATATGCTTCACAACACTTATTACCAACAGTTCTTACAGACAAGTTTTCAAGTCTGATAGTATTTAATGACAACATCAAATATTTTATAAACAATCCTTCATGGATGGTTATCTTTTCTAGACAAATTTAACAAGAAAAGCCATTCCAAACCTGCAATAATCCAGAACCAAAAAGGAAAAGAAAAAAATCTTGTTACCGAAGTCAACGACAACCAGCCTAATGGAGAAAACCTGGAAATAGAGAAGAGCATTTACTAGTAAGTACCTTATAGCGAGCATCATATTGGAGGTAATGACAAACTTATTGCTAGTGAGATTTTCAATGACGAGATTATTGGCTAATCCGATGAGACTGACAATAACACCGATCAAGAAACAGAGCAACCACTTCATGAACACATATTGGAATATCTGGATCCTTCCTCGACTCCTCTAGTCTTGCTTAAAGAAATCGTTCTTCACAATCTTAAAACAATCAATCAAACCAAGCAAATCTCAGAGCTTGTTCACCAATCTCAAACATAGAGTGCGTTCTAGTAATCATACTCATAGTCCAGGCTTTCGATGGGACAGAAATTGGCGTCGACAATGGCCACCTGAGACGTAGAGTTCTTGACGGAGCATAGCGATGGTGATGACGTGAGGAGTGGTCGTGTGGGGGAGTCGAGCTCCGAAAACCAGCTAATTGAATTCGATGACATCGTTACGGAGTTCTCAACTCCATAGAATGAGAGAGAGAGAGAGAGCATGAAAAACAAAGTTGCTTGCTTCACCTACTTTAGTGGATTTTGCATAAACTAAGAGAAGAATCGGGGAAAAACAAAAAAGGCTAGGTAGTTTAGGAGATGATGGGTTGGGTTATTATTTAGGGTTAGGGTATAATTTTGGCCAACAGCAACGTTTTATTTAACAAAACGTCGCGGTTTCTATTTCGTGACGTTTTATTGATAAAACATCACAAAAAGTGTTACAAATATGCGACATTTTTATAAAACGTCGTGAAAAGTTCAAACTTTTTGTGACGTTTTATAAACTTCACAAAAAGTCTTCACAATCTTATAAAATTAATTCTCCTACTTGTAACCTAAAAGACATAAAAGACGATAAAATATCAAAACTAGATCCAATTATAATCACATTCTTAAGAAAAATAGCATCAGTTTCTAGTTTTCTTCATACATAAACAAGCAACAGTAAAGTGAGTTTACATCCTACTTCTAGTGAGAAAAATCTTTTTTCTCGCTCTATTTTCTAAAAAGCGGGAGACAATCAAATGAATGTGCTGCACTTTTATGCATAACTATTGGAAGAAGATCCTCATACCACAATATATAGGATATCTAAGCCAAATTCCCAGTACACAATCTACTTTAACCCATTCAGCACTGCAGTCAATAGACAAGAATCTTACTTTCTAACTCATCCACCACAGGCTGAACTCAAATGTCAACAAATACTAACCGTATCAGTCACTACTATATGCTTCACAACACTTATTACCAACAGTTCCTATAGACAAGTTTTAAAGTTTGACAGTATTTAGTGACAACATCAAATCTTTTATAAACAATCCTTTATGGATGATTGTCTTTTCTTGACAAATTTAACAAGAAAAGCCATTCCAAACCTGCAATAATCCAGAACCAAAAGGAAAAGTAAAAAACTTGCTATTACCGAAGTCAACGACAACCAGCCTAATGGAGAAAACTTGGAAATAGAGAAGAGCATTTACTAGTAAGTACCTTGTAGCGAGCATCATATTGGAAGTAATGACAAACTTGATGCCAGCGAGATTTTCAACAGCGAGATTATTGGCTAATCCTATGAGACTGACAATAACGTAGATTAAGAAACAGAGTAACCACTTCATGAACTCGTACTGGGATATTTGGATCCTTCCTTGACACCTCCAATCCTACTTGAAGATACCAATCTCAAACACACAGTGCGTTCTAGTAATTATACTCATAGTCCAAGCTTTCGATGGGACAAAAATCGACACCGACGATGGCCACCTGAGACGTGGAGTTCGTGACGGAGTGTAGCGACGGCGATGACACGAGGAGTGGTTGCTTGAGGGACTCAAGCTTCGAAAACCCGCTAATCGAATTTGATGACATCGCTACGGAGTTCTCAGCTCCGTAGAGCGAGAGAGAGAGAAAGAGAGAGTAGGAAAAACAAAGATGCCTGCTTCACCTTCTCTAGTTGTGGTTTTAGGGATTTTGCGTAAACGAAGAGAAGAATCGGGGAAAAACAAAAAAGGCTAGGTAGTTTAAGAGATGATGGGTTGGGTTATTATTTAGGGTTAGGGTATAATTTTGGCCAATAGTGACGTTTTATTTAACAAAACGTCACGGTTTCTATTTCTTGATGTTTTATTGATAAAACGTCGCAAAACGTGTTACAAATCTGCAACGTTTTTATAAAACATTCATGAAAAATTCAAACTTTTGTGACATTTTATAAACGTCACGAAAAGTCTTGATAAAACGTCGCAGATTGTGTTATTTTTTTGTAGTGAATATGCAGAAAGTGGTTTGTTTAAATTATTTGAGACACAAACTCATTTCTTACACAGCAGCAACTAGACGGAGCAGTAAATTTTATTATCAAAATTTAGTATAAATTAACTTTGCCCCTAACAAACGTTGAATTTCAAGAATTAATTCAGTATCTTCTAAGAATTAGCCAAGGTGGAGTTTTTACAAAATGGAGCAAAGTTGAATTAACTTAATGGATCTCTTACAACAGAAACAACACACTTATTAGTAAAAGTCATATAATCTAAAAAAAAGTGTTGTAATCTTTGGAGTCTTGTCAAACCTACGGATCCCAGGGAAAGAAACGACCAATCCCACATTATGCCTCCAATCATTGTGTGGGAGAAAAAATGGACACGCGTGTGATATTTGCCACACACTCATATTAGTAATTACTTGACATAGGAAGAAGATAAGCACACAATTCTGGTCCGATAGTTGCCACATACTCATATTAGTAATTACTTGACATAAGAAGAAGATAAGCACACAATTTTGATCCATTTTATTCTCCCATGCAATGATTGGAGCCATAACGTGGCGAGTCCAATAGTAATTAATTTAAAATTATTTTTTCGAAGCATCCAATAGATTAACCAACACAGTAAACCTTTTTTTCGTGTTGTCAATAACCAAATGCACAGTACTAGAAAGGATTCTTAAGTCGCTTTTAATTTTATTGCTTTCATTCTAAACCCATAAGCGTTTCACACATGGTAGAGGAACGAAGTCTTTATTAGCCACTGCTTGCCTCTGATTCATATACAAGATGCGTAGTGCATGTCTGTACAATTCTGCAACATATTGGTTATCTAACCAAATGTTATATGGATGGTTGCCTTTTTTCTCTCTAAATATAATTTGCTAATTTGCTATATTGCTTCCAAGTTCCAACAACACTTGGTGCACTTCTTTGTTATTTTCACTACTATTAAAAGATTCTATAATAGTGGCAATGAGCTCTACGTTGTTATCGCAAATGCTTGAAGGTTGAAGCAAAAACCTTGGTGAGTGTTTGAATTATGATATAAATAGAAACAGGATAAGAGATAATTACAGTAAGTATTCACCACCATAATCATAAGTTTTCGTATTGCAATAGTCATTTTCCCACATAATCAACTTTTTCGAGGAAACATATATTAGAGTGGTACAAAAATCTTAAGTTGGGTCTATGTAATTTATTCATTTAATGCCTCGTGGAAAGAAGTATAATGCTAGAATTGCTTGGTACAGTAGAACTGTCATAAATGGGAGGCAAATAACCAATGACACAAAGTGGTCTCCCTAAATTCAGAGCCATAGGAATTGGGAACATTTTATCTTCGTACGGTTTTGGTTGACCTATAGCTATGAGCTACTTCACGTTGCCACCTTATATTTAAGGAATCATTCCTTTTGAGGCTGATGAACGTTTGAATTAGTGATGCAACCTATGATGTTCAACTGTGCCATCTATGATGAATGACATATTGAAGCATTTAATTTGATGAAAATGGTATTCCTCAACTATATAAGTTGTGGATTTGATCTTACCTTTCATATAGTATGTAAAATGAAAAGGAAAAAGAAAAAAAGTGGACCATAGTGTATTGACCTCCAATGACGAAGCCTAGATAACCATTAGAGAAATTAACCAATCATAGTCATTTTGAAGGTAGGATGTTGATATACATCGGATCTACTATAAAGAATCTTTTTAGAGATGCAATACCAAGTAAGGATGCAAATGGGCTGGGTCAACCCTCAGCTGATCGGCCTGTGGCTCAACGGGCCAAGAGCTGCCTAGCCAGTGGCCCTGCTCAACCATGGGCTACTCGGTTCCTAGCTCGATAGGCTATGAGGAGGTCGGCCCTACCTAACCCGAATTATTAATAGTTTAAAATAAAATTCAAAAAATGAAGTCCTTTTATCGCTCTCGGTTGAGCCTGACTGGGCTTAGTCAACCTTGGACAAAGCTCGATCCGTAGCCCGATTAGGCTAAGAAATCCTAGCCCATTGACTGTAAGACTAATCGGGTTGGGCAAGGCAAAATAGACTGGGCCTATGCTAGATTGCCATCCCTAATACCAAGTTGAAGATAAAGATACAATCGATTTTAGTTTATTACACAAAAGATTTCTTAAGATAATATGATAATCGATACAAATATATATTATTAGTATTTTATTTTACTTTAATACTTAAATTATCTTAGTTTATTCAATTCTTTTAGGGTTAATTACTTCATATCTTTTGTAGTTTGTACCTTTTTCACTTTAATTTTTAATTTTTAAAAATTATTATATACTCTCCTCATTTTTAGTGTTTTACTTGTTTTACAAAACTAATTCATTTATTGATTCAATTGCCTATACTTGTAGTAGATTTCAAATTTCATATAAGAGGGAACAACTAAGTATGATCCTACTAGGACAAAAAGAATATGACCATTCGGTATTTACATAGGATAATTGTCTATAATATTTATAAGAGGAAGGAGACTATAAATGTGGCTAGCCTTAATGATTTATTCTACCTTTGGTGTATAGTAGAGCATAGACTATGTAATCTAAGTTATTTTTTATGGTTTATTTGGAGTAAATAAGTAATACGAAGAGAGAGGTCATTGATGAAGGGTCATACATGACCAAAGTAACAAAGAACTTAGGTGTATTCTCCATACTCCCGGGTTTGAAATTGGGATATGTTATAGCTATCATAAACCTAGATATAATGAGATATGTGAGGTTAGTTAGGAAGGTTGGTAGAGCATATGTTTTGGTTGGGAGAGAAAGAGTTTATATAAAAGACGATGTCCTTATAAAGGAAGCAGGAGAGATGTCCAAGAGAGTAGAGTCACCATCTGCAACGAGTACATCATAAGAGAGAGGACCTTAGACAGAGAGTGGTGAAGGAGATCGAGGATATCAAAGTAACACCTTGCTAACTTACGTAAGAAATAATCGACAAGATGGTTCGTTGACTATAGAAGCAGCAAGTATTCTTATATAGGGCACAAAGAGAGTTTTCCCTACAACTAGATAAGATAGAAGAGATCATGCTTGAATATTTTCAACATTTCATATTATCACACCATCCAGGCCATTTCTACCACATTTTCCATTACGTAAGCCATCAACAATACCCATTATTGAGAGTGATGATGATGAAGTGACCATAAACTAATGTGTTTTTTCTTTCTCATCCTATGTATTTTCATTGTTTGTTTCTCCTTTTTCCATTCTAAGCTACATTTTTTAATTTCAATCTTGTTATTTTATCTTTTATTCAAATTATATTTAGTTTCATTTTATTTTCTATAGTTTTTTTATTTATATTTTTTATTTTTATTAGTATTTATGCAAGATATTGAGAAATTATAGATATTATCACATTAGTAGTGATAGCATGCAATGAAAGACTCAAACATTTTCTTTCATTTTTACCTTTTATTCCTCTATATTTATTATTATACCTTATATTTTGCAATCTTTTTATCATTAGTCTATTGAGGATAATATTCAATTTATCTATACGTGGAGATCGATTTTATTTAAGCCTATTTCTAAAGGAAATAGATCTAATTGCAATTATCTTAATAGGAGAAAATTTTAAGAAATTAAACAATGAAAGAAAGGTAATTAAAAGGAATCGATAAAAGCTAAATTTCATTATGAGTTAACTAGGTTAAATCAGCAGATACAAGTATTGATGAGTAGTTTAGTTTTAGTTTAATTTAACAATCTTATGATTGATGCTTGATTTGAATAGTGAAACCTTTTACATGATTTTAATATAAAGTTAGGTTAGAGTTAAGCTTATCAAGAAGCTTAGTATTCCATTTCATTAACTAATAAAATGTTTAAATGAAGTAATTGTAAATAAATAAGTTTGCTAACTTTAACATAAGTAAAAAGATCAAAGTCAAAAGTGGTGTTAGTGGCCATTTAAATGGTGACTTAACTGAGTAACTGAGGGTATTTATAAAAAGGTGCTTACCTTCATGTCAAAAGGTTAGGATGACCTTTTAAACAAACTTCTAATGCTTCATAAAAACATTTTAAAAAGTGTTTTAATTTTTTATGTTGGTTATTAAGTGCTTAAGAGTGAAGGCTTGTCACTCATTTATGTTAATTTCATATATAAGGTTAAATTCTTTGAAAGGAGTTAATTTTTTAAGGATTGTTGATTTGGATGAATTAAATTCCAATTTAGTTCAAGTATTTAAAGATACAAATAGTTGATGAATAATTTAGTTAGCTCGATGATGAAGACTTTTGATTTCTTTAATTAATTTATTGAACTTCCTCAAATTTGTAACTTAATTAAGTTGTGAGTGATTAAGATTTGACTTGCTTGAAAACAAGTAAATGTTAAGTGTAAGGATATTTTATATACAAAAAGTATACATATATTTTATTAGTATTTTAATTTATTTTTTTACTTAATTTATCTTAGTTTGATAAATTTATTATATTTTTTAGTAATCGAAAAGATGTTGACTTAGGATAAGATTTGTCAAGAATTAGAGAGAATTACAATCAAAACATAGAGCAATCACAAATTTTAGCTAAACGTGGCCGTGCACATAACCATATGCCATCTTATATCCCTTTAGGTCCATATAGAGATAAAGACATAATATAAAACATAGACAAAAGATAGATTATGTGGTGAAAAAATATTCAAAGAACAACATGACCTGAAATGTGCTCGTATCTTAGCCAGTGTTATCTTAAAGAGAAGGTACAAAGAACTCATGTTTGCTTCTAGAAAGTTATAGAAAAAGATACAGTTTGAAATGTAGTTGTATCCTTTTGTATCCTAGTTCATTTTCAAGGTAGACAAATTATATTTAAGTATATGAAAACCATAATTTAAGGATCTTTTGTCTTTTTTTTTTCCTATTTTAAATCTAAGGTTAGCCATCAAGAGGTACCAAAACCATCAAAAGATCAATTTTGAAATTTCTTTCAATAGAGAAAAGGGTTAGAGATCATCCTAATATATCAAAGCTGATTGGAATATTACAAAGATTTTATCTAGAATTCTTTCTACCTTAATGTCTTCTATTTTATAACTTATGATTATAGGTGAAAAATGATATATGGCTAACTATTTTATAATTTTAGATAAGGAAAATCCTAGTTATGGTCATTATTATGGATTGATTTAATATTATTTATAACATGGGAATTATTTCTATAAATTTTTAATTCTAATTAAATTTTGCTAGCAATTAGATATGACATTAACTCACATTTGGATGTTTTGAGAGAAATTGCATATGAGTGGACCATGACTTAAATATTAGGAGTTATATATATGGCACTAAAGATAGGCATACAAAGACAATGCTAGGGAAATTACTTATCTAGGCATTATTCATATATAAATTTTGAATTGATTAATTAATTAATTTTAATCCTTTTTAATTCCTTTTGTTTAGATTTTATTTTGTTTTATCAATTATTCATCAATCTAGGTATCTATTTTTAATTCTTTGATTAGATAGTAGTAGTTCAGTTTTCTAAACTATTTAGCTTCCTCCGAGGATTAACAATATTCCTTACTATATTACTTACCAAGAGATACATGCATTTTCTTTAGGTTATAAGTAAACAATTTCTAATTAGAGAAAAATTTAGTAATAGAAATAAACATAACAATAATCTAGGTTAGGATTTAAATAAAAAAAATCAATATGTTTTCACTACAAATTCAAGTAAACTAAGAAGTTCCTTTTCATTTGCAACTTTTTATATGACTGCTTAGATAAACTTATATTAGAGTTTGCATTTTGAAAATACAATTCCCCTATCTTAGACTAACCCTAAATTTTATCTAAGGTTTAGAAATACATTAAATCTTATCAACAAGATTGGCAAGTATGAATGTTTAGATTTTAAGATTCTTCAAGTATAGGTTTGGGCACAAAGATCTGATACTCAAGTTATCATTTGTTCTTCAAATATTCGTCTTAAATAACTTTAAGACCAAGTATCCACATATTTTTTAACTTTTAGCCTTCAGTGATTAAGTTAATGAAAGCTAAAGAAAGGAAAAGTAATATCTTAGAGACAAAAAAAGAAAAAATAATAAATGACCTCACTTTTATAAATAATCATGAATTTTATAGTAATTTATTGGTATATGAGATTATGACACTTATCTCCTTATTATGCAATACATAAAGATCCTTGGCTTATTGGGCTTTCCTGGGCTTTTTCTTTTAATTATATTTTCATATATATCATTTTTCCTAAGTATTAACCATATATATGTCCTAAGTCAGAACTGTGGACATAAACCTAAGCATGCTCATTTTCAAGTTATGGAGGTTTGCTATCACACAGAAAGCATGTATGTATAATAATTTCAAAATTTAACTTATCTTTGGTGAAAAGTTGTTATCATACAAAAGTTGTTTTAAATTTGAAACTAAATCTAGGGTTTGGATGTGATGACATATGTTTATCTTCATGTCACAAAGATGTAATATAGGATGTTAGATTTCATAAAAATAATTGAAGTTTCAATTTCTAATATTGGCATACAGTATTATGTATGAAAGATCCATATTTATTTTGAAGTTGAAGCTTTTGGATATTGGCAAAGATGTATTGATGTATGGAAGGTCTATTCACCTTGAATGTTGAAGCTTCTAGTCCTTGACAAAGATTTGATTTCATACAACTAATTAACTAATGTCACATTATACTTAGGAAAAAACATATAAACTTTACTTTTGATGAGATAATTATGCCTTTTAAATTCATATATATGTTAGTGTTTTAATGAAGTTTGTTAAATTCCTTTAATTTATGTTTGTGGTAAACAACATTGGTACATCACATAGTGAGACTACCTCATAATTTTTAGAAACATCTTGCTATGTGCTCATGTTGCTTATAAAAAAACAAATCTTTTACATCTATGCACTTATATTCTTTAATTTGACACAAATATATGATCTTAAGCAATCTAGATAATTTAATCACCATTTATTGTGGATTTATCATCTTTTTTTGGTAAGGTTTAGTTCTTACGTTTTAATGTCTACATATAGTGGTTCATTAAGCAAAGGGGGCTTTGGCAATAGGTATAGGGGTGAATCTGTCACTTAATCAAGTTTAATTAGGCACAATCATATAAATAGGGATGATGAGGAGCCTAGAACCAATGGTGAGTGACCCTTGCTCTTGATTCTATATTTAGCCTTATGAAAGACCTTAAGGCTAAAAATTATGAATTGAGATTTAATGTAAACCCAAATGAGATAAGCTGGAGTTTAAAATTTCTTTATCTACAAGGATTAGAAAACCATAAGCCCAAGAGAGAGCATGTTTTTATATGCTTTATAGGTGAGCGCTTACCATAATAACTTTTGGTGTGACTTGAGGTTACTACTTAATGACTTTTTTATCGAGTTATACAGTTAAATAGTTTTAAGTTTATTTCAACTTCATTCTCATTTGTAATGTTAAATATCAAGTTTCCTTGTAGTTTATTGTTTGAGGAATATAGATTCATCTATCAAACTATTTAGGGTTATGCACTAATTGAGTTACATTAGGAGGTTCTTTAGTTGGTACAACCTAAATGCAAAATGGGTGTCAAATTAGAGAAACCACCTAAGGGAACTCATGATTGGAAGAGGAATTTTATATTCCTTTTTTCAAAAGATAGTGGTGAGTGAGGTTTCTAACGTACTTAAAGAGATCCCAACCTCATATTCAATAAGGGAGATAAACTAGTAGCATATTATTTGCTCAAGCTTAGGACTTAGTTAAGTGTGGTAAATCTCTCTCTTAAGGAGATGAATAAACATGTTAGTCTTATTAACCTTCAAATAGTTTTAAGACTTTGATATTCATGAACTGACTAAGCTTCCTTATAGACATTTCTTTAGATCACATAATCAAGAGGGAGGAGAGGCTAGCTAAAGGCATGTATAGTGAATTGAATAAGAAAAGGAAGCATAACAAGCATGAAGATAACTATGACAAAGAAAGAGAAGATAACAATTATTTTAGACTCTAAACCTATTGTGGTATTGAATTTGGTCAATAATAAGCCTAAATTCATGTACTTGTAACCTATAGATATAACCCTTATTGCATCAAAGGCAAAGAACTTTTAGTAGATAAGGTATATTATCCTTATTAGTCTATAAAATTTGGGAACTCTATTTTAAAGTCTAATCATATGGGGCTTAGGTATTGAATAGGATTATACTCTTAAATGATGAAAAGCATTTAAATAACTTTAAGTGGGATAGAATTCATCACACTATAAAAGTACTATATGACACAGGTTTGGCATATACACTAAATTGATTTATTGTTGTCTTTATTTAGATTTAACATTTTCTTTTATATTTCATAAGTTTCATGGTTATCTATAACAAGCATTTATAACTAAAATTTCAATATATGAATCGCTCTATGGATGAAGCCCAAAAGGTTACTGATGACATTGCTACTAAAATTATTGATTGATAAGATAGGGATAAACAATAAGCTAAACATATCAAAGCTCTACCGAAAGTGCTTGATAATTGCTAAACTCATATCAAGGTTAGGAGGAAGACATTGATTGATTGATCAAGGCTTTTCATAATTAGGGTGCTTATTTTACAAGAAAGGGCTTTAAGTTAGATGTTATTATGCTTTTCTCAAGAGCAAATATTTTTAGCCTTATAATTATGATAATTTTCATATTTCTTAATTGGGGGTTTTAAGTCCATAAAGATTCATTCAAAAATAAACATTCAAACTTATCAATTAATTCACTTTTTATTTCATATATTCCAAATGTTATGATTATTGAACCTGAACTTAAAACGTAGTCACGTGATTTTATAGAATAGTTATAAGATAACCAATCATCTTCAAGAAATGGTGTGAGTGTAGATTATAATGATGAAGATGTCTTCAAGCTTGCAGAATGAAAATTTTGATGACTTTTAGGAATATCATAATGGAATCCTTCCTTTTTGTTTTTTTTAAAACCTATATGTTGTTAAAAAGTGTATAAATGGATGTATTTTCTCTAAATATGATGTGCATATTTATCTTCCTCCCTTGGTTTTTTTCATATGTATTTTTAATGTGATTTAATCTTGCCATTAATTTCCACACATTTGCTACTTGAGTTACTTCGATTTGAGTCTTAGGGATTTCTTGTAGTTTTTTCTAAATGTTTTCATTTGCAAGACTTGACGTGTGATGTTAACGAGTCTTTAGGTATGATTTTTTGTGAGACCATGAGTATGAGTTTTATGAAATATTTCTTATCATTTTATGAGACCATAACTTTGATGCTTTGCCAAATCCTGAGTTTGGCATTTTGTGAGTTGATTAGTCTTATGTTTTTCCAAATAACAAGTTTTACATTTTATGAGACCATAAGTCTAGCACTTTGCCAAATCTTAAGTTTGACATTCTACAAGACCATTAAGGTATAATTTTTCTCCAGACTATGAGTTTATTATTTTGTAAAATCTTAAGTATAATGTTTTGTGACACTATTAAGGTTTGACATTTTGTAAGAGTAGGGATTTGAAATTTTATCAAATCTTAAGTCTAATATTTTATGAAACATTAAGGTCTAAGCAAGATTATAATTCTATTTTTTTAAGCATCATTATATGATACGAATTTTTATGAGACCATTAAGCTATGACATTTTCGAGACTAATTTTGTGAATTTTTTACTGTTGTTTGCAATACCAAGTTTTTCATGACCATTCGAGTATAATATTTTGTGAGAATATATTTTGTACAATATACATATGGTAGACCTAAAGGCTTTATAAAATAAAATATCAATAAAACTATCATTACCCACTACTTTAAAGTTTAAAATGGTTGCTTTAATGACATCACATAGTTATAAGGACTACATTAGCTCAACATATTTTTTTATCAAATACAGTTTTCTTCTTATCTAATGATAGTTGTAAGTTGCATGATGTTTTAGTAGGCATTTGAGTATGTTTTTAGTTGTTAATTAACTAATTTATGCATGTTGAGGTTTAGAATTGTGTTAGTTGGTTAGATATTTGTGTTTTGAGTGTTATGTGGGTTAAAGCATACTATTGAGCTTTAATTTTATGTATTTAAGGTGCTTTGGTGAGTTTGTTAATGTTTGAGATCAAATATCAAAGAATAGAGAAGATTTGAAGGAAGCCCAGCGTAAGACCCAGGGACAGGTTATTTCAGATTTTTGGGTTTAGGTAAAACCTAATTTTTACCCTAATTAGTAAAGGACTACAAAAGAGCAGAGAAATGACCTAGAAAGGGAGAGCCTCCATTTACCATTTTGGGAAAAAGGCAAAGGAAGAGCAAGAAGGAAGAGAGAGAATAAGAGAAAGAAAAAGGTGGTGCTTCAGCTGCTGCTTCAACCTCTGGTCCTCCAAGTTATCTTTTCTTCTTGTTAGCTTTTATTTCATTCATTTGATGCATGAGATGGAATTGATGATGATGAACCTTGTGTTAAGGATGTTCTAACTTCTTTTAGGGATTTATACTTGATTTATTGTTAATCTAATTTCTTTTGTTGTTAATGATGTTGGGTGTTGTGATTATTTGTTGCAATTGTATGCTTTAATAATAAATCAAGAGAGTGAACCAAATGTAAAATGATTAGGTTAGTTAATGAGAGTCAAACGATCTAATAAACCACAAAATAATCAAATCGGTAATTATACGGAGAGAGATCTCATGTAAGGACTTGGTTGTTTATTGGAATGCTTAAGAACTAATTAGGTTATGGGATGTTTTGTTAATTAAGAGATTACATGTTTGGTAACTCAATTTAATTAGGGTTTATGGTTTAGGGCTTAGTGATTACAACTTGAAAGAGACTAATCCACCCTTCAAAAGTTTAGGACCGACACCGTATTAGCACAAAATTAACTAAGTTAGCATTGATGATAGGATAAATCCCCTTTCTCATAATTTGTTAATCTTGCTTATTTGAATTTCAATTGTCAATTGGTGGTGCTCAAATTTGATTTCTTGCATTAATTTAGAATTCTCATTTCAATCACTCTATATTCAATTGTTTACTTTTCTGTTTAGTTTTCATTTTCATTTTAACTGCACTTTTAGGCCTTAGACAAATTAGGATTCAATTAGTTCACTAATACATTATAGGTTTGACACTTGATATACTACGCTATAACTCGTACGCTTGTAGAATATTAAGGGATTTATAAGTTTAAAACTTGCTCAACATCTAATGACTATTGAATTCCACATTGAATATGACATTCATCTAGTTTTACCAAATATACATCTTTAGTTGAGATATGGTGTAATTATTGTCTTCGATAAATGATATTAATGACTTTAGTGGGTCTTCCTTCTCTCTGCTTTAGTCTAGAGTCCTTAACTTGTACTTAAGAATTGCTTAGTCTCAACCTTATGATCAAAATATCTTTAAATTTTCATTCTTTTTGAGAAATTTCTCTAAGCGTCCCACTATAAAAGTTTACTAATGATTCATCTAAAGTTGTTGCATTCTCTAGGGTCATAATCATAATCCTAGTGCAATTTGTAGTATTTTTTGTTGATAACTTCCCTAGTTGTATAAGTCAAGAGAGTTTATCAAATCTCATTTATAGATAAAATTTTCAAAATGTAATTTATGGATTCATTTAACATCGGGATTTTTATTTTCATTCTTACTCCCAACTTACGCTCTATTTTTAAGTATTGAGTGGTCCTATTTCAAACTAGGTAGGTTGCTCCTCTTTAGCTCATCTCATCTTTCTTTAAGTTGATATAACTTCTAGGCTTTTCTTAAATCTCTTTGACGATATATGCCATATCTACTAGCAAAGGTTTCTATAAAGGTTTATGCCTCTTCAATCATTTTTCAAAGGTAACAAAGGTAATGGAGGTGTTAAGATTGGGTACAGAGGAACTTTAATGATGAACTATCTTATGTAATCTTAAAGGTTCGTCTATCTTTCACATTATATTCAACAAGGTTACCGATAAATTTTTGTTTAAAAAAATTGTTCTTAAGCTAGTTTTATAATTATCTAAATTTTTCTAATGAGCTTACGGGGAGTGTTTGAAAATATTTCCTTATCAAACATGTCACTATAGATGAGAAAATGTGGCATTTCATTACATACATTGCATGAGCATGAAAAGAAAAGGCTTAAAGGACTAATTACTTATTCCTAATCGACCAGTTAAAATATCTAAGAACGAGAAGGTCAAAGAGACTTTAAAGGGTTTATTCAAGGTATATATGTCAATCAAGCTTCAAATGGAATTTTGAAAACTATTTTAGGAGACTTGTTGAACCCAAAGGAAGGCCATCCATTGATCAATTTGATTCAAGCTAAGGTTGTCAAAAAGATGGAGCTTAAGGACTCATCTTTATTTGAACACAGTCTCAAACATGATTTGGCATGTGGGTGTATCTTTGCACATATATAACTCTCAAATATATGATTTGAGGTTATAGTATAAAATATGACCTAACACATGGTTATGTTATTCCATGTAACTTTTAGTAACTAAGTTGTAAATACATGGAAACGAATATGATAAGGATAGAGCATGTGCTACTCAAGGCTGAAGTTTCTATAAAGAACATGGTCTAAAACATGATTGTGTCCTAGACCATCTCTTCTAACATTGCAGGTTTGTAAAAAAATATGAATGTGTTCTAATCCTTATCTGCTACCAAAACCCAAATTTTTATCTAGTATTTGAGGAATGCTCCTACATAGTTTTAATTTATTTTTTTATGCTCCTACATAGTTTTAATTTATTTTTTATATCTTTGTTTATTAAAAATGTTTCTTTTCATTATTCTTTATCAAACTTTAAACTTATGAAACAAATCTTTCTTTATAGTGTTTTAAATACTTAATGAACTTAGTCCTTGATTTTTTATAATCAACAAGTTGATTCTTTTTATATCTAATTTAGCCTTCTTACTATAGTTTAAACTTCTTTGTGGGTTCTTTAAGGATTTATTCCTAGGTGAGTTCATATCAACATGACACCCCATGCAAGTCCATCATTTATCTAAAATGTAATGTGTGATTGCATAAGTATGTCATTGAGAAATGATTAATTGAATATATTGATATACTCATATTTAGAGTTTTTTGCTTGTTATTTAATGGTTTTGTAGTATTTTTGGTACTTATTTCACTTCAAGTTTGTTTGTAGGTGATAATTGCCTTCATAGACCAAAAGGAGATGTATTCGAGTGAAATTATAGGATGGAATGGAAGAATTGGAGCATGTTTGTAAACATGTGGAGCCTTAACAACACAATTCCTACCTGTGTGGAGTTATATGCTTGTGTATCTTAATATACAAGGCTATGTATATTGTCCGTGTAATTCTCAATGAAAGTGTAAAGTCACAATTTAAGGTATTTTTATAGATACATGGTCACCTACATAGTTGTATAAGTGATCATGTATATCCCCAAAATCCTAGTTTTTACCTTTAAAAGGATATTATTAAAGGGTACATAAAAAGGAGGCAGACTGGAAGTGTTTTTGAGTTGTAAAAAACATAAAGAAGAGACAATTTTGAACAGAGGAGGAGAAAAACATGAAGATTAAGTGTAACATCCCATTACCTTTGAGAGGTTAGAATAGTAAAAATGGTTGATTCATAAGATCTTAGAAATGCATTTTTCATGCTTATGCATAAAATGGTATACACATACACTTGAATAGTGAATTTTTCTGCACATGAAAATAATTGTACATGCGTTCATGA
>JANIIA010000192.1:19938749-19951110 GCA_027478495.1 Erythroxylum alaternifolium
TCCAATGTGATTATATGTTATGTGAAATAATGTGATGCATGAATTGAGTGAACCATCGATGATGGTTATCTCATTGAGTTCGCAAAACTCACCCAAAATTTGTAACTATTTTTCAGGATCAGAAGAATATCCCGTTAGGCTAATGGGAGTATGCCTATAGCATACAAGTGAAGGATAGAGGTCGGGATCAGTTCGCGTCTGCACTGTATTTGCTTAATTGTATTGACTTGATTATTCCGGAACTTTTTGTATAAAAAAATTGTTTTTCAAAGCAACTAAGGTGTTTTATAAATGTGAAAGGACCCAAATGGCTATTGTAGATATTGGTGATCGTATTGTGTTGATTGAAAATGGTTATGAAATAAAGTGGGGCCCGATTTGGTTATCGATTTTTGCATTTTATGTTTATAGTTTTCAAAACTAAAAAGAAGATTCATACTAAAATATGAGTGATTGATTGCTCTTGCATGCCACCCTCGCGGGGCACGAACTCAGACATCACCCATTGATGTCGGGTTCGGGTCTTGCAGGAGTGGGATGCTACATTAAGTCATAAGATCTTATAGAGAGCATCCTTCAATCCAAATTACATTCAGATTTTATTCGAGACAAAAAGGAGATATAGGTTATGAATTTTTTTTATTTCTATTTGTTCTTCTGAATATTTGTTATTGGATTTATTTTCTATATGTAGGAATTAAGTTATTAGTGCCTAGGTGTGATGAACCCTAAGTTGTGACGATAATATGATATAATCTTTTATTCAATGCAGTTTTATTGATTGATTTATTGCGATTAGATTATGCATTATTTTCTTAAACTAATATATCTGAAATATTATTCCAATATTTGATTTCACAATTTTAAGATTGAGAAATCCTTTTATGTGAATAGATCTACCATAATTGGAAAGAGTTGCATACAAAGCTAGAGATAAGTCAACATAAATCCTCTGAATTAGGTTAAACCTAATAGTGAATTCATGAATCAATAATATAATCTTATGGTTTTTAACTAAAAAGAGATTTCAGTTAATCAACCAAGGTTTAGTTGTTAATAGTATTAGGAAGGGTATTAACATAAGATAGGAATTTTCACGGTCCAATAATAAATAATTTAATTGCCTGATAAAGGCTTAGTATTTAAGATATCTTAAGGGGATTCATCATCTAGGTACTACCTATTTAATATTGACTAATCGTAGTATTTTCTTTATCTAAATTCATTATTGTGTCAACTTTAATTTAGTTTGTTTTCTTTAATTTTCAATTAACTTTATAACCTAATTCGATAGTTAAATAATAGAAAAAGGTTTAATAATAGTACTTAAAGTCTTTATGGGATTAACCCATACTTACCAATGCTACTATAGCTTCTTTATGGGATTAACCCATGCTTACCAATGCTAACTATAGCTACACTATTCACTTCCAGTTAAAACTTATAAATATTTATAATTATAATAATTCAAATAAGTTTTTGGTACTATTGTCAAGGATTATAATATTAGGAAAGCCTAGCTTTTATTATTCTAACAATCTTTATGTATTTGTTTATTTTTATTTTTTAAAATTATTGACTTATTCATTTATTTTTCTTTTGAACTTCTATATAGGATTTAAGATAGCCACAAACTATAATGGAAGGATGGAAAGGACACTATTCTCATGGGAGTTATAATATTCCATGACATATGGCAGTATCACAAACTTGGAATGAAAGGTATGGTGAAATGTATTGAGAAGCTTAACCGATATCCATGATGTGTTATGACCTTTATGGACGTAACCATTACAATCATGAATGTCAGGCACCAAACATTATGTGGGAGCATCCATATTGCATGTGAAATCGACCTTACAGTTCATCATATGAGAATACTTATAATTTAAAGTGGAACAACACTTATACTAATGGATGGAATGATTATGTTTCAGCTAAATCCTTACAACAACAATAACAAGAACATCTTGTAGCTATCTATTTGACCCCTAAGTCGTAATAGCGGAATCATGTGGGCATTAGCGAGTCTTGACCAGCATTCGACATGTGGAACAACGGAACAAGACAAAGACTTATGAAGAGGCAAAGATAAAAAGGAAAATGTCAAGCGTTAGCATGTATTAGTGCACATTGACGGAAATCTTCGACGAGATGCAAGATTCGGATGTGAGACCAAAAGAAGGCTTGAGATGGACATCAAGTAGAAGGTTAACTGGATCACACACATGACGGGAATATGAGAGAGTTCCAAGGTGACTTAGCAAGTAGATCAAGTATAGAGTTTTGGGAGAGTTTTGAACCTTGTAAGAGTTGACTTAGCTAAGGCTAAGTTCTTGATGGACTAAAGACTTAGTGTGTGCTCAAGTGGACAGACCATGGCTAATGGAGTTGGCATGTGTGCTACTGGCTTAGATGACTTATCATCAACGGATAGAGATGAGGAGATCTTGGATGATGTGGTGGATAAGATCACAATGGAGGAACATCAGCTCTAAGAGATAAAGATCACGTGGAAAGATCATCTAAAGATAGAGGAGATCTTCGTGGATATGGATAAATCATTCCTAATAGATGTAATCTTTCATCTTGTTATTGTGATGTAGCCTAATCCTATTAGATAGAGTCCTAATTGGATGTGGATGTCATCTATTGGTTAGTATGATGTAATCTGATAAAGATAAGATATGATAAGATTCTGATCTTAACTAATAGAGTTCTATTAGGATTCTAACTTAGTCATCTAAAGGTGCCTTATAAATAGCTCATTTAAGCCTTGCTCTTCTCAGAGAGAGTGTGAAAGTCAGAGACACTCAAAGATGATGAGTGTGGGAGACACTTAGAGATTAAGAGAGTATTCATTTGTATACTTTGAGGGAAGTAATGAAGGTTAGCTTTTTAGCTGTATCTCTATCTCGTGTTCTTTTGTTGCGATAAATATTTAATTCTTTCTTAGTTTTATTATAAGGGTGTGAGAGTGAAAGACTGCGAGGGTCATAAGGTATTCAAGAACAAGTAGGTTGATCGATGATCACAAGATAAGGTTTAATCTTGCTTTAACAGAGCTAGGTGAGATTGTTGAGCAAAGGGGTTGGCGTATCTTGTGGGACAAGTTTGTGCTTGAAGGAAAACCTTTGTAACAACTGGTATCAAAGTCATAGTTCAAGATAGCTGGAGGCAACAATTTGACGAAACGTGTCAACCAAGTGGAGGCACTCATCAGGCCGATTTCTCAAGGGGAGGAGGAGGTCACTTCTTACAACACTCAATTCGAGATGTTGGAGGCGTGAATCAACAATTGCAACATCAAATAGCAGAGTTGATGAAGGCACAAGAGGAGTCTAGGTTTAAGGTGGCAATCTTAAGGCATGCTATTGCAACATAGGATGTTGGACGAGCAGAAAGCACTTTAGTGAAGGTATGAGAGCCACAAGTTTTCAACGGTAAGTGGAGTGCCAAGGAGCTCGAAAATTTCTTGTGGGAAATAAAGTAGTACTTTGTAATGGCAAAGGTGGCTGACTCGAAGAAGGTGTCAATAATAGCGATGTACCTAGTGGAGGATGTAAAGTTGTTGTGGAGAACAAAAACCTCCAATGACATCAATGTGCGTAGACCTCCTATTGACATATGAGAGAAGATGAAACAGGAGTTAACGAATCAGTTCCTCCCCAACAACACTTCATAGCTCACAAAGGAAGATTTGAAGAGGTTGAAGCAAGAAGACTTGGTGTGGGAGTATGTGAGAAAATTAATATCTTTGATGTTAGACGTGTAGAACATGTCGAAAGAGGACAAGTTGTTCAACTTCATAAACGACTTGCAAAGTTGAGCACAAATGGAGCTTCAAGGGCAGAACGTGAAGTACCTTACAAGCATGATAACAACTACAGATGCCTTGGTGGATCTCCGAATGCCACCACCAATTCAAACTAGCTACAAGGGCAAGAAGAATGGTGGGATGCAAAGTGGCCTGGAGAAAGGCAAAGATAAGGTGGGTGAATCTTCTCAAGGTAAGAAACAATCAAAATTGGATATTGCTTGTTTCATTTGTTAAGGGCCACATTTTACTTAAGAATGCCCACGATGGAAGACAGGTAAGGAGCAAGTAAATTCCATGGTCGTGAAGGATCAAGGAGAGGGAGAGGATGACTCGACGAAAGAATTCTACCTCAATAGTTTTGCTATGTTAGACGCAATGGGCCTTGTGAAGGAGCGTTCAAACAAAAGCAAGGAGAAACTTGATGGAGAGGGCATATGGTACATGGGAGATGTGCCAATGGCTAAGGAATCTTCTAGGAAACCATATTTGGAGGAGTACCCATAGATTATTTCAAGGTGGGCGTTGATTTCTTTTAGTGGGGGTAGTTTGTTAGACCCCTAAGTCGTAATAGCAAAATCGTGTGGGCATTGGTGAGCTTTGACCAGTGTTCAACACGCGAAACAACGGAACAAGGCAAAGACATACGAGGAGTTAAAGATGAAAAGGGCAATGTCAAGTGTTGGCATGTATCGGTACACATTGACATAAATCTTTGATGAGATGTAAGATTCAGATGTGAGACCAAAAAAAGGCTTGAGATGGGCATCGAGTTGAAGGTTAGCTAGATCACATGCATGAAGGGAATATGCAAGAGTTTTAAGGTGACTTAACTAGTAGATCAAGCATGGTGTAAGTTTTGGTAGAGCTTTGAACCTTGTACGAACTGACTTAGCTAAGGCTAAGTTCTTGATAGACTAAGGACTTAGTATGAGCTCAAGTGGACAGACCATGGATAATAGAGTTAGCATCGATAAGCATTAGATGGACCAATATGTTATTGGCTTAGATGACTCATCATCAATGGATAGAGATGAGAAGATATTGGATGATGTAGCAGATAAGATCACAGTGGATGAACATCAGCTCTAAAAGATAAAGATCATGTGGAAGGATCATCTGAAGATAGAGGAGATCTTTGTGGATATGGATAGATCATTCCTAGTAGATGGATCATTCCTAGTAGATGTAGTCATTCATCTTGTTATTGTGATGTAGCTTAATCCTATTAGATAGAGTCTTAATTATATGGGGATTTCATCTATTGGTTAATATGTGCAATTTGATAAGGATAAGATAGGCTAAGATTGTGATCTTAGCTAGTAAAGTTCTATTAAGATTCTACCTTAGTCATCTAGAAGTATCTATAAATAGCTCATTTGAGTCTTGCTCCTCTCAGAGAGAGTGTGAGAGTCAGAGACACGTAAAGATGATGAGTGTAGGAGACACTTAGAGATTGAGAGAGTATTCATTTGTATACTTTGAAGGAAGTAATGAAAATTGGTTTTTAGCTGTATCTCTTTCTCATGTTCTTCTGTTACCATGAATATTTATTTCTTTTGTAATTTTCTTGCAACAGTGTGACACTGAAACACTGTGAGGGTCGTTAGGTGTTCGAGAATAAGTAGGTTGGTCAACGATCACAGGACAATGCTGAATCTTGCTTTGATGGAGCTAAGTGAGATTGTTGTGCAAATGATGATTAAGGAAAAAGAAGACAAGGGAACCCTCGTCCAAGAAGAGGAAGTAGAAGAGTGGCAAAAGATGATTATGGAAGAAGAAAAGGATAAAGCCTTTGTCCTAGAAGAGAAAGTAGAAGAGTGGAAAAACTTGATTGAGGAAGAAGAAAGAGAGGAGCCAAATAAGGAAACTATTGATGAATTATTGGTAGTCACCCTGACTACAGATGGTTCCCACTTCCCAGAAAACAAATTATTTGAGTCAGTCAAAGATTTATGGAGTTAACAGTTTGTTATCAAAAAGGCCATTCATAGAGTTAATTGATTTCTTAATTTGATAAATTATGTCCTTATTATTATTTTACAACATATGGTTTATTCACATGCTACTAAACTACTATGTGGAGAAACTGGTGAAAGTGAGCCACTTATTATAAACCTAATTTAATAGTAAATGTGAAGTGTATATCAAGCTAATGACTTTAAACAAGCGTCAAATAAGAGGCAACATATGAATTAGGATAGATTTCATTTTTATTACATTTTGTTTCCATTTTTTATGTTACCATATAAGCTTGGCAGTTTTGGGCTGGCCCGACCAGGCCTAGATTGAACGAGCCTCAGCTTATGACACCTTTGATTGGGCTTGAACCTGGGTTACCAAGGCCAAGCCCAGCCCAAGGCCCTACAAGTAATGGAAAACGACGTCATTTTGAAATTGTTTTTAAAATAATAAATCAGCTCAGGCTATCCTGGCTCGATCTACCTTAGGCTTGGGTCGAACCACTCTTGGCCTTGTCGAGCCTAAGCTAGCCATCTGATATGACTTTGTTTCATGTTATTTTATTTCCATGTTCTTTATTATCATCATCATCATCATTTTCTTTTATCTTTTTGTCCCTTATTGTTTATATTTTTGCAGGGATGGACGTATCTAATATCAAATGGACCCTTTATCAAATTAAAAAATCTGTAATTCTTTTTATTGAGGACAATATCAATTACAAACCTTTCATACTTTTTGTGTTTTATTGTTATTTTATTTTGATGTGCTTCAATTGTGTACATAGAGAACAGTGTATAATTTTATGTGTGGGGAAGGGATTTCTTAATTTTCATAATCTTTTTTATTAAATCTTATCAACTAATACCCCAATTTAGTTAAAAATTTGTCCAAAATACTTTAGATCATTATTGATTATTGAATTGAATTAATATGCAAAAGGATGAAACTTAGAAAATATTTGCTTTTAAATTTTATTTTTTAATAATCATTTAGCTAATTAATTTGAATAAAACTTGCATCTTATTTACACAAGACCATTTTTATAAGCTTTTGAGCCTAAGAGCAAATACATCATTAGTTTAAGTTTTTTATTCTTTCATGTGTGTTATCCTGCATAATTGGATAATTCTAGAACTTACTTTTATAATTTATATTGAGACCACATTTGTTAATTAGAAACATTGAAATGATAAAGGCATTTACATTCAATCTTTTACTTATTCTATTTTCTTGATAATTATCCCACCAAATTTTATCCTTTAGGTGTAACTAGTTTTGAAACTTAGTCTTTTCTTTGATTATAACCACATTATTAACCTTTACCTTACTTTTCTTGAAGCCTTTTTATAATTTTTAAACCCTGAAGGTTATTTACATTTACTTAATTGCTAGAAACTTAAAATTTCTTTAATTGTTGGTACATGTTAAATGTTTGAAATAAAATATGTTGTGAGCATAATAAGTGAAATAAATAAATAAAAGCATTAAAGTTGTGGTACCAATGGAATTGTGGTATGAAGGACCTATATTATGAAAAACAAAGTTGCATGTAATTTTTTTAATGTAAATTCCCTTCAATGTTATCACCCTTTTTATTATCCCTATTGTACCCTAACCCAAGCCTCATTAAAACCTTGCATTAAGATCTTTTGATTTTTGTTTATGGTTTACCCATAAGTGGTGAAGATATTATTTTACTGCAAACTTATGGTTAAGAATCCTTTTACGCATTGGTTTGAGATTTCTTACACTTTTCGCTTAAATACTTTAAGTGCATTGAGTGAATTCTTGATAAGGGTATAAAAATTTGTGCTTTCTATTTCAAAAAGATTATCTATGTGATTGCTCATAATATTGACTTATGAAGGTTAGTCCTATAATGACTTGAATCTAATTGTATGTTAATTTGATTTATATGGCGATGATTTAGGGTGTGAATAGAGGTTGAGGTTAACAAGAAATGAACGTTTATAAGTTTAATAATTTAGATTATGATTTGCTTGAGGATAAGCAAAAACTTAAATGTGGATATATTTGATAAACGATTAATTGACTATATTTATATACTCATATTTAGTGTGTTTTGTTTGTTATTTAATGATTTTATAGTATTTTTGGCACTTATTGCACTTCAAGTGTCTTTGTAGATAATAATTTCCTTCATAGACCAAGAAGAGATGTATTTATGTAAAATCATGGCATGGAATGGAAAAATTGGAGCAATTATGGACTTGCACAACCGTGTATAATGACCGTGGAAGTCACTATAAATATGTGGAGCTTTAACAACACAATTCCTACTTGTGTGGAGTTATAAGGCCATGTATGTTGACATACAAACACTACCTGTAGGCCATATAAGTCTCTGTGACCATGTAAAGTTACGATTTGTGGTTTTTTGGAGATACACGATCGCATAAGTGATCATGTATATCTCAGAAGCCCTAGTTTTTACTATAAAAGGATTTTATTAAAGGTTACATGAAAAGGAGGTGGATTGGAAGCGTTTTTTAGTCATAAGAAATACAGAAAAGAGGTAATTATGAATAAAGGACGAGAAAAACATGAAGATTATGTCACAATATCCAATGGAGAGCATCCTTTAATCCAAATTGCAAGAAGATTTCATTAGAGATAAAAGGGAGATATAGATTATGAATTTTTTATTTCTATTTGGTCTTTTAAATATTTGTTACTAGATTTTTTTTTTATGTGTAGGAACTAAATTGTTTACTACCTAAGTGTGATGAACCCTAAGTTGTGGCTATAATATGACATAAACTTTTATTGAATGCAGTTTTATTGATTGATTTGTTGCGATTCAATTATGTGTTATTTTCTTAAACTAATATCTCTGAAATATTAGTTCAATATTCGATTTTATATGATTGAGATTAAGAAATTCTTTTGTGTGAATAGATCTAATATAATTAAAAGGAGTTACATCCAAATCTAGAAATTGATTGATATAATTCATCAGGATTAGAGTCAAACATAATAATAAAATTCATCAATCAATAATGCAATATTAGGGGTTTAAACTAGAAAGAGATTTTAGTTAATCAACCGCGGGTTTATTGTTAATAGTCTTGAGAAAGATATTAATATAAGATAGGAATTTCCACGATTCAATAATAAGTAGTTTAATTGCATGTATCATAGGGTTAGTGTTTAAGATATCTTAAGGCGATTCATCATCTAAGTACTATTTATTTGATATTGACTAACCGTTATACTTTTTTTCTCTGATTTCATTATTGTGTCAACTTTAGTTTTATTTTTTCTTTTAATTTTCAATTAAATTTATGATTTGATTTGACGGTTAAATAATAGAAAAATGTTAATACTAATATTTACAGTCCTTGTATGATTAACTTAAACTTGTCCATGCTAGTTATTGTTATACCATGCATTTGCAGTTAAAACTTATAAATATTTATAAATAAAATAATTCAAACGGTGATGGTATTATAAGGCTCCAATAACGGTAGTCTGAATTTTAAAAGTAGGAGATTCGAGCGATGTTTCTTGGTGAAAGGATTCTTGATTTTGGTGTTGCGACACATCAGATGAAACAGATTTACGATAATGTTTTGTGGCTGGGAATGTGATATTTTTTTAATTTACAAACCTACTTGAGGGTCTACGTACTATAATATGTCTCGTCTAATGTCAATTCGGTTGCTCCAAAACTGAACTCGTATCGTATGTGTTTACATGTCTGGATTGGAGAGGGCAGTTATAACTAATAGTTTTGTTTTATGTTCTCGATTGTTGTTGGCAAAATTACATACACGAATGAAACGTAAAGGTATTTGTGATGGGGGAGGTGCGAAGATAGTTCCGAAGGAGGAGCAGATGAGTCATCAAGGTGGTTGTGAAAGAGGAATAAGTAAGTCTGAAAACGATATTCAAAGAAGAGAAGGTGAATTTATTGATTCTTCGTTGAATTATCTTATATGATTCAAAGAGTTTTTAAGGACTTATAAAATCAAAAGTTGAACATTTAGTTTTAGATGATCAAATCGTGAAACTAAAGAGATAGAATCATAAATAAAAAGTAATTTCATTACTAATAATGGAATCGCTTTTATATCAACAATCATGTTATCAAAACTTATGTAGACTATTTTGGGATGTAGCTGGTTTCATCATGTCTTAATGCAACAAAGGATGTGTTATTAAAATTATAAAGGAGTTTTTGTCTGGCTGGCCATGACTCATGAATCGAGCTCGTCATGATAATATCAAAATACAAATGCGGTCCGTTCCTTATTACTGGGCATCAATCTTGTGTCGATTATTTTTATTTAACTAAAAGAGTACCTGTCACTTATTATTGTACGAATAATGATGGTTCGCTGGGACAAATTCGAGGATGGCAATGATACATCACATTCACGCTTCTCATCGAAATGACTTCAAACAAACCAAGAACAGTGACTTAGGTCAGTGTGAATTTGGTCTGTTGCATGGTGCAGAAGGTATCATCAATGGAGTGAAATCTTCTGTTCTGCCCCTTTATTCAAGACCAATCCTATGCCATTCATGCATAGCCATAAATTTCTGTAGGTCCTAGTAAAATTTGTGGCTATGCATATGTGGAACAAATTTGGTCTTGGATAAAAGGAGCAGAAGAATTGGTTCCGTCGTCAATGAGACTCAGCCGTTGGTAGGTGCAGTCAATACCCTTAGCGTCAGTACTGATATTATCTTTAGTGGCAGACCCACCCATGGATTCTACCACGATGTCCAACATGTACAAATTATTTAGAGTGAATCAATCAGTAATCAGTCTCTCCGCCAATTTTTACTGTAAAATTCCAAATGGGTATCAAATAGAATTGAGAATTCAAATCAAGACGTTTGAGTATCGATAGCTTGGAAGTCGCTTAGCCCATCAAGAAAGCATTATTAGTACCTGGTGTGTCGAATGGTGACCTCGGAAAGTGCTGACCTTAAAACTTAGCCTTTGATAGTGCTGTATGGCTTAAAAGATGCAAGATTTTATTAAATATCTAGTTCATTTAAATAACAAAGCACGTCATGCAGTATGTCAAGTTCATGAAGCTACCTTCATTAGTCATTACAGTCCGCCAATTGGTAGCAGATCGTACCAGTGTGTTGAATTCATTACAATAATCCACCGTCCAAATTTGCATGTCTCGGACTAGAAAGTGAGGAAAATATATAGCTGGGGCCCGCCCTAGGGTAGATGAGAGGTCGGAGACTCGGAGTGCGATAATAAGTGATAATGAGTTCTCAAGTTGGGACACCCTGCAAGTTGGGAAAACAGGCTAGGTGTCCATGTTCTTTTGGTCTCTTCCATTTTGGGGGATAGGGAAGAGAGCAGGCTTCCAACGTTGAGTAGACGTGTCGAAAGCTATACCATTGGCAAATAAGTAACCATATGTATTTACTGATGATAGTGAAGCATTTGGCATTTGTCGAAAACACCCTCTCTATTACATAAAAATAGTGTATCATCGAACCTCTTCATACTAAAGTGAAGCATTTGGCTCCTACGTACAGCAGCGGTATTCGAGTTGAAGAGTAAAGATGTTTGTTTCTTTTTGACCCTTCCTGGTATCAACTTAAGCTACTTGGCTAAGATGAACACGTTAGTGAATGATTAATATGTAAAAGTCCATCCTAAAGAGCAGGAATCTCAATTTAAGTTATGCCTCAGTCAAATTTTGAAAGCTTACAGCGGGCAAAAGATGAGTTGAAACGGAGAAGAGAAAGCCATATTGGGCCAATACACCATTTAGAAGCCTAAATCGGACCCATGAAACCCAATTCATAACTGCCTACAAGTATACTTGGGCCTATTCTATAACTATTTTAAACACACAACTTGGGTCCATCTGATTTCCTCACTAGCTATCAAAAACCCAATTGTTTGATGAAGTGGCCCGCTTCTGGCTCTCTTCTGGCTACATCAATTTAATGATTTTCATGAATATTATAATTAATAATGATTAAATTATTCGTGTACTTTAATAAACAATATTTAGATTATAAGAAAGTATAACGATCATCACCAAATTTATAACTACCTATCTATTTTCTTCTTATATATCTCAACTCCTCAGTTCAAACATCAACTCTAACTTTGAAGTATCCCTATCCATAAAAACCATAAACTTATTAGGTCTAGTTAGAGTTTGATTTGGATAAATTGTATTTAATATGTTAATATTTATCTAATAATTGCATTTCTTTATAAAAAGATAAATAATTTTAGTAAGCAGTATTTTAAAAAAAACTTGCAGTTGGCCCGCTATCAATAATAGAAATATTATTTTTATTAAATAATGATAACCACTGATGGCTTGTTTGGTTCAAAGAATAGAATAGATAAGGAATAGAATGGTTATTATGAGGAATAGAATAGAATGAGTATTATTTTGTTTGGTTTACTGTTAAAGAATTTCTATGTCAATGTTTGGTTTGAAAATATAAACTTAGAATGACAAAAGAATAATCAACAAAAAGACGATATTTGTAACACCCCACTCCCGCTGAACCCGAACCCGATATCGACAGTGATACCCGAGTCCGTGCCCCGCGAGGGTG
>JANIIA010000192.1:20108424-20121452 GCA_027478495.1 Erythroxylum alaternifolium
ATTAACTCTATGATGCAGATTATTGGCAACGTAAAAGAGCAAAATTTAGATCCAACAAAATGAACAACATTTAGAGACATATTATAATGCCAAATCAAAATATAAAAAAGAGGGAACTGCACAATCAACTCGTCCAAACCTTAGAGAAGCATCATATATCCATGAAAAGGATAAATAAAATGAAACAAGCAAATTGAAGAATAGCCAAACAAGTACACAATTCACAGACCTATAAAGAATTTGCAACAAGCAAACGAATTTAAACGTCCGATCGAGGAAAAAATCACGATCTCTTAACACAACATCTACGTAATCGACATGCAAGTAAACTATGATCGCGACAATAGATCAATAAAGTAGATAAAAATGCATACCTTAGAACACGGAGAGAGAGAGAGAGAGAGAGCGACGGACTGGAGACAAAGTATCTGTATATACTTCTAGAGACACAAAGAGAGAGCGCGATTATATGCTAGTAAACACCATATATGTGTAATTATATGCTAGATTATATTACTAAAAGCGAGAAAAAACTAAGATCTGAAGACAAACTGGGAAAAGGGCATGCCGAAAACCCTAAATTTGATGAGAAACAGTTACCTGAAGCAGCTAGTTCTAAAGCCAATTGTTAGCACCCAAAAAGTAGAAATTAATAAAATCTAACCTGCCTAGAAGCCAAAATAGTTCCAGCAGCAACCACACTGGCAAGCTTACAAGTACAATGGAGAACAACGGCAAGCAGGCAAACCCATTTGTTCACGAAAATAATTCCAGCAACAACCACAAAGTTGAATGTAAGAGCAACTACGGGGTTAAGTAGACGTCTCTCTTGTATGAGAAAACACCAAAAAGTAAAAAAAGTACAAATCTTTTAATCAGATTTCAACAGACAATGACAGGAAATGGATCCATAAACCAGAAAATCCCAGTGAAGACGCAACATCTTGAGAATGCAAGCTCTAAGGAGATTTGAAGCAAGATCATGAATGATAACAACAAAAAGAAGGAAACTTTACTAGTTTAAGCTGAAGAGACGTACCATTAACGTTCTCCATGATCAAAGTATAAGGAGAAGAGAGAAAATGAGTTTCCTAGAAATGGTACATCAAAAGACGATATCAGAAATCACTATAATCCTTGTTTAATTTGTCTTATTTAATTTATAATTTAATTTAATTTGAAAATTTTATTTAATAATTATTAATAAATATAATTAAATTTAAAATATTTTTAAAATGTATAAATTTCAAATAAAATTTGATTTAATAATTAAAAAAATATATAATAAATATTAGTTTATAAATAATAATTTTAAAATTATTTATTTTAAAAATAAAATATTTTTATTAATACTTTATTAATAAACATTATATAAAAGATTTAAATAGATTTAAATAAAATAATTTATTTTTAAGCTTAATTTAATGTATGATTATTATTAGTAATAAAAATATTTATTTTATTTTAAAATTTAAAATTAAAAAATCATAATAAAAGTTAACGAAATAATTAATTATAAAAACTTCGAAAAAAAGGGAGGAGGGAGAGAGAGAGGCGGGAGAGTAATTTTTTTAAAAATTGAAAATTTTACTAATAAGTCCTTATATTTTTCAAAATTTTTGGTACCGGCCGATACTAGGTGAAAACACCCGTACCGACCAATATTTGCAGTCGATATCAAAAACGTTGTTATCGTTCTATTTTTCGACCAGTATGATACCAGTCGGTACAAAACGATACTTATAACCATGGTAGAAACATCAAATTCACAATTCTCATTTCACTTTGAAGTACATTAGTAAGAGACACCCCAAATCTTTATTTCGAGAGAATTAGCTTTATCACTAATTATTTAAATTTTTAGTTATATCACTAAATATATCATATCATTTTTAATTTAAACAATTTTATCAAGAAATATAGCTACAAGGGCGTTACAATGTTAAAACAACAACCAACAAAAGGTGTGATTTGTCTCCAAATATTTTACAAAAATATTTAAGAGTTGTTTTTTTGTTTAAAATATCATCTTTTGATATTAATTAATCGTTATTTCTGAATGCATACTTGCTACAAATTATAAAAGGTTCTA
Source organism: Erythroxylum alaternifolium (assembly GCA_027478495.1). Lineage (NCBI taxonomy): Eukaryota > Viridiplantae > Streptophyta > Magnoliopsida > Malpighiales > Erythroxylaceae > Erythroxylum > Erythroxylum alaternifolium. The sequence goes on from JANIIA010000192.1 coordinate 20,110,517, forward strand.
ATTCTTGTCCCGCCAATTGAAAATTTTAGAAATTTTAGACTCTTTTTAGTATATTTTTTAGACAAATTTCGTTATCTTAAATAAATGTCTAAAAAGTCTACCAATTCTTATATTATTTAAGATAATTATTAGATGTGTCTAGGCATAAGCGTCTAAAACCTCCTTATTTTAATGTAGTGCCAACATATGTTTTGTAACAATTATAATTCACTCCCGCCAAAATTACTTTGGCACCAAATTGCATATGCTTTTAATGACAAAACTTATTGATAAAAGAAAATTTGTCACTGTTAATGTATTAATAGTGACAATTTAATTGTGAAAGACACTAAATTGTCACAATTACCATTATATTAGTTACAAAAAATAAGGTATCATAGTTAATCCGAACAATAGTGCCAATCAATTATTTTGTCACTAAAAATCTCATTTCTGTGACGAAATGACAGTTAGTCACAAAAAAATTGTCACTAAATGTCTTAACTCTCATATAAAAATATAATTAGGAAAATTAAGATGTAAATTCAATGCAGCAACAAAATAAAATATTTTATAATGATAATTTGTATTTGAATTATTAAATATTTTCTATTAATCTAAATGAATACCTAATTTTGTATTAGTTACCAATACATGTTTTGCCACAATTACAATTAATTTCTGCCAAAATTATTTTAGCATCAAATTTCATAAGCTTTTAGATACAAAACTTAGTGATAAAATAAAATTCAACACTATTAATATATTAATAGTGACAATTTAACTGTAAAAGATATTAAATTGCCACAATTATCATTGTATTAGTGACAAAATATAAATGATCACAGATAATCCAAACAATAGCGTCAATCAATTGTCTTGATACTAAAAAATCTCGTATTTGTGATGACAAAAATAGTTAGTCACAAACAAATTGTCACTAAATTACGAATAGTTGTGACCATAGTTATAGTTCGGTCATTGTAACAATATGAAGTAGACACTAATTAATTGAATATTTATTAACAAAATTTTTTATCACAGCAAGTAAAATATTGTGTGAAGATTAACATTCGTAACAAAAAGAAAAAAATATTAGTAACCAAATTATGCTTTGTTACAACAAATAGAAAATATTAGTTACTAATATATGTTCTGTCACAATTGCAATTTATTCCCGCCAAAATTATTTTGGCACCAAATTGCATAGGTTTTTAATGAAAAAACTTAGTGATAAAAGAAAAATTGATAATATTAATATATTAATAGTGACAACTTAATTGTGAAAGATAGTATATTGTCGCAATTACTATTGTATTAGTGACAAAAAAAATAAATCATCATAGTTAATCCAAACAATAGTGTAAATCAATTGTCTTGTCACAAAAAATCTCGTATTTGTGACGAAACAATAGTTAGTCACAAAAAATTGTCACTAAATGCCTTAACTCTTGTAGTGATTGTTCTTGTTTTTTTGTTCTATGTCTATAAGAATTGTTAAACTTCTAATTACGATCTTTTACTACTTAGCTGCATGCATCATTATGTTATATTGCTTACAATTTTCAATTTTTTATGTATTATTATTTTATTGTTAATAAATATTAATGAATAAGAATAATAGTCAACTTAAATTTATTAAATTTTAATCTTATTAATATGTAAAGTTTTAGGTATGTTTACCTTTTAATATCCAAAAAGAAAATTTATGGAGTTTTTATGCATTAACTATATATTTAAACAAATTTAAAAAGAAAAAATAAGTCAAAAATATGAAAAATCATATATAAATGTCAATTATAGTTAACCTTAAGATAATTAAGCACACTAACAATTAAAAAATTAACAAATTAGTATTATTAATACATAATTCTTTAATATACACTTTTTGCGACGATTTAAAAGTTTAGTTGCCAAATGTCTATATTTTGCGACAAATTACACATTTTGTTGCAAAAAGTCCGAATACTTATCGACATTTTACATTGTCATTGCCAAAGGTTCGATCTTTTGCGACGATATGAGTAAAATGTTGCAAAATTGTCCATTTTTTGCGGCAATTTTTAAAAATCGTCGCCAAATGATATGTTTTGCCGACAATTTACTTTATCATTGCTAAATTGAGACTTTGTACGACGAAATGAGATATCGTTATCAAAAGTCTACATTTTGTGATGATTTTCCATTCGTCGCCAAAAAAAACGTAACTAATAGTGTGTTCTATTGTAGTGTCACTCTTATACCTAAACTAGTACATGCCTAAGAGGGAGAGAGAGAGAGAGATAAGGATTAGAGAGATGCATAACCTTTTTCTTAAATGAATGCTCTCCTTTTTATTGACATTTGGCTCAAACTTAGAGGGCTTCATTTTGTTTTGCTAATTTAATAAAAAATATTAATTTTTATCAACTAAATCGAACCACTTGAATTTGAGTCTAATTATGAATCATTAGTTCAAACTTAGTCTGAAATCTAAAAAATTAATCTTTATATCTGATCCTATTCTAAATTTTAATCCAAACAAGTTTTTTCTATTGGTTTCAACTCAATTAGATTGAGAATATTTTGTCCTTTCTAAATATATATCATTCCCAGTTTTAAGGGATACTCTAGTGGTGAGCGATATAAGGTTTGCAATTAGTCCTCGATAGAATGACAGTAATGCGTTGGACTATCATTGTTGTACAATGATGGGCTGTTAATGCTAAATATCAGTTGAAAAAAATTGACGCTTGCAATAAGTTACACGAGGTTCCTAACTAGCTTTACATAACTGCTAAATAAGCAAGCAGCCATTTCTTTACAGTATCGTATATAATTAAGGAGGTATGATGAAGCTTTCTTTGGCTTGCATTTGCAGTAATTACATAGGTCTTGTGACATGTGTGAATTCAAATATTAATTATGTGCACTGAGCCTTCTACCTGTTAGTGTAGGAATTATTTTGGTCGTTGGAAGAAGAATATGCACCCTGTTTCACCCTACGCTAGTCTTTGAACATAAAATTTTGCAAGGGAAGATAGGACAATTTCCAAATTGTTGGCACCGTTTACTTTCTTACTGTTTGCTAAATTATCAACTTATTGTTAAGGAAATAACAGTTTTACATTTGTAAGTTGCAACCACGTGCATCTCCTGCTAGTCGGTGAACTCAGCACGTGTTCGTATTATCCAACAATTGCTTTAGTTTGATTATGTGCCCTCGAATGTAAGCATATCAGGAAGAAAGGGTATTATTTTTTCACCAAGTCTGATGCAAGTGAGTTTAGAGATCTCAAAACATACGGTACCTAGATTTTACTAAATCCAATGGCTCCAAATAATCTTACGTGTTATGGAGTAATGTCAGAGCACAGTAACCAGGTAAGTGGAAAGGAGCCTCTAGTTTAAGGTTCCAATGTTCCAAGAAAAGTGAAGTGAAGCAAACCAAGGGGCTAAGGCACCAAACTTTGAACGAATTTCCACATCTCGTTATGGCTATATATACCAAATATCACTGGCGTCCCTCCTCCCATTCAACAATTCACTCAATTATCAAGAAACAAAAAGATGGAGGCAATTCAGTCATGGGTTTCAGAGCACAAGCTCACAAGCATTGGTTAGGGACACCACCCTGATCATCCTGTCTTCCTTTCATCCTTAAGTACTTTGAACTAATTGTCTCTTGATGTGGGTGATGTTAATATAGGAGCTCTGTGGGCAACTGCAGTTGGAGGGTCAATGGCTTATAGCAGTGCAAGGACTCCTCTCAAGCCAAGTCTCAGGCTTATACATGCCAGGTATCATGATCACTCTTGATGGTTTCTATGCCTGTTTATTTGGTAACAATATTGGAATCTACAGGATACATGCGCAAGCCATCACACTGGCAGTGCTGTCGGGAGCAGCCGTTTATCATCATTATCAGAAACGAGAAGAGGCCAGTGTCACCGCCTTGCCTAAATAGAGATTGAAATTAACAGAGGCCAGTGTCACCGCCCTGCCTAAATAGAGATTGAAATTAGCAGATGCACTCAGTCCTGGATTTCTGTTCCATGTTGGATGACTGAGTGCAGCAATAACACTAATGTAAACATGCATTTCCAAGCAATCGATCTCGATTCATCATTTACATACGTGATCAATTTCAAATCTAGATTAATACAGGAATAAGAAAAACTTTGTATGTTTAATTTATCACCCGCACATTACCAACAGATTTGTGATTATAATCGCCATTCGTGATCACCCATTTTCAGCCCTCGGTTTGTGAAACTGGCAGTTTAAAACCACCATTGTTGAGTGGTAAAAATTGGAACAAGGAGTCTATTGACTTTGTCCAGCCCTCTTCATACTTTGTGGTGGCCCATGATCACTGCTCTGACTTAGATCAAAACAGATTAGTCCAGTAAGTGAACGGAGAGCCCAATCGCTTTCTTACGGATCCAACAAGTTCGTACGAAACAAAATTTGAAGGTAACAAGAAGTAAATAACATGTTTTTTTAATCTTCCCATAAACCCTACCACACGCTGGCCTAACTAAAACTTATTCTCCGGAGACTTGTTAACGACAACAAAGTTGTAAGCCTGTAGGCGTACGCACATTGGCATCAGATTCAGACGTGGAATGATTAGGGAAAGTTGTTAATAACAATAACAAGAGGAAAGATAAGACAGGCTGGTCTACCTAACAACAAGCGTTTATTAATTGTTGTTCCTCGGAATTTCTTTAAAAAAAAACACGGAAAAGTGGTTACTTTGGGACGACGTGCTTTCCTCGTACATGTTTGCTGTTGTAAGGTTGGAAAGTCTCTATCTCCTTCCTAACTCTCTCCATTCTTCGTTTAACAAATCCTTTGCAAGTGTAATGGCCCCCCATTCATTCCCCACCTATTGAACTTGCTATTTTTGGTGTAAAAAAATTATTTTCCATGACTTAATACCTTCACTAACAGAAATCTGACCAAGATTGAAAAACACTTCTTTTTTAACTTCTCACCAAGCAGGTCGACACCTAAAATTTACTCTAAAGGACCAGGCCAACAACCTTCAACTGCGTATTACCAGCGATGGTAAATGATACAAAAGTAGGACCTGGGTATACTATTCTATTCCTGGTCTTGATTAAGAGTTAATATTATATAATCACTGCATACAATATTAACTGGTTCAACATAAAGCGATCATTTCCCTTTCGGATAAACCAATAATTAATGGTACCGGGCCTAATGATTTGTAGTCCATTCATCAAATTAATTATGACAACAACTTACAATAATTCCGATAATGATATCTTTAATTGGTGATGGTTATCGAGGAAGGGAAGCAAGAGCTTATTTTTGAGTCCAAAACAAGAAATAGCTTCTCCGTTCTCTTCCTCTTCATCTTCTAGTAAGTCATTAAGTGTCTCTAGGCTCGTCTATGATCTTACTCTTCGACGACGAGACATAACATGCAGGGCAAAAATGGATTGCTCCATTTGTGGTTCGATGCCATATATTCTAAGGCCCCCGAGAAACACTATATGCACTGCATGCTACGACGCTGCCAAAAATGCAATCGCTCTGATGAACAAGCTTGAAGGTGACAAGTCGTCCTCCACTGATAAAACCACTAATTCTACTACGTCGACTCCATTGCCCAACTCTTGTAAGGCAAGCTCTATTTCCGTTTTCTTTTGCTTTTCTCATCATATATTTCACTTCCTGTTTCTGCATGTTCCCGTTTATGTTGTCTTTGCTTTTACTTGGATTTCTTTCTGTAGTCTCTTCCCCTCCTTACAAATTAACAATCAGCAATCTTCAAATATAGAGCCGTGCTTCAATGCTTAGCTTTTTTTTTTTTCCTTTTTTTGGTTGTTTAATTTATGAGCATGCAGGCTATTTAACAGGCTTAGACTCGAATGCCATGTGTGGGCCAAAATGGGTTTTCTTCTCTTGTCCACTACAGTTTCTTCTAGTTGATTAGTAAAGAACTCGGCGTCACTGATCATTGACAACATAATAGAGTCGACGATAAGCAAGTTGCCATTGGCCAGGAATTGAAAATTTCTCTGTTTATGATACGTAGAACACGAAGAAGGGACTTATTGTTTGCGTGTAGACCAATTTCATTGTTGTCCCCATCAAGGCTTGGTGGAACGATTTGTTTTGTCCCACTCCAAATCGCATATTTTCTGTAACGAATGACTAGCCTTCTTCGTTGGAACCTGTATTGTTTGATCTGAATCAGGTCACATAGTGACATTAATCTTATTTTATATAAACCACTTGCCCATTCCAGACAACAATTAATCACTCGATCTAATAATAATAACAATAATAAAATTATTATTATTAAATGAATGATTGGCATAAGAATGATTAAATGTACATGTCTTGTGATGGAAATGGAATACTTGGGTTGTAAGTTGAACTTTGTCTTTTGTTCTGTTAGCCTCAGCCGCTGGCAAATATTCCGAAATGGATGAATACTATGAAGGATACAGAGGATGGTCTGAACGAAAAGATAAATTTCCTGAGCAGCTTTGTCGCATTGTTTAAAGATCAAATTCTTACTGACGTAGAGCTCAAACCGGGCGATGACGGGCCGTCATTGTCTGCACACAAAGCCCTACTGGTTGGTATTGGTAGTTAACCCTGTTTAGTGATCTCTTATCTTATCTCTGTCTAACACCCAGAGAATCACAGTACATTTTCTAATGATTACATTGTGCTCTGGTTTATCACTAATTTATATATAACTAGGCAGCAAGGTCAGAAATATTTAGGAACATGTTGGACTCTGATGCATGCAAAGCTCCGGCAAATGATGTCATAGCTCTCCCTGATTTGAATGGTGAAGAATTGGAATCTCTTCTGGAATTTCTTTACAGTGGAACCTTGACAGCAGAGAAGTTGCAGAAGCATGTCTACGCGTTGACCATGGCGGCTGATAAATACGACATCCCATACTTGCTGAAGTTCTGTGAGAGGCACATGCTTTCATCCTTGGACTCTTCTAACGCTCTAGATGTGCTAGACATATCTGATGCTAGTTCTAACAAAGCATTGAAGGAGACTGCTTTGAATTTCATTGTTAGAAACGTTGAGGATATAGTTTTCTCGGCTAAGTATGAGGCGTTTGTACACAAGAACCCGCACTTAGCTGTGCAAATTACAAAGGCATTTTTTATGGACGCTAAAAACAGAAGAACATGCGGAGTTTAATTAATGAAATAAAATTTACTGCCATCATATTTGTTATACAATTTATAATCGCACTTTTAAATAATTCCGTCATGCCCATTCAGGTTCTTGTGGAGTGAATGATCAAGTGGGACTCAAATTTCTTCACCCGCTTTCCCTTTATTTCTAGAGATAATTAACTTGATATTATCTTACTATGCTTCATAGCTTTGAAAGGTTCAATGATGGATATATTTAGAAACAATGTTCTTTAGTTGAACCTGTCTCCATGCGGCTTTTGGAGCACATAGCAATTAGAGATTAATTCTTAAATCAACATTCCTGCTTTCGGTATCAGTATACGGGGCCATGGGCAATTAATTGACATGGAATACTACTGAATCAAAAGTTCACTTCTTCAATTAATCAACATAGGTTTGTATGTCAACCTGATAAGCCCTAATGGAACAAGTGATTAATTAGTGAGGTACATAATTCTTTATCCACCATGTAAGTGAGTTCTAGAATAATTAGAATGCAAAATTCTAAGTTATTAAGATGCTAAAATATGTTTAAATAAATGTTTGATCGAAAGAAAAGATTTGATTTAATTAAGCAAAAGAAAAGTACAAGTTTGAAAGAGAATTTGAGATAATGAATACATAATGTAAAGAAAATTGAAAAATAATAAGGTTCTTTGAGAGTAATCAGATTGTTTTTTTGTAGCTATTTGAGATTGTGTTGTGTGATTGTCCTTCGTGTTGTAATATTGGTGATTTATATTGTTCATTCAGCCTCAACTGTGTCAAGCAATATTGTTGTAATTGCTCATCTTCCAAACCCCTGCTCACGTTCTAACTAACTAGTGGTATACTTACCACTATTATCCCAACTTTAGCCTTAAGTTGTTTTCTTTTAACTAAACTTTCAACCTATTTTCCATTTTGCCCAGATCTTAAATAACTGTATCCATGCATTATTATTTTTAAAGTACATGCCAATTATGTATTAATTGTTTGGACTTCTTAATCGATTTTCATGCCCACGAAATCTCTAGCCAAATAACTTTCAAGACTTCTAGTATTTGAGCCTTTTTTATTTTTAGGTCAAATGGACCGAATTCATTTTATACTATCAACAATTGCCCCCTCATATATGTTTGCTTGAGCAAACCAAACATATGGTATTTAATACCTTCTAGACTTTTAAGGTTATCAATCTTTTTAGGAGCAAACTCCAAATCTTCCAACTGCCCTTCATCCTTTACTAAGAATTCTTCCTCCTCAAGAACCAACTTGGTATTCTCACACTCTTCTAGCTCTTCAAAATTTTCCATGATTTTCTGCATTTAGATTTGACTTTTGTAGTTACTATAGCTTCTCTTTGTGAAAGTCTATTCATTAGGTTCCTCTTGACATTTAACAAAAATTGTAAATCAAACTCGGTAGCATTAATAGTTGTAATCGTTGGGGATAGATCTTCATCTATCAACTGGTTTGATTGGCTTCAACAAACAACAAACTGCCTTTTTTGATTCGATATTGGATAACATTCTTAAATCTCCAGTTTGAATGTATTAGGTGACTCTATTACAGTAGTTCCTCCTTTTGATTTCTTCCTTTGTGAAAATTTTGCTCTCAGAGACTAAAGTAATAAACTTGTCTTACAATAACAAGTCAAACATTTCATCTATTTTGGAGGTATAAAAAATGTATTGAATATGAGTAGTTGATGCTTGTATCTTTCTTTTGACTTCATGAGATTTTTACTCTAAAGAGGGGTAAACACAGGTTTTAAGGGTGTTAACTTTAATCACCGTTGAATCATATAAATTTTTTTTCTGTAAAATAAGTATCAACTAAATATTTTATGATGTCTTTCTTTCCTAAGAAGTTCTTCGTGTTCAAATACCTTTCCTAACAATTTATAAAAATCATGAAAATTTATACTTTTGAATTTTTTTTAATTCAATATCAAGACCCCTTTGAGCTAACTTAACATAATTAATCTTTTGAACTACAATCTGACATTGACTTTTTACCTTCTTGAATTGAGTGATGAACATGTCAGCATTCTCACCACTTTTCTGAGTAGCTTTGAAAAATTCAACTGTACTAACTTTAGGTTCATTCCAAAAAAAACTAAGTATCAAATAGCCTCTCCATTTTTACCCAGAAAAGAACATGATTCTTAGGCAACAGAGCGTACCAAGAGAAAGTTGTGCTATTAACGAATTTGAGAATAAAGTAAGCTTGAAATTATTAAAGTTCTTATAATAAGCTAATTCTCTACACTGAATAGTGAATCTAACAATATGCTCCATAGTTGATTGGCCATATTCACCAAAAGATAAATTAAATTTAAGAATTCTGTAGACATTGCGATAAGAGTTCTCATAGTCAACATGTTCCAAATAACGATTATAAAATTTTAGACAGCCAAGCTACCTTAAACCAACCCTTTACTATTCTCGAATGACTTCTTTAATAGCTTCCATATTAACTTGTATTCTTATCTGCTAAGAAGCAATAAAAGGATTATGGTTTATCGCGATATTTTTATCCCTTAAATCATAGTATGGTCCATTGGCCTTAGTTTTCAAATTAAAATTTTGTTTGCCAAGAGTCTAAGGCCTAATTACCTATCAAACATTTTTAGAATTAATATGCATAAGTGCAGTAACAATGTCCTCTCTTTTATGAGGAGGAAAGTATATTTCATCTATAGAAGAAACAACTAGAAGGTGATTGCATTTGTCAACTTCCATTGCATTTCGATCAAGATACCTTTTGAAGCTTTGCTTTGCTAAATGAGGAGATTTTGGCCTAACAATCTGTACCAAAGCGACAACAAGTTTGTTCATTTTTTTGTTAATATCTTGATGATCTTAGCTGAGAGGCTAAATTGGACTTCAATTATAGAATTTTGTTTGTAAGAACAACATCATTTCATTACATCAATTTTGGATTCTAGCCAATAGGAGAGTTAGCTGAAGGTGAGATTACCTTATTAAAACTCTAAATCATTTAGGATACAAAACCTTCATTCTCTACTATTGTAAAGGCTTCTTCCTTTAAGGTTAAGGGCATATCAAATTTCTTTTCCATTTTTTGTATGTTACATAATATTGATAAGTTTGAATTGCATCATATTTTAGGGCTTAATTTAGTATGAATTTAAGTGTTAACTTAAATGTTTAGTAGGTGTTTAGGTTAGAATTGTATTAGTTTGTTAATTAATTGTGTTTAAGTGTTTTACGGGTTAGTCAAGTCTTTGAACTTAATTAATTATACACTACAAGAAAATTGCGAATTAGCTTCGGAATATTACCGACGACAAAAATTCCGCCGCGGATTATCGACGGAACATCCATAAGCTGTCGGAGAATAGAAAGTTTTACCGACGGAAAATCTATCCGTTGAGAATATTGTAGGAAAAAATTCATCACAAAATCTCCGACAGAAAATAACGACGGAAAATGTCTCGGCGACGGGAAAAAATGCGGGAATCGTTTCAGCAATTTAATTGCTTTGCCATTTACCGACGGTATAATTGTCCGTTGGAAAGTAGCTTCAATTTACAGATGACAATGACGTCCGTTGGTACATGGTCGATTAATATACCGACGGCAAATCTGTTTGGTCGGTAAACACACCGACGGAAGGGGAATATTCCATCGGCGAATTTTTGAAGGTCAAATATTGCCGACGGTTAGAAGTTACCGTCGGAAACATAGAAGCGTATACCGACGGACGTCTATCTTACCGTCGGCAATTATTTGCAACAAACCTTGTTTACCGACGGACCGTTA
>JANIIA010000192.1:20127394-20139777 GCA_027478495.1 Erythroxylum alaternifolium
TTTTATTAATGTATAGAATTGGAATAACCGTTGATGATAGGATTGTGTGAATGTTGAGGATGTCTAAACTCACCTTCATGTTGTTTTTATCTTTGATATAATAAAAATCTGATTGTTTTATGTTATTTGGATTCATTTGGATTGATTTTTGAGGTTGCATAATTCGGTAATAGACTAAGAAGGTGAATCTAATGAAAACTAATTAAATTGGGCTCATAAGAGTTAGATGATTTAATAAGAATAAGAAATTAATCAAATCAGTAATTGTGTGAAGAGAGATCTCACATAGGTTCCCAATAGTTTATTGGAAAACTTCAGATCTAATTAAAGTTTGGATGGATTGTTAATAAAGAAATTGCAATTTTTCATAATTTGATTAGGGTTTATAATTTAGGGTTAATGATTATAACTTGAGAGAGACTAATCAACCCTAGGATCATCTAGGACCAATGATCTAATAATTTATAATCAATTAAGTTAGTGTTAAAGATAGGTAAAATTTTCTCTTTCTCTCAATGTAGTTCTTTAGGTCGATTCTTGAATATGTGCATTATAATTGCTAATTTGTTAATATTTTGTGATTGATTCTTGAATTGAATTACTTGATTGAATTGCATTCCTGTTTTAATTTCGTTACATTTTGAATATTGCGCATTATTTCGGCCTTAGATTTTAGGATTAGATTAACCCTCCTTGTGGGATCGACACCTTAGATACTACACAAACAACCCATTGGTTGCAGATTATCGAAGTTAAATATTAAAACTTACACATATCGGAAAACCGCGATCGCGTATCCTACTGGATGTGCCAGATTGTTGGTCACTTAAATGATCATTCTGGAATGCAGGCATGCTAAGGAGGAATTCTCCCATAACTTGTACATGACTTTTTATCGATAATATAGGCGGGCTTCAGAATATGTAGAACATGAAATTCTAAGCTACTAAAATGCTAAAATATCTTTAAATGAGGTTTGGACTAAAGAAACTATTTGATTAAGTAAAGGGAAAGTGCAACCTTTAAAGGGAATTTGAGAGAATGAATACACAGTGTAAAGAAAATTGAAAAATAATAATAAGGTTTTTTTAGAGTAGTGTGATTGTTTTTCTATATGTATTTGAGGTTGTGTTATATGATTATCGTTATGTTGTAATGCTAGTGAATTTGTATGGTTCTCTCGTCAATAACTACCTCAAGTAGTTTTATTGTAATGACTCAACTTCTAACCCATTTGTCACGTTCTAATTAATTGCCTACCACTATTCTTTCATGCCTTTGAACAATTTTATTGTTACTGCTCAACTTTTAACCTACCTTTTAGTTTGACCATGTCCTAATTAATTGGCTCCATATATTATTATTTTTAAAGCACATGTCAATTATGTATCAATTGTCTGGACTTCTCAAATAGTTCCCATGACCAAATGACTTCCATAACTTTTATTATTTAGGTTTTTTCACTTTTAGATCAAAAACAAAATTTATCTTCTCTCATTCGGATGTATATATGGTACGCAGGCTTGGAGTTTCTTCAAAGTGCTAGTGTGAGTAAATGTGCAAGTTTCCTTGACATTTAAGGTTCCCTCAAAGATCCAAAAATTCCACGAAGTGCTCTTGTGCGTAAGATGCGCACGATTCCTGACAGCTTTCACCATTTAAATTTATGACATGTAAGGTTGAGGAAGATGCAAATGCTCATAAATGTACAATGTTTTACGGAACCCCTTAAAACAGAGAGTTAAGAAATTGTTTAGGAATTTAAAATCAAGGAAAATGAAGCACCCAAATTTCGTTAGCAGCTGGAGTACTATAACCAAATTCAAGAATACGAGACCTTATACGGCAACAAGAGGAGAGAAAAAGGAAATACAGTAGAAAAATTTATACGTATGATATACATAATGGAAACGGTGCTCTGATTACTCTTGCTGATTAGTACTTTCGCTCCATTTATCAATGGCTTGCAACACCGCCTGTTTAACAAGCGGAGCATCAAAGCTTTCATTTTGTGTTGCGTTCTGCAAAGTCAACAACCTCATCGCTATTAACTTTTTATCAAAACTTACCTCTTTGTTATTTCTTTTTTACTTTCAAGTATTTCCTCAAGTAAGTCAACAGGCAGCTGGTGGCCTGACCTGCTATAAGGACAATACGTGACTCTCTACAGAGCTAAATCAAGCAACAACATAAGAAGACTAACAAAATGATTTAAAAGTTCTTAACTTCATATTGAGGCAAATAAAAAAGAAGGAAAGAACGATATTCAAAACATGACGGCGGAGAATCGTTGATAAATTTCCTATAGGCAGATAAAAACCGGTTATGAAAATGTATAAATGGTGGATGACCTATTGGCTTGTAGCCACATAGCCTGGAATCAAGGACACGTGACTGGTAGTCAGTCACAAGAAATCATACAGGGATAGGTTTTCAAACCGTCAAACTCATGATAAGAAGAGATTTTTTCATAACTTTATTGAATCTCACCTCTCCACCAACTGCTTGTAGACGAAAAGAGTCTGTACAAGAAACCCTAGCTTCCAGCACATTAAGGCCCAGTTCTTCAAAGGCTTCCAATATGGGAACCAGCAATCCCGGACAACTTCTATCCCAAAAAACATCTATCATAAAACCCTTTTCTAGGGTTTCTACTGTCACCTGTAAGGAAAGGAGAAACAATGAAATATCTGATGTGCAATAAAGAAACAAATTGAAGGAAAGGAATAGAACTAATTAATGACATGTTGGTAGTTGGTGGTACCATAGGCAATCCATTTGTGCTGGTTGAAGTCTGGGCAGCTGCTATATTTTGATTAAGTTTATCTAACTTTTGCTTCAGCTCTTCAATGTACTTGGATGCGTCCACTATAATTGAGGTTTTGTTGAGCTGCAACATGCAAAATTATATGTAAATCTACCATTGTCTTCTATGCGTCTCATCGTCCGTTTATCTATATGAACTAAATTTATAACCATATAGAATCTGCAGATCAAGATTTATTTCGATCATTATTAGGATACAGGTCTGCTATAGGAGAATCAACTTCAAATGTATCCGTTAAGTATTGACTAGAACTTTTATCGGGCTAGTTGAATTTACAGGGCTGTGACTATATATGATAGAGTTCACAAAGTTTCTATGCTAGAACTAATTAATAGGAGAAGACTGCTGTTGTGTGTTTGTTTCCCTTCAGATTTGTAGTTATATATTCAGTAGCAGAATGTGATGAGGAATCAAGTGCGAACTTAAGATCTGCTGATAGGCAGATATGATTGATGCTTTACATATAAACTAAAATACTGAATAAAAAGATGAGGAAAATCTGAAGGCGTCAAATGAAGAACATTACAGATGAGTAAAGGAAGCACCCAACTAAATCAAATTTAAAAGAGTAACATCAAAGGAGAGAGAGGAAATGAACAGAAGGCAGAAATGAAACTGAAACAAAGGAGCGATATGTGAATAGTCTTGCTCAAATACACAATTCCATGCCAAGGAAGCGTTTAACTTTCTTCCCGAACTGGGAAAGAGGAAGCCAATGAAAGCAAAAGTTCCGAGATTAAGGGAATTACAGCATGAGAGTTGGTAATGGAACGAAGAAGTTGCAGTTTCTCATTCAGTGCTGCTCTCTTTTTCTCCCTAGAAACCATAGCCAATTCTTCTTTGTTTCTACGTTTAAGCTGTCTCTCGTTTATCTCCTTTTCCCTCTCTAGTTATTTTACGAACTCTAAGAGCTCTCGGAGGCTTTATAAATAGGAGATAGGCAGAAGAAAAGTTAAAATGACCATCGAAATAAGTAGACGTATTTCAGATATAATACAAATTAAAGCCACACATTCTTCCATGATAGTGTCACGAGATGGTATCTATATATGAACATGTATTTATCAATAAAAGTTGATGCAAGTTTTGGATAGTTAGCTCTCGAGGACCTTGCTTCCAAGATTGTCTAGTTTGTGCAGGGACAAATCATGTACCCACCTATTCACATGTGTGCCCATTAATCATTACAACAAAACAATACCCTCCATACGCACCCTCTGCTCAAACCTTGTCTCTTGCCTTCCTCATATCACGTTGCTCTTCCTACACTTTGGTAGATTCCAGAGATGAGCCTGTAGCTAGCATTTGCTCTGATTCCTATATGCACAAAATTCACCATGTATATAATTAGGTTGCTTACTATTTATGCTATAGTTATCGCATAAGGACGTTCCAGTTCAGGGTAAATGGACTATTTGCTGCTTTCCCTACTTTTAAATCTTAATTACAGGTTAAATATCACATAGGACGCTATTTGTGTATATTTGTTACTGATCTGTACCCCATAGATGCATATACTCCACCTGCAGCCAGCCACTCGATCTGTGATTCTAACATGTGCATAGCTATCTAATTAAAACACTTGTGTCGTCATATATTGCGATGAAGTTTTCTTTTTAAGAAAAGATTAATTTTAGTGCATTCATAGTTGAATAAGAGATATGAAACACTCGCAAGATGAATCAGATTTCGATAAGGCCGAACTTCAACAATTTGTCAAAGTGGGTATGACTGGATGTTTAATTAAGGTAATGATCGTGCAGCGAAAATGGAGAAAACTACAATCTAACCAGATAAGCAATTATTTGTCTTGATGCTTCCAAAACCTAGCGACAAGTAGTGATTCATTTACACAATATAATTGGTACGTTCATTTCTGTTTCGTCCGTGTCGTGATCAAGGTACATTATCTGGATTTTGTTAACTTATTGTCTAGTCAATAATAGAGGTTGCAGCAGATTAGTTTAGGCATTACACTATTACTCGACCACCACGCTAAACGAAGTAATAATAATAGAGCTAATTTGATACAAGGAAAATTAACTCCAATTTTCGTTAAATTGACATGGAAATCCTTCGTGTTATATACCTATAAGCAGATGGATGCGCAGTGATTTGTCTGCATGAATTTTCTACATGGTCGAAGTTCTTATTTTCGAAAGTTTTGTTAGGCTTGGAGAACTAGAATTAGAATTAGTTTTGAAATTTTTAATTTAATAAGTAATTAATACCAAGTTTGTGATAAGGGGGTAATAGAATTGTAATTGACATTCTCAATTCCCCTTCTAAGAATGATAATACGCAACCTAACGGGTAGAAATGGAAGCAACTACAAGAAATTAATAATAACCTACAACTGAAATATATGCACTTCTTTTTTTTCTTTTGGTACAAGTAGATGAACCAACCCTTAATTCTCACAATTAACACGTACTTTGATCATGTGAAGAAACAAATAAATACTTCACTTTTCAAGGTCGAGCCATAGGACATTCCAAGAAAGTAGGAGATGTTGAGAAATTTTGTTTAGGAATAATGCAATCCCACCCGAATCCATGCATTTGAATGATAAAATAGGGTTTACTGCATGATAAATATTCCAAATCATTAAACATTTTAAAAGGATACACATGACTAAGCAAATATAGGCTAAACATTTTTGTTTCAATTTACTATAATGCCTTGCAGTATACGTACGTATACATATACACACCGGTAATCATAGAAATGACAATTTGATGTGAGCTCCGGATCTTCTGGCAGCGCATTTCTGAGCTCTACGCGTTTTAATGTCGATATGTATCTTCATATCATGTGACAAAATAAAAAGCAAACGAAACCAAGTAAGGGAACAACACCTTAGGCCCCCATAATGCAAGGGAAATTTTGTAACGTATGCAGAAATGTTGCTCGTGACTTCACAAATATTTACTTGAAAAGTAGAAACAAAACGTCTCCAAAAGATGACAATAGCCACTTAACAAATACTTTGTAATTATTTGATAAATATTCCAATGAGGGACCGGCCGGCAGAACATCATATCTATATTACGTGGAAATATAAATAATATTTCTTTTACTTCAAATTAGTTGATTAATTAATCCAAATGTGTTCTCTCTTTACTTATTATTACCCTTTTTTTTTTTGGCTCATACATAACATAATCTAATACTTTCTGCAGGCTATTGCCGTGGAATTCCTAGACTTGTGCTAGCCAAAACCTCACGTGAGCTTAACTTTGGGAAGGTACATTCACATGCACATGTGATAGTGGAAACAATGCTTATAAATGTATAAAGTGATAAGTGATTTTGCCGTGTACCCAGAGGAAGAGAGGTGACCTGGTTGGCAACCTAGAATCTTTAAAGGAGCGATATCATACATATATACTAGCATTAAAACCCTTCACTGTCAATGCGAAACATAAATAAAAACACAGTAATTATAAAGATATTGTACTATAATTTACTCGGACAGGATTAAGTTTTTGATGAGATAGAACAAGGAAAGGAAGAGTCATTTTCGTTAACAAATCAAAACAAATCATAGGGGTCACTTCTGTTGGTAGGGACTTTCAGATCCTAACTTATAATGTAAGATCTACAAGCTGGCCAGCTAAAGTTATATATAAGCTTGTTGCATCCTTAGAGTAGAGGGTTATACTTTTTTTCTGTTTTCAGAACAGAGGAATCTATAGTTATTATCTTTTAGATGTGTACTGAGTAAATTTTTAGATTAACATAATAGTCTGTAAATCACACTAATAAGACATTTCGTACTAGAAGGCCAGAGGGCTATACGTTTCCAAATGAAACAAAAGTAAAAGTTCTACATCTTTTTCTTTTTCTTTTTATTTTGTCTTTTTATATTCGGAATGATTTAGTTCTTCTTCCAGATACTAGGATTGCAATCATAGGATAATGGTTCGTTGTTTTTTTTTTGTTTGGGCGGCCCTCCAATTTTTGTACTCTCTCTCTCTATCGCTCTATATATACGTACGCTAGATATATATTAACTGACATTCAATATGGATAATGAACACAAGGTGACATCCGAAATCCCAACGATTTCAATTCATTAATGCGCGCAAATACGATTAGTTCGCGTTGTTATGTTATGCCCAAGTTCAACCAAGAAACGGAAAGTGTAGCCAGTCCATATTTTCAAGTGGTCTGTAAGACGTTAACATTTGAATGTTTGAGAATAGCATCCATGGAAAGGTTTCCTAAAGATGTTCTGGCTAGTCCGTGTTGAGTATGCAGTCTGCTACCCCACTGATTGTGACAACGTTCTGGAGGTTTTGGTCACAGGAGGACTATTGTTAGAATCAAAATGATTTAAGGATCACAGGAAAAAAGATCGCGTGAAAAATATATGGAGCAAATGACACGATACAGACAACAGCCTTGTCCATTCTTAATTCACATGTAAAGAAACCGGCCAGACTCACTCTGGAAACAACCAAAAGCAGCACAAAATGGCAGAGCGAGGAAGCCTGCCGAGGACGGTTCAAGAGGATGTTCTAAACTATTTGTGTTGCGTCTGTTTGTTGATTTTTGGATAGTACACGAAGGGCAGAGATGATTACGTTCTGGCTCCATGTCCTGCTTTGGCTTGCAACTTCGCTTATGCTGCACAAAATGGGATGGGTTTGCTGGGCCTGAGTTGTATAGTTGGCGTGGTGAAAAGGGCGTTTTTTCGACGTCGTCCTGCACATAATTATTGATAGATATAACTTCGCGGTCCAGAGAATAACACTTCTTACAACGCAAATAGCCTCTTCGATAAGTTTCAAAATATCATACCTATTAATGGAGATTGCCTACTCTCATTCTTTTCACTTTTACATTTCATGATTAGACCACACCCAAATCAGACTTAGTCGAATTTTAATGCCAATTTACTATTAGATTTAAACTTCTCAATTGACAGCAAAGAGAGTAAAAATATATAATAACTATTAAGTGAATGTAACTTCAATTTATTTAATATATATGTTTTTTAATATAATAAATGTTTATTTTTAAAATCAAGATTAATTTACAAATATCAAAGATAGTTAATGTAACTAAATATAATTATTTCAGAAGTTTTACACATTAGAATCCTTTTATTTGATTTTTATGTAGTTAATATTTTATTTAATTATGTATTTATTTAAGTTTGACATTAAAATATTTTATCCAGTATTAAATATTTCTATTTGATGGGTCCAATAACATAATATTTAATGATGAAAATTGAATTAGTTTCAACTATGTTTATTTCTTTAGACTTTTAATATAATTGTAGATGCAAGGATTTAATAAATAAAAGAAAATATACTTAAAAGAAGGTCATTATACCTATTGACATATCAAAATTGAATTAAACCTCACAGAATATTAAACTATTATTAATTATAACCATTAGAACATAATATAGAAAAATATAATAAGCATTTTTAAAAAGTGACTTCATATAAAAATATTTTCACAAATTTCAAATGTCACATAATTGTGTGTGTGTATATATATATATATATATATATATATTAATCATAATAATTCAATTTTAAAAAAACTATAAAATTAACTCTTGTCACAAAAACATGCAAGTATAGCATTATGGTAAAAACAATTATTTTTTGATTAAAGTTAGAATGTGTCATGAAAATTAAGGGATGAAGAAAATATGTCGATATTTATTTATGAAAAAGTCATCATAGCTATTAAGTATATGTACTTTATAATAAGGTTATTATGATTATTATGCACATGTATATATAAAAAAAAGTGGATTTACTTTTAAACTTACAAATTATTAGAATTTTGTGATAAATAATTAAAACAACACATAAAATTAAAAAATAAACACCCATTTATAAGAAGTAAAATTAACTTCAAGCATTATCTTTATGTATTTCTATTTTTTATTTTTATGATGAATATGAAAATATTTCTATGAAAATAATATTTTTAGAAAATTTGAAACAATTGAACAAGGTTAAATTCAAGATAAATTCATATATTATGACTAATTTTTTTAATAATGAATGTTAATTTATTATAAAAATTCTAATCAAATATATTAAGAAAATAAAATTTTCAAACTAAAGGTTCTTAGTCTTCTACATATTTAGCAATATACAAACTTGATAAGTTGTAACTATTTTATTTCAATTTTCTTATCAAATTCTTTTGTAGCATCTCTTACTTACTTTTAAAAAATCAATACACTTCTCATATTGCATAAAAATAAAAAATATTGGAAATGTTATGTTACATAATGAAACTAAAATTTATGTTTTCCGAGCATTATACTTACCAATTTAAGATAACTTTTCTTATAATAACTGATGAAAACTATTATAAATAAATACAAATAAAAGCATATATATTCAATGAAGTTATTATATAATTATATCAATAAATAGAAAATGCATATTATATAGTTACCTATAGTAATTTGTATGAAACAAAAAATGTTAGAATGAAATATTAAAAAAGGCGAAACCATGAAATTAATAGTATGTATTTTTATATTAAAAAGTGAACTTAAATTGGTTTATCACATTTTTTGAATACATTAAATTTCATTGAATACACACTCTAATAATATATTTAATCTTAACACACACAGACCTTTATTTATCTATTTAAATTCACTGCTTATAATTGTTATTTTATAGCCTACAGTCAATTTGTTGATTATAATTTAATGACATAATTATTTAAAGATATTCTTTACCTTATACATATTCAAATTAAATACATATAATAAATTTCATAAGATAAATGTACATTGCAAATGAAATAATGATGAGATAACAAATTATGAGATTCATATTGCATTTATGCATATCTGTAAATTATTCATAATCATTGTTCTATTAAGAATAAACTTTATAAAAATATAAAAAGATTAGCACGCGTTAAGTTTTTCCTTATGAAAAAACTAATCGATCTTATAGACTAAAGTATAGAGATACTTAATTAAATATACAGATGCTTGTTAGAAAAAAAAGTTCACTGATTTAACTATATATGAGAATTCTGCTTGGAAAATGACTTGTATATCTATGAAAATTCTCATTGTAATGATTGTATAAGTGATCTTTTAACTTGGGATCTCCAAAGTATCTCGTATAGTGATCGCTATGTTTTGATACTACTAATTATGACATATTCTAGTTAAAAGTAGCTCAATTAGTAACTATTGGATGTATAGTATGAACTATATGGAGATTATTGAGTGACCAATATAGGATTCATCACCCTAAATTTATTACGGAGAATGTTTATTACTCTTGATTAGTATTGATTTAGAAAATCTTTGACTAAGGTAGAATGATACTTTAAAAACATTTTTCAAATTTCATTAATGGAATCACTGACTAATGGTAAAGAACTAATATGATTGGACTTAAATAGAGTAGATGTTATTTTCATGCTTTATGTCTAATCATAATAATATGATGAAAAGATTGAATTATATGAAAAATTCATGCATGAAAAGGTTAGTCAAAATTACTTTGATATTTTTAAATATTTCGGTAATCATGATGCATTGCAAGATGTCAATCTTATCTATAGATCTAAACTATCTAATTAGATAATCAAAAATAAATTAAAGAAGTTTAATTGTTATAATCCTATATATGATTTAGGACTATAATTTATATCCATTACCAACATATTTAGGAACCTATTGGATCACACATAAAGAACATGTTGAAGAGAGAAAAGGTGTTTTAATCAAGTTGGACTTAATGTAAAATTTAAGAAATTTTATGATTAAATATAAAATATTTAATAAATAATGATCAATATGAGATATTGGATCTTCTTTGGGTATAATTTTTATTTAATTAGAATTAATTGTAATTATAATTAAAGTTTAATTGAAATTAGAATTATTTCAATTAAATTACAAAAATGTCCAGAACCTATTATAAATAAGCTTATATTTTAAAAAAGTTAGCACTTCTTGTCTAATCCTCTCTGTAACAATTGCAAAGTTCTCTTAACTTATTATATGGATAATGTTAGAGGCTGAATATTTGTACGATTATGGTGATTGAGATGAACCAATTTTAGAAATGATTCAAGAGAAACAACAGAAAAAAAATTTAGCTTCAAAATAAGATACAAATTATGATCCATGCTTTATTATGTTTCACATATTAGTCATGTTATAGATTTAAAGTGATCTTAACTTTTAGGAAATTGAACAAAAAATTTTCTTATTTTGCTGCATGTTGAATCGAATGTCACCCCGATTTTTCAATAATGGTATCAAGATCAATTTTAATTCTATATCTTGATTAAATATGTTTGGTTATCGTTGATATTTAATTTTGGAATTGAAAATAAAGATCCTAAACAATTAAATTTGAGAAAGTTCATAAAAATTTCTTGTAAGTATTGTTAACCCTACATATTTTTTGAAAAGTTTATATTAAAATTACAAACCCTAAATTATATAATCAAATTAGATTTGAACAATAATTTGAAAAGTTCATATTAAAGCCTTTACAAACCCAAAAACCTCCAAACCCTTAGAAACCCACGGACACCTGTTGGTTTGTGAAACTCGATTAAACGCCAATAAAATATGGAAACTCGATTTTGTCAATGTTGGTTGTATATTTATGTGAATGGGACACTATGCTAGGGTTTCATCCTTTTATTGTTGCGATTTTTAGAAAGTAAGAAGATCGGTGTGTTTAGACACTAGAATATGGTTTGTCTTATTTGCTTAAAAGGATAAGATAACCTAAACCAAAAAACAAGGCTTATTTGAAAATAATAATAAGGTATTCTTTGCTTGAAACATAGCTTATTTAGTAATTAAGATAGTGTATCATAGTTCTAAAATAGGATTGTTTGGCTATTGGATTAGTATAATCTAAACTATGAATAAAAGGAGTTTGGGTATTGGATAATGTATTCCAAACTTGAATTTGGAGGAGTTTGGGTATTGGATAATGTATTCCAAACTTGAATTTGAGCTAGTTTAGTTCTTGAATTAGGTGTAATTCAATTTGGAATAACCTATATTCACTTGATAATTTAAAACTATTTTAAAATCCTTAAATTAATTACATAGTTATTAATTATTTTTAATGTGATTAAGACTAATATTTAAATTAATTCCTATTTAAATTTTAGAAAAGTTATTTCTAGAATTAAAATTAACTATGATTCAATTAAATTGAAATTAATTAACTGTATTCCTTTTAAATTGAGAAAAGTATTTTCTTAAATAATCAAGAAAGGTGTTTATTAATTAAATTTATTTATTTCAAATTTATTAAGTTAAATTAAATTTATTGTTAGAGAGTTGTTATTTTATTTATTGAGAAAATGTTTCTTTATTTATGAATAAAAGGTTTCTTAATTTTAGGGATGGCATTCCCGGCCCATGGCCTAATAGGCCGGGCCTGGTGAACCCTTGGCTCGAATGTTGCTTTATACCTTCCCGTTGGATCATGGGTCGGGACAGCCCCTGGTCGGGTAGAACAGTTTCAACCTGTGGCTTAGTTAACCCGGGCTGGGCCAATTTTGCCATTCC
>JANIIA010000192.1:20152992-20169684 GCA_027478495.1 Erythroxylum alaternifolium
GTGACACGCCACCCTCGCGGGGCACGGATCCGGGTATCACTGTCGATATCGGGTTCTGGTCCAGTAGGAGTGGGGTGTTACATTGAGGCTCACGCAGAAAACTCCTGACTCTGGATATCGCCTACCTCTGTAGGGAGGAGGAGGATCTCAGACAAGGTACTATAACAAATTCTTCTTGAACTAAATTTCCATTCTTCACCTTGCATAGTAGATTCTTACCGAAGCAGTTTCCACTTTCTCTTACTTTCCTTATATCTCTGTTCTCTGATTGTCTTACATGCGCTTGTGCTGAATATATTATGTAGTTAGCCTTAAGTTAGACATTCAGAGAGGCTAGGATATTTCTGTTGCATGTCTGGTTGAGATTTTTCTGTAGGATGAGCTCTTTGAGTTCTTTTAGGATTTCAGATGCAAGAACCTCTTTGGGGGAGTTGGTTCCACCAAATCATCTGAGGTTCCTTTGCTTCCACAACCTATATATATAGAGCCCTAAGGATAGAGCATGAATTTGTCTATTTGGGCTTTTGGTGGTATTGGACAATTTTTGTACAATCTTTGTGATAGTGTTCCTAGGATTTAGCCATAAACATCTGCTAGATATAGAACCCCATACATTACTGCTGTAAGGACATGTGAAGAAGAGATGATCTCTTGTTTCCACATGAATATGGCACATTAGACATGTTCTGTCTATTTGCAAATAAGGCATTCTATCTGTTGTATTCAGTATATTTTTGACTGTTAACCATAATATGAAAGATATTCTTGGGGTTAAAAACTTGCTCCAAATAATTCTATGTCATTCCACCTTCTGTTTCTTACTTCTTAGCAGATCTTTAGTGGTCTTGTTGTTAAGTTTAATGATAGGTTGAGTATGCCAGTAGAATATGTCCAGAGAGGTTGGTTGAGGTAAATAGAATAGTTAGAGATGCCTCAATTTTTCAAGAAAGTTCCATGTGCCCTTTGTAATCATAGAGCTAAGTTTAAGTTTGAGTTAAGAGGTTTGGAGATTGCATAGACTGTTGTAATGATGTATGAGAAATCCCAAGTTAGACCAATTGTCAAATCAGACATATGCCAATTTTCCATTCACAATTGTGCAAAGAGATATCTTCCCTATTTTGTTCCTCAACTTTAGAACTTGGTTTGAGAAAATGAGTGTATGAGGCAGATTTTGAATACTTCATAGACTTCTTTCTTTGAGAAAATAAGAGTGGAGCCATTTTCTCCTAAATGAGTTTTTATCCGTGAGGATTCACTGTAGTCTCTTGATTTTGATTGGAGTTATATTCAATACTCCATCTTTGTGGAAACAGATAGCAGCCCACTTCACTTTAGCTGACACTTTCCAGGCCTGCGCTGATATCAATATCGTCTTAGCCCAAAGTTGTTCGAGGACAGGCGCCTCGAACCTACCTGTCTATTCATGTTCATAGATCCTTCTAACTGGTCGTCGATCACGGTAGCGGTAGCGGCAAGCCGTTGAGCGGCCGTGGACCACATAGGAGACTGAGTGAGGAAGACGTTCATATTTCTCCACCCTCAAGTTATTTAACGGAGATGATGCGCAAGTTAGCAGCTCAGTTCGACACAGTAATTGTGCCCTACTTTTCCTTCTTTGACATATCATCCAATTCCAATGTGTAAAAGGGGGGTTTTACTACTATATAATCGTAGATTTTATTTTTCAGTATTTGTGCCGCAGCAAACCTCACCATGTGCAATCTCGCAATCTGTCATCTTCCATGTCCAATGGTAGAGGTTTGTCTTTTTGTGTTTTCATTCTAAATTTCAAGATGTTGCCCAGAAAAAAAAAAGGATGAGACTTTATGATTTTGATCCATGTTGATAATCATAGAATATGATATTTATTGTCGGGCAGTTGAGCTTTGGGTAGTAATAAGCCATTGGCCTGTGTAATTGAATTGAATGGCAGGTGAACTGTCCATCGAAGAGGACGCTGAGAGGAAAATAGGATGGTTATTAAAATTCTTCTTTGCTGGGACTGCTACTTTTATCGGTTACCAAGTTTTTCCCTACATGGGTAAGTTTGCTTTACTTCTGTTTGCAAATATGAGTGGCTTTGTATTTTTGTCTGTTGGGTTTAAACAACATATAATTCGTTTATGCGTACAGGAGATAACTTAGTGCAACAGTCTGTTGCACTTTTACGTGTGGAGGATCCTTTCTTCAAAAGAATGGGAGCTTCTAGATTAGCTCGATTTGCAATAGACGGTGAGGCTTCTTTTTTGGTTGAAATAACATTTTCCAGGTATAAGGATGTTTTTTGAGGATAGTTTTATTGTCGTAATCTCAGTTACTAATCATGATTCCTTGACTATTAGATGAAAGAAGAATGAAAATAGTAGATATGGGTGGAGCTCAAAGGTTGATAAATATGCTGGAGGCTGCTAAAGATGACCGTACTCGGAAAGCAGCCCTCAAGGCTCTTGCTGCCCTTTCACAGTCAGGTAAAAACATTTATTTCTTTCAATCATCATTTGTTACTTTGCAGTTTATTCTGTTCGATCAAAATTTTGTCGTTCAGTATTTATTCATCTGGCATCGATTTTTGTTGAACGAACACGAGGATGATTTACTCTTATATCACTCTTAATAGCTTGTTAGC
The DNA here is from genome assembly GCA_027478495.1 of Erythroxylum alaternifolium. Taxonomy (NCBI): domain Eukaryota; kingdom Viridiplantae; phylum Streptophyta; class Magnoliopsida; order Malpighiales; family Erythroxylaceae; genus Erythroxylum; species Erythroxylum alaternifolium. The sequence goes on from JANIIA010000192.1 coordinate 20,155,622, forward strand.
TGCTGATATGTACCAGGGTTGTGCAACCACATACTATATGTTGAGATGTATGAATCTTTAGGCTCATCGTCATATTTTCATTTGCACATTCATCTCAAGAGCTTCTGCCCTTAAAAAATAATTAAATGAAAGCGGACTTTATCATAATTCAAATGCTCAGCTTGATTATTTAGTGAACATGATGAATCTGCAGATGAAGCTGTCGGTGCTTTACGTCTTGTTGGGGCAATCTCTGTTATTAAATCTACCCCAGATTCCTTGGAGGAAGCAGAAATTGATACATACAAATCAACCTTGCTAAAAAGATTTCAAGATCTAAGATATGAAGCTTCATCTTGAGATATGGTGAGGTGTGCCTTTCCAACTTTGGGGCTTGCTGCCAGAAACAGTGTTTACGTTTCAAAAGAATCTCTATGTACGAGGATGATCAAGGTCTTTTTGTCCGATGGAGTAGAAAGAACCATGTTAATTTCCTCTTGTGATGACTTTGTTTCTTACAAGCAAATTTCTTTACTTTCATTCGACCGTGCAAGATGCACTGTATTCTGCCAGTAATAAATCAGAGAAGTCGTTGAACTACATTGAATATTAAGCTTCTTTGGTTCGCTTTGGAACATGAGAACTTGATGTAAAAAAGGCTAGAGCTCTACTTGGCAAAGGGTATTAATGATGATAATTGATTGTCAACTTCTTGATTGCTGCAATTTAAACTTGAGCGTACTGAAAGTCTACAAAGGTGATTTTTGCTGTTACAGCTGTAAGTTCCATTTCTCTGAAGAAGATAAGCCTCTCACAGAATCATGAAAAACAAGGATGTAAGAAATGAAAGTACCAATATTCTGTTTTTATTGTGCTCCAAAGTATTTTTTTAAACATCTGAATACCGCATGTGAGAAGGAACCTAACAAAAAAGGTAATTAGAAGAAAAACTGACAATTAAATTGTATGTGTATAGAGATCCCTAACATAACAAACGTGGAGTTCACGAAATATATCAATACTCTGCGAGCTAACAGAGGGTGTTATGATTGGTAGATATAGCTTGGCGCATTGGTGTGTTTCAGCAATTCTTGATCTCTTTTGATATTGAATATTTATTTATGTTTTCAGTAGTTTGTTTTGCCATGACACTGAAGTTGTTCAAAATAGAATATTACACACTCAACTTGAATAATCCTACTCTGCCTTGGGTCATTTGAAACATGAACAGCACACAATAAGACAGACTCGAGCACCACCAGAATCACTAATACAAAAGATATTATGACTTATGTCGTGTAAGATTATATATGTTGGTTGATATAGCCAATGTGCTTGTAACCACGGCAAGAAATATCATTGTTGCTGCGATTATCCTGCCCCTCGTTGTTGAGATACTGTGAACATCTCTGTCAGTGTCATAATGAAAAGAAACATAAGATGGTGAAACTTTTCAAGACAGAACATAAAACGGGAATCCATTTATGTAGGACAAAGGTTATACCTCAACACAATAGAACCTGGAAAGATAAAGGCAAGAGAGACAGCAGAGGTAGATCCCATAAACTGAAAAATATACCATATGTCTGGAAAAGTAACTGCTGCCAGGTAACTGAAGACTAGTAAGAATAAAGTGATGGACAGAAATCTGGTGTTGTCTTTTGCCAGAAGTGGCTTTGTAGGGAAAAGAAGTTCATCAATGTTTGACCTCAAGGAGAAGTTCAACAGAGGAAACACCAACATCAGATGCATAGCGTAACTCAGTCTTACTATGTCATTAAGTAAAGCTCCAGTCGCTGTGCCAGAACTTCTATCAAAATTAACCAATATATCAGCCATTATTGATTCTCCAAACAAGAGATACCCAAATACTCCTGTGGTGAAGTAAAGAACAGCGCAAAGTACAAGCGAAATTCTGACTGCTAAAGTCATCTCCGAAGGTTCACGAAGCTCCAAACTAATAGGATGAACTGCACATAAAGAAAGTTTTTAGTAGGCCAATAACAAAGCATTCATGATTCAACAATTTCATTGCTTAAATATCTAAAGATTTTAACTCACCATTAAAATGAAACGTGAAAGCTGTGACGATTACCGGAACTGCGGTAAAAAGATCAAGGAATGAAACTTCATTGTCCAGATGAGGTAGCAGTCTGGGGTTGCTGGCCTTGCCTTCTATCAGTGCAGATATCGCCATCACTGAACTGATGCCAACAAACACTACTGCCAGGAGAACCGATATAGCTGAACTGAACCTCAGTGATTCTGGGAACACAATAAGCTGTAGACCTTAGTAATCTTCATCCATGACTTCTAGAATTTGATAATTACTATATATATAAAAAAAGCTGCCAATCAAGAATGACCCTGTTAAGAGATAAGGGTCTGAAATTATGCTAGTTAGCAACTGTTTGTGCCAAGTCAATTATTGCAGGTATAAGGACCCTATAATTTCGACTTACTTATAAGATTAAAACCTTCTTTCTTGAGTTTTATCAACGGACGTCAAATGATTGATTTGGTAAATACAAAGCTGAAAAGGAAGAAAGATATTAGTTAAATGCAGCTCTAACCTAGACGCCTGAATAATACCAGTGGAAGCATCACAAAGACGACAACAAAGAGGACTGCAAAAGCTCGTGAATTCCACCAGTGAACGCCAAACCATTCTTGCAGGACACCTATGTGCACTGATCCTTCCTGCTTATTCCCTGACAGAACATCCCCTGAAAATTGACAAATTTTCAATTAGAATTTATGTTTTCGGAAACAAAACAGGTCCGATTTCCGAGGGTTTCAAAATACAAGTAGATCAAGAATGTTAATTAATAGGAACAAGAGAACAGAGAAAAAGAAAGAAAAAACTACAGATCCTACTCTTTTGGGTTCAGAACTACTTAGCAGCGTTTTCACATGAAAATGATATAGCCAATCAAACAATTTCAGATATGAAAGAAAATTCATAAACGCCTTTGAACTCTCCCGAGCTTATTTTGTGAGAGGAGTAATGGGTGACTCTCAATTTCATATGTTGCTTTAACAGCTAGAATCCAATAAAAGTCGTCTTTTAGCTTCCAGTGTTAGAAAGAGAGCTCGGCTATACTTGAAAGAAATCCAAGCAGCAAGTAATCTTACACTTAAAGAACCAAAGTTAGAAACGTATTCTTACCAATGATAATCAAATAAACAATCAAGCAGCCAAGATTAGTGATCAGGACACAAATTTGCACTGCCAAAGAACCCACCCAACCAAACGCCTCCTTCATGACACCAGCGTATGTCGTACTATGTCCTGATTGCGTATACTTGAGCAAGAATTCCACAGAAACATCAGCCAGCCACGCTATTACCACAATTAGCACAAAAGCAGGGACTACACCAAGCACTCTGAGGGTGGCAGGTATTGACATAATCCCTGCACCTACTATACTAGTTGACACATTGAATACCGCTCCCGAGACCGATGCACTTTTCTCCGTCGGCTTTTTCTCTGGCAGAAGCGGAGCATTTATTCCGGCGGCTGGCGACATTCCGGTTTAGAAGGAGGTACTAGGTAAGGTTGTCTTCTTGTACATTAATTAACATGAACGTGCGTATATAAAGAAATGCAATGACCAAAATGCAGTTAATCATGGTGTGGTAAAATTAATCATGTAATGTCTATGAAGCAGGGTAAATTTGGAAGAACCTAAGAGGAAGTTTGTTGGGGTTTTGCATTAATTAAAATAAGGCCAGCAAGGAAGATATTTTGTATAATTGCTACAAAGGGAGGCTGAATGTGGACTTAAAAGCTGCTTTCGTACATTGATACGACAGGATGTCTTATGTCTGCTGGGACCAGATGGGTCACCTCTATCTGATCAATGGATGTTTTACACTTCCTTTTGAACTTCCATTTGTGTTTGCAAAGGCTACAGAGTTTCCAAGTGAACTGATTGATACACCACGTGATGCACGATCTAATTTCTACACGCTGAACGGAGGCCAACACTGTTTGCGTCTTAAGTCTTGACGAAAAAGATATAAACAAACATTCAAAGCAAGTATTAGGAAAATAAAGATAAGAGCATATGATTCAGCCGCAGGTGGGGCTGTTGATTGTATGTTTGAACTTTGAACCAAATCCTGAAGAATCAATGGAGTCTAAGATGAGTTGGCATATTTATGAACTACATACCACGTCAATAAATATAGTCTTCCTTCTCCATATTTGACGTTGTTCATTTGATTTGATACAGTTCAGGCACACAAAATTAGGGGCTCCGGTTGATTTTGTTGCCCATTATGAAATAAACTAAATTATACACAATCCACAGGCAACCTCGGAAAAACAAATGAGAATCACGAGCTGTGCAAGTTGGCATAGATTGCAATTGAACTGGTGAATATAGCCAGGACTATGACTAATACGGCCATGATCTTATCCCATGTGGTTGAAATGCCATGCAAATCCCTGTGAAACAATAAAAGGTAAAAAAAAGATGATCTAACAACTGTTGAAGCTGGAATGGAGCTAGAGTAAAATGGGTACCTGAGAATGATAGCGCCTGGAAAAATGAAGGAGAGGCAAACAATGGTGGATGATCCCATGATCTGAAAGAAGTACCATATATTGGGAAGAGCTATTGCAATTGTGTAAACAAGAGCTAATAGCACACAAGTGAGGGACACAAATCTTTTGGTATCATCCGTTAACATAGGCCACTTGGGGAAGAGTAGTTCATCTATGTTAACCCTCAAAGAGAAGTTCATGATAGGAAATACAAGAGCCAAGTGCAACGCATAGCTTAACCGCACTACAATGTTGAGTGCTTGAGCAACTGGAGAATCAGACCATTGATCGAAGTTCACTAAGATGTCACCCATGATTGAGTCACCAAACAGTAGATACCCAAAAAAGCCAACGGAAAAATAAATTGCAACTGATATAATCAGAGAAATCCTGATAGCTAAGCTCATATCCGAAGGTTTGACAAGTTCAGCTCTTATTGGATGAACTGCATTGGTTAAAACAAATTTCATCACCTTTTCTTGCAGATTCAACTTTATAAAACTATAACAGAACGATAAAAATAGTTCAGCAGTAAAGTAATCAAACACGCCCTGAAGATGATGAAGTAAACTGGTCACTGTATGAGTAATCCGTACACATTTGAGGACCATAGCAATTACCATTGACATGGAATCCCAGAGCTGTGACAAAGACAGGAATTGTTGTGAAAAGATCCCACACGGAGGATTGATTGTTAAAATCTGGGAAGAGCCTCAATTTTTGAGTCTTTCCTCTCCACATTGCATAAATTGCCATACCAGAACTAATGGCAATAAACAATACCGCAAGGAGAATGGAGATTGCTGAAGAATACCTTAAGGAATCTATTGGAATTGGAAAAAAATCAGCGAGTGGATTAAAAAATAGCACCAACATAACTAAATACTTGTATGAAACATGTCAAAGAACCTACCTACACGGCGTAAAAAGACCAGAGGAAGCATAACAAAGCATACTAGAAAAAGAAGAGCATAAGCTCGAGAGTTCCACCAGTGGATGCCAAACCATTCTTGCAAAATGCCCAAGTGCAGGGTTTCTCCAAATTGAGTCCCGCATAAAACATCCCCTGGAAGAAAAGTCTTAAAAACACTTTTACCAGGAGGGACAGTTTCTGTATGCACTGTTAAACAAGAGCAACTAATCGTACTATGACTAGAATCCTGTGTCATGAGACAAGTTGCCAAAAAGAACAGGACTTACCAATAATGATGAGGTAAATGACAAGACAACCAAGGTTAGTGATCATGACACATACTTGCACAGCTACAGATCCTGAAGAACCAAATGATTCTCTTAGAAGGCCAGCATAGGTAGTGGACTTCCCTGATTTTGTGTACCTCAGCATAAACTCCGCCGTCACATCGACCAGAATTGCAACAAACACGATCATTACAAACGTCGGAATTATTCCTAAGACCTTCATAGTTGCCGGAACTGACATAATCCCAGCCCCTATCATGGTGGTTGATGTATTGAGAACCGCCCCAGAAATTGACGCACCGCCATTTCTTGTTATTTGACTCTCCAGAGACCGCTCGGTTGTCAAGAGCGACGCCGCCAAGCCGCCGTCTTCTCCCTTAGCCTGATTCGTCATCTCTAACTAACTTATTGAAGATCAAAACAATGGTGGTCGTATTTGGTTTACAATATACCCATAAAAAAAATTTATTAGATTGTCAGGTTCCCATTTAATAATCAAAGAAATGATACAACAATGTCGGATATTTGTTTATTCTATCACCAGGCATTATCCGTAATCTTCTTTTATCTCCACAACGATCTTCTCCTTTTTTTCTGAAAAAAAAAATGTTGTGCAATCTTTGAAATACATATAATTATTTTCCCACAAATATACAGACTAAATTCATGGAGACATCTTAAAGTGAAATATAATATACCTCGTAGTCGTAGCTAGGCCTTGATCCAACCAACTAGGACCTAAGTTGATTAAAGACACGGAGAGAAATAAGCCCAGCCATATGTTGGGAGCCATAATCATTTTGTTATTTATTTATTTGGTGGAAAAGAAAAGTAAACTAAAAGCGAAGACCATTTCTTCATTTTAATCAAATCATAGTTCATACTCTTGTCCTTTATGTATCTTGTGATCTTAGTGTTACTTCTGATTATTGCTAGCTTACACCTTAGATAGAGAAAGTCTCCATTGTTGCATATCCAAATCCACCGATAATTCCAGAAACAACTGGGAGAGGGAGAGAAATGGGAGATCAGTTGGGTCGAGCGGAGGAATTCGAGAAGAAAGCAGAGAAGAAGCTAAGCGGTTGGGGATTGTTTGGTTCCAAGTATGAAGACGCCGCCGATCTCTTTGATAAAGCCGCCAATTCCTTCAAGCTTGCCAAATCCTGTATCTTTGATTATTCTTTCTCCCTTTCTCTCTCATTTTAATTTGTTCTTCAAACTTTGATCAGTTGGAAGACAAATGGTGCAAGATATTTTATTGGAAATTTTAGGGTTTAGTGACATCATCGGAAATAGTGGATATTAAGTTCGTGGATCTCGATTGATCGAGTTTTTTTTTTTTTTAATGTTTGTTTGTGTTGATTGAGTTGAAATATGTCATGTTTATTCATTTCCTTCATTGCTCAATCGCGGTCTTGTGCCACACATTGTGAAGCTTGTGTTTTAGAATATTTTAAGCATGTGCTTACCATCACTTTATATCTCTCCTTTGAAGTTAATTGGTTTTAACTGGATAAAAAGTCAGTACCCTGAGCTGAGAGAGATTTTTTTAGCATCACAGGCTTCTTAATATCGTTGTCACGGTATTTCAGGGGATAAGGCTGGAGCTACTTATATCAAGTTGGCAAATTGTCATTTGAAGGTACTATTTTACTTCTTTGAATTAGCAGTAGAAGTTTTACATCTTTAATTCGTTTATTTTTTGCTGTCTTGTGTATCTATATGATTCAGTTTCATTTCCTTTTAGTTGGATAGCAAGCATGAGGCTGCCCAAGCTTATGTTGATGCTGCTCACTGTTATAAGAAAACATCCACAAGTGGTACGGTGGTGCTTAGCCTCATTATCTTTTTATTTCATAGAAGAAAACATTTGGGGATTACCAAACTAGCTTGTTGCATTTTATTCACATGTGAAATGTAAGAGTTCTTCATTTGAATTTTCAGTTCTTCATACTTTGCATTTGAAAGTTGTAATATAAAATCCAGACATTCTGCCTTTGTATCTTTGACAGCAGGCTTTTCAAAACTTCAAAAGTTGGTTATCTGTGTACTCTTGTATCTCTTATATTTACAAAAGTGAACGGAGTTTCAATGCAATAGTGTGCCTATATCCCTTCATTCCTATATATATGACTCAATTGTTTCTTCTTATGCAGAGGCAATATCTTGCTTGGCCCAGGCAGTAGATATGTTCTGTGATATTGGAAGGATCAATATGGCTGCAAGATATTATAAGGTATCCTAGGCACTTAGACAATTGTCGTTAAGCAATTTTTCATGTTGGGAACTATTTGGAATAGAGTTGCCATACACAACTTACATCATTTTGATGATATGGTTCTTTGCAAAATTAATAATCAACACTTCCTATGATTATAATGTATCCTTTAGGCATGTATTTAACACTAATTTAAGGCATACAAAGTGGGTTTATGCGTTTAACAACCTGGCATTGTGCTTGTGTAGGAAATTGCTGAGTTGTATGAGTCAGAAGCAAATGTTGAGAAATCTATGGAGTTCTACAAGAAGGCAGCTGATTTTTTCCAAAGTGAGGAAGTGACAACAACTGCCAACCAATGCAAGCAGAAAGTAGCTCAATTTGCTGCGCAATTAGAGCAGTAAGCTTGTTAATGTATTTGCATTCTTGTTTTCTACTATTGCAACTATCACATTCTTTAATACAGCTTTTATCCTTAATATCAACAGGGGGTTACATGCCTAGGGATTGTTTGGTTTGACATTATATTTTTTAATTCGGGGATCAATGTGATTTTCTTAACCCTTCTACAGTTCATCAATGCTAGTTTCTATGCTATAGCATTTGTGTTTTTGTTGGTGCTCTTTGGAGGACATAAACAATAATATAAATACTCAAATGTTTCAGCAGACGACCTTCTCTTAAGTTGTTCATATCTTGCTGCATTTGTTGTTAAGTACCATGGACCTCAGTTTGTTGGCTGTTTCATTAATTGTAAAACTAGCATATCATAGAACTATCTGTCAATAGGTTGAACAGTTATTTTGCTTATTGGTCCTTGAGTTTGGAAATATGGCATTTTTATGGTGATGATTCACTGATGTTTTAATTTCTTGTTTAGTTATGCGGCAAGTAAACAGTTTCTCCGTTTTCATCCAATAAATGAAAAACATAGTTCTTATGTGATGTTTTTCTAGATACAAAGAGGCAATTGAGATTTATGAAGAGATAGCGAAACACTGCCTTGGTAACAATTTGCTTAAGTATGGAGTCAAAGGGCATCTTCTCAATGCTGGCATTTGTCATCTCTGCAAAGGCGATGTTGTTGCCATTACCAACGCGTTGGAGCAATATCAGGTTCTTTGTTTGCGTTGCGATTTTCATTCACTTGCCTTTCCCCGTGTGGTTCATCAAAATGAAAAATGTGAAATTCCTCTTGCAGGAAATGGATCCCACTTTTTCTAGAAGTCGTGAATGCAAGCTACTAGAGGTGTGCTGTTTATACATTTTGGAAACATTTGAACATTTATGCAAAAATTTTCTCTGAAAATATCGATTCCATTCATTGATCTCACATTGCTGACTTTACATTTTGTTAAGATCAAAACTTCCTCTGTTGTTTATTTTTGTAAACCCTAATAATCTCTTTTATCTTCTTCAAATACCTACCCCAACTGAATAGAAGATCCCTTTTTGGTCTATTAAACAATATAATGGCTTCGATAACAATCATACTTGTGGCAGGATATTGCGGCTGCAGTTGATGAGGAAGATGTTGCAAAATTTACTGATGTTGTCAAGGAATTTGATAGCATGACTCCGCTGGTATCTTATTGTATCTTTTCTGAGTGAAACTTTTTATATGTTAACTGGGCTACGACATGATGTTTTTCTATATCAAGAAATAAGACAATAAAGAAGTATAGTATTTTCACTGTACCTTCATGTCCTCGTATTTTATATTTTGGTTGCTTCATTAACATTTGCTGAGAAGTGAAATTGTAATCGGGTACATTTTAATATATTTTTATCATGCACTAATTATGATTGAAACGTCTTTGGTGAAGTTGACTGTATCGCAATTGTCTGATGATGTTTGCCTGGACTGTTATAACAGGATTCCTGGAAGACTACACTTCTTTTGAGGGTGAAAGAAAAGATCAAAGCCAAAGAGATGGAGGAGGACGACCTCACCTAATATAAATACGTTCTTTTCATTTTTAGAAATTTTTTTACTATCAACCAATGATTGGATTGTATTATATGTTGGTCTCCAGTTACGCTTCCGTTACAATGGTTTCTGTTAACTATGCAAATGGGCTAACCCTTAACTTCAGTGTGTATGTTTTGCAATTGTGGATGTGATTTTGTCATTGGGATATGGTGTTTTATGAGGATTGGTATAGTGGAGGATGAAATGAAGTCGTATTTGCACCCAAGGCTCAGCGCAATAGTTTGCATAAATTGTTCTCAACCGCTATTCCTGGCTTTCTTGGTTCCAGCCTCTCATCACCCCCTTTGTTGTTGTATCGTAGTGACTGTACGTTTTGTGGAGTCGTGGAACTATTTACGCGTCAATATTAGTCTGGCAAAACACCGAGTGCCTCTCTCTTCCTTCTCGCGTTTGTATGATTTGGTAGGATTGAGCTTCAGAAGCTCCAAACTCCAAACTGAAATTAAATGGACTAGTACGAGCAAAATCAAATTCGAGCAGACTCTTTATCCGCTAATCGTACCAATTTTATATACTCTATAAGATTAGTGATCCAACCCATTTCTGTAATCGTTTTCTTAATCGTACACGTTATTATAGTTGTTCCCGTCAACACTATAGGGTTAGGGCGATTGGTAAATGGTAATGGTAGGCACATCATTAGTTATGGCATTTAAGCCACGTTGCTTAGTGCTGTCGATCTTATTATAATTATTATAAAGGGAGAAAAGAAAAGTTTGCGCTGCAATTTTTTCATAGAATATGTTGGTTTCGTTTCGTTACAAGATACTTACCATACCACGTGGAATGAGTAATGATGTGTCAGAATCACTTGGTCATCTCTCAAAGAAACATAACATGGGAACGTATCTCAACTGATAAACAAGTTATCGTCGTATTCAACTTTTAATGACGCAGCGCAGGCATTGCCAAATTGAAGCACCTATGTAGTTTGAACTTCCACCATCTATCTCAAAGCTCTAGTCTGAACATAAGAAAACTGAAGTTCTTGAATCAAATGAGGTTGGCTCTTCACATTATAAGGCACTAACTAATGGGAGAGCCGCGCATCGCATGCTTCTCTCGTCCCATTGATGGATGCGCGTTTCGTTGGTAATTTTTCTCTCTGAAACGTCCTGGCGGTTTCATTAATAGTTACTACAGTTCTGTTGACAAAAGGGATTGCTTTCTCAGACCAGTTTCTGGGTTTTGAAGAAGGCTAAATTTTTGTCTCTTAATTCTATAATTTGGTAGATTATGGATTTGGGTTTTTATCTTTATGGCTATCTGGAACGAGTGAATGAGCTTTTGTTGCCATGCTCTGGTCTTAGTTTGGGTATGTTGTTATTTTGACAGATATTCTTGCCTCTACTCAGTCGAGACCCTCTCTTTTTACCGAGAAACTTATATACCTGTTTTTATTGTTAAGGTTATCACATGAGATAGCTCATAAGTTTACGATATTGAACTTCTTCTGGCTATTTTTGACCATATCACTCATGATGTCGGTTATGTAATACAGATAAATACACATTCAAAAGCTCAACCTTTAGTGGGAGAATGGATGCCAATGCTAATAGTGATCAAAAAGTTGACATTGGGAAATCCATTGGGGTAGAAAATAATATTCAAATTCCTCTTGAAATTTCAACATCAAGGACACTAGTGAGCAATGGAGTTCCTTATCAAAAATTCTGGAAAAGTTTAACCGCCCTTCCCAACAGAATGAAATTCATAGAACTTGATTCTGCAGCTACCAGATTGAAGGAGTTGGCTCAACGAAGAGATGAGATTTCACCTTCAGTGGTATCTTCGGACCATGGCTTTCGAGATCGCATCAGTGACGTGCTCTGTCTGAAGATGGATTGGGCTTTGCTCGTAAAAATGAGCAAAGAATGGCTAAGAAACCCAATGAATATGGCCCTCTTTGTGTGGATCATGTGTGTTGCTATCTCAGGTGGAATTTTGTTTCTTGTCATGACGGGAATGTTAAACAAGGTACTACCAAAGAAGTCCCAGAGAAATGCTTGGTTCGAAGCCAACAACCAAATTCTCAATGCCCTGTTTACTCTTATGTGTCTGTATCAGCACCCAAAACGTTTTTATCACCTTGTGCTTCTTTGTAGATGGAAGCCAGAAGACGTATCTAAACTCAGAATGATTTACTGCAGGAACGGAACGTATAAAAACCACGAATGGGCCCACATGATGGTTGTTGTTGTTCTCCTGCACATCAATTGTTTTGCTCAATATGCACTTTGTGGTCTAAACCTTGGATACAAGAGATCACAGCGACCTGCAATAGGAGTTGGAATATGTATGCCGTTTGCAATTGCTGCTGCTGCTGTGGCCGGAGTATACAGCATTGTTAGTCCACTTGGTAAGGATTATGCTTCTGAAGTAGATGAGGAAGCTCCCACGCAGACCATCGCTGGTGAGAGCAAGAGGCCAGAGCAGTTAAGGGTACTATCACTAGAAAAGAAATATTCTTTTGCAACCAGAGATGATCAAAACATTGTTGAAGCTAGACCACAGTGGAGTGGAGGAACATTAGATTTTTGTGATGACATTTCACTTGCATTCCTATCACTTTTCTTCAGTTTTTGTGTTTTTGGGTGGAATATGGAGAGGCTTGGATTTGGGAACATGTACGTTCATATTGCAACATTCTCCTTTTCTGTATGGCTCCATTCTGGATTTTCAAATTGGCTGCCTTTAATATTGACAATGAAACAGCGAGGGAAGCTTTTGGACTTACTGGAATTATTCTTTGCGTATTTGGTTTACTTTATGGAGGCTTCTGGAGGATTCAAATGAGAAAGAGATATAATCTCCCAGCTTACACTTTTTGTTTTGGTCAACCATCAGTTTCAGATTGTACACTTTGTTTATGTTGTTCTTGTTGCTCCCTTGCTCAAGAAGTCAGAACTGGTAATTCCTATGATATTGTTGAAGAAAAATTTTGCAGGAAACAAATGGATCATAGATGTAAAGTGTTAAGTGATTCGAATTCTCCACATGGCAGCATCTTTAGCCCCTCCGATATTGAGGTGGGCTGCTCTCCGAGTCCTACCACTGATTCAATGGGGGCTGCTAACCCAGATTGGCAGCCTTATGATGTGAAAAACAATTCTTTTAGAGGAGGTAATGGTGAAATCATGATAGCACCTACTCCTTCATTGATTGAAAAAGAATCCATTTAGCACCTACTCCTTCATTGATTGAAAAAGAATCCATTTAGCTGGCAAACAGTGCATATATTTGGATTTGTTTTTCATTACAAAATACATGTATCGTAGTTTTTAAGCTCATATTCATGTAAAGGCCTCTTAAACATGTGCTGCAAATCCTGCTGATTGAGAAATCAAGTTCTATAACCTGAACTGATTTTATCTGATAGCAATATTCTTTATTTATGATACACATCCTCCGGAGCCATCCCATAGCTAATGTTGCACCTTTCCTGTAATCGACTTTTTTTTTATTCTTCAAATTTTGGTCATTCTTTTGAAACTTGTCTGACCCACTGTGCTATCTGGTCATAAAGATTTTGCATAGAGTGTGGAACGAAAAGCCTGAACAGTTACTGAGGTAGCTTGTGTGCACAGTTGTCAGCTCCAGGATCTAGGTTTTTCAGGGTCTAGGTTTACCTGGCGACGAGGCCAAATCCTCACTAGATTAGACCGCATTTTCTGCTCAAGCAATTGGCACTCTGTCTTCCAGGACACTACGGTCACTCACCTCCCTTTCCTGAAATCAGACCACCGACCTCTCCTTGTGTCTCTAATCGACAAGCTGCACACTCCTCTGCCCATTCGCTCCTTCCAGTTTCAACCAGCCTGGTTGACGCATGCGAGATTTAGTCAATTCGTAGCAGAGAACTGGACCCCGACCAGACATGAGTTCAGTAGCGACCTCCGACATTTTTCGGCCCGTTTACGACAGTGGAACTATTCCACGTTTGGCAACATCTTTTCCCCCAAAAAATGACTACTGGCACGACTTGCAGGTATCCAAAAGCACCTTGAAGACGAAGACTCGGTCTCCCTCCGAGAACTTGAGCAACATCTCCGGACATAATTGGAGCAGGTCCTCTACCAAGAAGAACTTTACTAGCACCAACGCTCTCGGTGCCAATGGTT
>JANIIA010000192.1:20267293-20278016 GCA_027478495.1 Erythroxylum alaternifolium
ATAATTGTCATGACTGCATGTACAATAAAATTTTTATATACACTTCACTCACTATTCACAACTGCATGAGCATGAGGCGTGTTAATTTACCACACCTGGACCCGTTTCATTGGTCCGACCCGTTCTCTGGAAACGGGATGTTACAACAAGTATTCCTTCATTATTGTATCCAATTGAAACTTTGAAACATGCAGCTAGTGTTTATACTCCTGAGGTGTTCAAGTGCTTTCAAAATGAGTGATGTAAGTCTTATGATTCTTGTATTGAAAGTTTTGGGAAGGTTGGATCAATTAAAAAATATCAAATTACCCCTCATAAGAAGAGCTATTACCATACATTTACTTATGATTCATCAAATGAAAAAGTTAATTGTACTTGCAGAAAATTCGAGTTTGTTGGAATTTTATGTTCTCATGTTTTGAAAGTTTTTACTGTGAAAAATATTATGGAGATCACAAGTCAGTACATATTGAAAAGGTGGACACGTAAAACAAAACATGGCTCCGTGGATGCTGAAAATTCTGGAATCAACATAAGCAATTTGGAGCCCAAGATATATCAAAGTAAGTGGTATAAAGAATTGTGTGGGCTATATGTTCAATTTGTAACAAAAGCATCTGAGAGTGAAGAGACTTACAAAATTGTTAAAGATTGTATTTTGAAAATGTTGGGAATCGTGGACGGTAGGCTAGAAGGTAATGGATCAACTGTCCAACACTTGAATGCGAGCTCCAATGTTAGATTACAAGGTGAAGAGATAGTTCAATATTCAAGTGTTATAACAAATCACTTAAACCAAAATGGGATTAAATTTGTGAAAAGAACGGTATTGGAATTAAAGGAATAAAAATCAAGAACAAAAATGTTTCAGGTAAGAGATTGAAGGGTGGCTTGGAGAAGGCTTTAAGAAAAAGGATATCAACCAAAAAAGTTTAGACCCTAGCAAATCTTACAATTGCAGCACCAACATTACCCTTTAATCTTGAGGTTTTATTTGTAAAATTTTTAATTCTTGAATTCCACGCCCTTTATATAATGATATTAATTTTTTCTATTTTATAGGTGAGACAAGGTACAAAAAAAATGTTCAAATTGCTCCAACAAATGTCAGAGTCTCAGCACTAACATTACCTTCTAATCTTGAGTTTTCATTAAAAGAATTTTTATATTCTTGAATTTGTGTCCCTTATATAATGCTATTATTTTTTTTCCTTTTTTTTAGGTGAGACAGGGTATGAAAGAAAATTTTCAAACTACATTAAGTGAATGTACGATTCCCTATCAAAGAACAATCAAGCTAAGGTTTGATCAATATTTTAAATTGCACCAGTCATATGTTATTTAATTTCTCATTAATTTTTCCTTCGTTTGTTTAGTATACAAATCAAGTGCAAGGAACTGAGATTTATATTGATAACTTAAATATGGTTTAAATTAACCAACCGTATTTTTTGTCTAAACAATTTCTCCAAGCACATGTGTACTTTTTAATAAAAAAGATTTAATGTTTTAACAATAAGTCTAAGTATTTTGATTACATACTTTTAAACATTTTTTATGATACATTGTTTATGCTAATTCAAGTCAAACAAATTCTGTTGAAAGTGTCCCATTTTCTATGGACATGACTAACTCCCAATTGGTATTTATCTTTTGCCAAAATACTATTAATAATGACATTTTATTTAGTGACTTATTCACAATTTACTAATGACACTTTTTTTTAATGATTCTTATAGGCACAACAAGCACATGTTAGTGATGCGGTGAAAAATAACTCACAACAAAATACTAATGTTAACTACGATAGTGCAAATATAGGTGGTTTTGTTGAGACATGTGATTGTTTAGTTCCATGTGCAGGAGGCATGTTTTGTAAATACAAAGTGAAAAGAAAGTAGAGTGTTTAAGTTCATTTGTGCATCTTTATCGTATTGAATTTAACTCTAACTTTCCTTGAATGTACGCTAAAGAGAAGCAAGAAGTTAAACCAATTGCATCTCCATTTCTAGCAAAAATGTAGGACTTGGAGCTGAGCTAGTTTGAGCATCCAAAGCTACAAGAAGGCTCAAATTCTCTGAAGAAGAAAATTTGGTAGCATTTTTCATCATTATCATGTCAAGTTGATTCTGAACCCGAGAGTGCACTGTCTTAATTTTCCAAAGGACTGCCTCCAAAGAGTTACCACTGCCATCACCAAACCTGAAAATGAATCGGTCTTCATCAAAACCACATACATTACTGCACTCATTATGTTGATCTGTAGTTGCTGCTCAAAAACCATAGTGAGCGTGTTAGTAATTGTAAAAACTAAGCAAAAATTTTTAGGCTTAAATGTATGTAAGAAATGAAAAAAGGATAAAAATTAGAACAAGCTACTAAAAGTAAATTCAGGGGGTTACTTTTGTTTTTGTTTTGTTTTGTCATGTAGGTATTAAAAGGCTATACTAATAATACTCAACAAATTATATAGGAATACAACCAAAAACTATGATTCTGAATTGAAACCTATTGCAGAAACAAACCATTTTAGTAGATGATACATAATTTTGAAAAGGTAACATAAGTCCAATGATATTTCATCAACATAATCACTAAATTATTTTATGAAAATAACATCTATTACTGATTTCTCTATTGTAGTTACATTTCCATAAAATCAACTAAAACTCAAAACTGTACCATCTAAACAACAATTTTATCTTCTGAAGTTCATGGCATTACATATATCTTAAAGTATAGTTTAAACATTTAAGTATTTTCATATGAATGAAAGCATGGGAAATAAGAAGTTGCTATACATTGTAGTACGATTGATGTGGAGGGTTCAGGCTAAATGATCTCCTAAAAATTAAAGTTAAGTCTTTAATTTATCAGGGTCTCTATGTCAATTTAACATTATTTGTTTCAATTGTGCTTTTCATCAATATAGTCTCATGAGAAGAAAATACTAAAACTTTAATTTGTTTTTTGGTATCAATTAAAGTGTTTGATGAACATTCACAATGTTTGAAAGGGAAACAAGAGGCTATGACACAGGAGTAAAGCTTTGTCTCACAGCATAACATGATTATCAAAATGTGGGGAATTACAACTTCAGTTGAATTATCACTGTCAATAGCAAGTCCTAAAATCTACCATAATTGTTACACCATTTCTATCCCCATTAAAACTAATTCAAGTAGAAGATATGTGGTGATAAAGTTGCATATTATTGCTAGAATCTAACCTTCAAAGAATGCAGAATAGTAGAGACATGTTCTTCAAGAATAGTATGTGCATATCCACAGATGACATAGTTATGACATTGAGGAGCCGTTCTGATCCTACTGATAGAAGGATTCATATGCAGCTACTCTTGTCTTTGATTCGTGCAAATCTAATTCTTGCTTGAAACCTTAAGTCATCTTGATAAAGTCATTCATGTGCGTTACTTTCCATTGCTTCAAAATATAAAATGGCATAAGACGATGAGAAGAAGAAAGCATTAGAAAAATAGAAAATTCATGATTGATCTCCATAAAATCCAAAACCCTATAGATTAAATCCCAATCACATCATATGAGGAACTTAATTTAGCATCTTTCAGGTCAAACTTAGTATTTGCACTGCATTGTATTTACTTAAGTAGTAGGTGATTATTCTAGCACTATTGATTTCTAAATTAGCATCAAGAGTTTTCTTATCAACAACAAAGACCTCAATCATTTGATTTCATAGAACTCAGAGAAAAGCACCAATCATCTAAGATGAATTTTGATTCAGAAGAAGAAGTAGCTATCTCCATAGGATTCAACAAAAACAAAATTTCATCACATCCCATAAGAATCCCTTTAATCCACCAGGTTAGAATCAGTAGACGATGCTTATCTTCACTTATGTTTCTCACATAAATCAAATCTATAACATGACTAACCATACCCAGTCTAAGAGAAATTTACCTCAAATTGCCACTCCATACAAGTTAGGATCATCTTTGTCCGACCAAACATAAGCAAATGCTTGAACTTCCTCGGAACTGTTCTGCAACAACATCATCACCATGTTTCAGCAAGAACCCATCTCACAGTACACTCGTCCACATACAAACTACATGAAATATAATCCCTAAAACATACGAAGAAAGAGTCAGTAACAAAGCATTTACAAGATTCGATTGAATACCCACCCTCAAAGAAATATGGCCTTCTCTCATATTCCTCATCCTTGAACATATCCAAAATGTCTCAGAGTTGGTAATGCCAAAGAAGAGCTTCATTCAATACAAAATCTCATTTAACTTTCGTTTTTTGTTATGAAAAGAAAAAGTGGGTATTGACTATAGAATTGAAAAAAATTAAAAAATAACAATAAAATCGAACTTGTTGATAACCGCGTCACCTTGCTTCTCATAGCGTGTCTCCGACTCTCCCTACGAGGTTGTCAAGTGCTTGGGATCGGAACTAAAACCTAGCGCGATAAGAAGAACTACCAAGGACATAAGCAAAACAGAGGGGCATTGACTTAGCTTAGGCGAGAGCAAAGCTTGACGTTTTATTTACAAAACAACAATTTCAGATAAGCTGATCTGATGCCCTTTAAATTACCCTCATTAAGGTCGCAAGACAAATAAGTCAAATCCTTGCACTATATCTGTAGGAGAAACTAACTAGCTCTACATGTGTCACTTCACATCAAATCATACCCTCACACTTATCACTGTTCCCATTAGCAAAGGTACTCCCAAAGCCTAATCTACCTAAGGCTTTGTTTGGTTGGATGGTTAGTAAAAGAATGAGATGGAACGTGATGTACTTCCATCATTTAGTTGAGGGTTTTATAAGAGAATGAAATAGAATGAGATGGAGGCAGAGGGTTTCATGTTACGTTCCATTCTATTCTAAATAGTGAAATAATAAATTTCAGATTTGGGGGTTTTAAGATGGAACTTAAACTAATAAATACATACTACCTAATATGCCCTTAATAATTTTTCTTAATACCAATTATTTCTTCTAACCCTAACCCCCTTTTCCTCGTTTATTATGGTTCAAAAAAATTGTATATAATTAATAATATTTTTATATTATTTCTCCTTACCCTAATAATAATATTTTTATATTATTAATAATAAATTGTATATAGTTAATAATAAAATAAAAAATTAATAACATTTTTATTAATGAAAAATAGAAAATATATAAAAAAATATTCTTTAATTGTTTGTATATATTTCTATATAAATAAAAATATAAATAAATAATTTTTAAATATAAATCACGTATAATAAAATAAAATTTATTAAATAATTAATAATAATATTTTTATAGAATTAATAGTAAATTTTATATAATTAATAATAAAATAATAAAACTTTTATTAACATTTTTATTATTTTAAAATATAAAATATATTAAAAAATTATTTGACACGGTTATGTCGTGACTTTTTAATTGAACATGATTTTTTTTTAAATCATAGAGTTAAACCTCTTGCAACAACCATTTTAATATCGGGGGTACAATAGTCATTTATTATACATTACATTTTATTCCATCCATCTTCTAAACAATATTTCATTACATTACATTATGAATCCTTCCATCTCTCCCAAAGAACTTTTCACTATATTTCATTCCATTTCATTATAATTCAGTCCTTTCCGTTCTATTCTATTTCATTAATTAACATCCAACCAAACAACCCTAAGAAACCAAAAGGACTTCTCATAGACCTAAGTCCTTTAATCCTACAAGTTTTTTTTTTAATAAATTAGGGACTTGAGACTTTTAGCTGTACATATTTTTCTTCGATGAAAAGCTAATGAGACTTCTTTTAAACCTGAGTTTTTTAGGCATAGAGGCTTTTCTTGGATGTTAAGTAGTTAAGGGACTTCAAATAAATTTGAGACTATTGTACCTGTAAGTTTTCTAATGAACTAAAAGCTAAAGATATGTTTCCTAGAGCTCTTTAAATTTTCTCAGTCTAAACTCTTATAAGATCATATAAAACTATTTAAAGTCACGCCGAATTTTCTGGCATTTTTGGCACTTCACCTTGTTAAGACAAAGGTTAGAAAGGTTCATATCTAGAGAGCGAGTGCATGCCAAGGAATGGATTTTTTTAACGTTTACATGGGACAAGACAGATTGTTGAGAGGGTTATACAAAACAAAAAAAAAGGGTAGGTTGGATATTAGACTATAGTTGTGGACTTGAGCAAGAATATGTACTTGGTGGAAAAGATAGATGTTTGCAAGGTATCAGAGGTAAAGATGTCGACCAATGTAAGGGTGAGAGTTTTTCTTTAAGAAACAAGTTTTTGTATATGTTTGTCTTTAATTTTGTAGAGAGGAAGATGAAAGCTAATTAACTCAATGATAACCCATTCTAACCTCAATGATGACTTAAAAATAAGGTGATAAATCTCATGTTGTAGGAAGAGATGATGTTTGAACTTTTGAGAATTTGAAATATAAAATCTGCAAGAGTAGGAGGACTTCATTGGGATTAACATGCGTGAAACTTCACATGGCCATATGGGCTCATTTAAAGCCATGCCAATATTATCTGAAACTTCATATGGCCATATGGTCTCGTTTAAAGCCATGCCAACATTATCAAATGTCAATATATAGGTCTAAGTTGACGTGAAGGTGGCTGTCATTTCATTTGTTTGATGATATGGCATATCACATATAAACTTTTGTTAAGAGAGTTAAGGGAAGGAATTGAAATAGGAAAAAACTAATATTTAGGACTTAAAATAAAAAATAAAGGTACTGAAATAGGAAATCACTTATAGTAGGAGGACTAAAAATATCGTTATCCCTTTTCTTCATAAATCAAGGTGTTGAATTTAACTTCTCTTTAAGGGATTTTTAGGCATGCTGGTTTTTCTTCAATGTTAGGGGGTTAAGAGAGTTAAGAATTTTAAGCTTGTAGGTTTTCTTCTATGCTAGGGATCTGAAAGAACTTCTCCTAGACCTAAGACTTTTATGCCTACAACTTTTTCTTAAATGTTAAGAAGTTAAGGGGATTTCTTCTAGGCCTAATTTTTTAAAGCCTGTAGGTTTTTCTGTGATACTAGAAGACAAGGAACTTCTATTAAACCTGAGACTTTTTGTTTTGTAGTTTTCTTTTTCAATATTAGGAAGAACATGAGACTTTTGTGGTCTACAGGTTTTTTTTAAGACTTCATTCCTTTTGTATCAAATTGAGACATATTTTCTTTTTACAAAGTGCATCTATCTTTTAGAGCTTCTATTAATGGTAATATCTCCTTAGATTAGTTAATTATCACGTATTTTATCTTATAATTCCTTCTTTATATATGATCTTAACCCTTTATGATCTCTCCCCATAATTATGCATATCGTCATTTGAATGAGGTATGGTTCCCTATCTGGTTTCCTAGCTCTTAATCTTCACAAGACTCTTTATTATGTAGTCATCTCTATCGTTTTCCTTTAGAAACCATTTTAGCATCCCTTGTTTGATCAAGTCATTGGCCACTATTTTGAAATTCCTACAATCTTTAGTCTCTTGTCCAATATCCTAATAGAAATGAAAGTATAAATCTTGTCCCTTTTGACAATATTAGTTGTCCTTCCTTTTTTTTCATTTTTCGACTAAGTCTTTATCTAAAATATAATCAGTTACATATTTAACAACGTATTGAACCTAGGAAGTGTCTTCCTTGATCTTCCCTTTGTTTTTGGTTTCTAACTCATTTTTTATATAATTTCCTTTGGACTTTGTTAATCAAAGATGTATCCCTCTCTATTCTCATTATTATTATTAGTTAAACTTTTCTTATTTTGATTAACATCTTCTAGATCTTTAATAGTTTATGCTAAAATTTACAGATGTTCAAAATTCTAACGTTATTTTTTCTATATAAAGTTTCAAAAATTTTAACAGGTACGAGTCCATTTATGAAAGCTACTAATGCCACTCTTATACTAGGACTAGGGATTTAGGTAGCCTTAAAGTTGGAAGTGTTATAAGTAATCCTTTAAAAATTTTTGGTGCCTTTGATTTACAAATATTAAATAGGTGGAGTTTAGAAGTCAGTGTCTATTATTAACAAAGTTTGACAAGCACCTAGTGGCTTGTATATTGAAATTGGAGGCATGGCTTAAAACCAAAATTATATTACATCGGCCAAGGTGGAGGAGAAGACTTTATATTTTATGGAGTTAAATGGATCATATAGGTCCATGAGTTTTCTATATCGATGTATACGATCAATATGATCACAGATGCCTTCGTAAGTGTCCAGGATTGATATATTAAACCTAGGCAGTAACGGCTTCACGAAGACATTATATATGAGTTAGCTATCGATATCATACTTGATCCTCATATTTCATATCTCAGTGGCATTACTTGTAGAAGTGCAGATGAGGCCCCTTTCAACAATGGTTGTGGGGTGTAATTATATTGTCTTTCTTACATCAATTACTTGACTTATTATCATAACATCTGAATTGTAGCATCTTGATCCTGGAGTTAGTAATTGACTAGATGAATTTTAAGGGTATTGGTTGTTCCAATAAGGTTAGTAGATGAATTGTTTTCTTTGGTATTTATTATTCTTTCCATGGAGGATGATAACTCAAGGTTTATTATTATTGATTTTGATGATGACCTTATAATATTTCAAAATTTAAAATCGGATATATTTCCTTGTATAAATAACGATATATTTTTAAAAGAAATAAAATTATATGATAAATGCTTCATTTATTACAGAAATCTTCCTTATATTAATGAATCATGTTATGATTAAACTTATTCTTTTTAAATAAATGAATCTCTTATATAAACTGAACCAGATACACTCAAAACAAGTTGATAAATCGTGTTAAATAAATCAAATTCGATTTGTAAATTCATTAATATATTATTAGTTTTTTATATAAAAATTTCTTTGCTTTTATATTTTTATTTGTTGATGCATTAATCATTTGAAAGATTATTATTAATCGATAACTTTTACTAGAAATTTGTTAGAACTTTACTTTATTAAATACGACTTTAAATTGTTTTTCTCCTGCGCACTCTTTTGTAATCCATACATTTCTTTGAATGCTTCTTTATTAGTTTACTTATTAAGTACACAATAAATGATTGCATGTATTAAATTT
The DNA here is from genome assembly GCA_027478495.1 of Erythroxylum alaternifolium. NCBI lineage: Eukaryota > Viridiplantae > Streptophyta > Magnoliopsida > Malpighiales > Erythroxylaceae > Erythroxylum > Erythroxylum alaternifolium. The sequence goes on from JANIIA010000192.1 coordinate 20,276,424, forward strand.
TATTATTAATTATTTAGGTTGTTATTCGATTTATAATTTTAATAGATTATTTATAATATATAGCTAATGGATTATCATGTATTTTTAATATTTTATTTAAAACATTCATAAAAATTATGAAGAAGGATTATACACATGATGAATGTCAGTTACAGATTTTCCGCTGTAAAAAAAATTCATAGTCAACGTTCCAAGATTGCTGAAGTATTCTGACCTGGTGTTAATTTTAAGAGAAACTGAAAAAAGAAATGTTGTGGAGGACGATTACCACATTATTTGAAGGAATTAACAAAGATTTGGTTAAATGGTTAGATACTTTCTTCAGAGCTCAGATTCATTTCTACTTCCTTTTTGTTCGTTACTATATAAATGTCTCGCTATGACGGTGAAAAGGTGACAGGTTTGGCTTTGATTGCTCACACAAATTAACGACACAAACCGGAAAGTAATGCGTTCTATGTCATCAAGCATAGCCACGAAGGACCGACACATGAAAAACAAAATTAATATCCACATGACTCCACACGTACTGGAAGAGTCACAAAAATCCGATCGCCTCAGGTTGGTTAGCTCATGAAAATTGGGAAGCGACAGCCATTACCCTTGCACCAACGATGACATGCCTACTCAGGAAATTATGAAACAACACCATAACTCTTGCACTAGAATATTGCCTGAATAATGGCATGCTTGTGTCTTTCCCTTCCCAGTATAGAGCTTGGTACTACTGGGAATAGTGTTGGACAATTTGGACATTTCTCGTAAAGTTAGACAAACATTAATTTATTTTTCGATTTTTCAATAACTTATCCGTTAAGTTACGTAATTTGATTCGGGTAAGGATAATAAAGTGGTCGAATAAATAATCTAAGTTAATAAGTCAAAGTTTAGGAGGAAAATAAATCCTGATTAGTGTGGACCTGACCTATATCGGGCATACGATAGAGATGTTGGTTTATGTCCTACAATCAATCGCTTTGGTTATAGTTAGTGACAAATTATTTAAAGGTATTATTTATCTTCTACATATTTAGATATATATGATAAAGTTCATAGAATAATTGTACATTGCAAATAAAATTATAATGAGATTATAATTATGAGATTCATATTACATTTGTGTATTATTCCTAAATGTTCCTAATCATTGTTCTATTAAGATTGGACATTAATAGAATGCAAAAAGACTAGCATACGTTGTATTTTTCCTTATGAATTAAGTAATCGATCTCATAGGCTAAAGTATAAAAATACTTAAACAAACGTGTGAGTGCTTGTTAGAGAACAAGATCACTAAATAGACCCGATATGAGAAATCTATTTGGAACATTACTTATATGTCTATGGAATTCTCATTATGATGATTGTATAAATGATCCTTTAATTTGAAGTCATCAAAGTTAGCTTATATAGGGATTGCTATATTTTAATACTACTTACGATCTATTTAATCATGGATCGTTTAATCGGTAGCCATTGGATGTAGCATGAACTATATGGAGGTAGTTGTGTAATTAAGATAGGATTCATCACCCTAAAGTAATTAAGGAGAATGTTTCGTTGTTCTCGATTAGTATTGATTCAGAAAATCCT
>JANIIA010000192.1:20306387-20316636 GCA_027478495.1 Erythroxylum alaternifolium
GATATCTAGTTAACCCAAGTGTAGACCATTAGAATGCAGTTAAACGAGTGTTGAGATACCTAAAGGGTACCAAAGATTATATATTGACATAAAGGAGGGTCAACGATTTAAAACTCACAGGGTATACGGACTCTGATTTTGCTATGTCTCCAGATGATCGCAAATCCACCTCAGGGTACATTTTTATGTTGGCAGATGGTGCAATATCGTGGAAGATTGTCAAGTAAACAGTGGTAACTTCCTTGACCATGCATGCAGAGTTTGTTGCATGCTATAGGGCTGCTACACAGGATGTTTGGCTCAGAAACTTGATTTCTGAGTTGTCTGTGGTAGATTCAGTAGTTAGACCCATTTTGTTGTATTATGATAATCTTGCTGCTATGTTGTTTAATAACCACAATAAGAATATCATAGAGTCTAAGCATTTGGAGGTCAAATACTTGACCGCTAAGGAGTTGATTCAGAAGGGTGATGTTGAAGTGGAGCATATTAGGACTGAGGAGATGTTAGTCAATCCTTTGACTAAAAGACTTCACCGACTTATGTTCAAAAGATATGTCTCTAGTATAGGTGTATTAAAGTCCTTAAACAATGTTGCTTAAGGATTGTCATATTTACTCCTTATATGTTTGTAAATTTTTTATATATTATGACATTACGATGGTTTATTAATATAGATGATCATCCTTTTAATCATCAGTAATACATGTTATTGTATATAGTCATAATGCGTCTGAAAGTTTTAATATCTGTGTCGATCTTAAGCATTTTAAAGGTTATTGGGCATATACACAGATTGACCTTGAGCTTATATCATTTAGACACATACAATTTAGTATGGATATCCATAAATTTTGACATAACATTAGAGGATATAAGTTTTTAATCCTATAAAGGTTCTCTATCGTAATTTAGCATTTGGTTAGAGAACATAAATGTTGTCTCTAATGTTGTTTAGCATTCGATGAGAGAATACAAGATTTCTCTGCTACGGTTTAGCATAAAGTTAGAAAAATTGAAATCTACAAACGAAAATGATACATACTAGATCATAAAGGTATTATCTTAATTTGTCACGCTCCATTTTTCCTTTCATGTTAGTAAGGTATTACATATGCGTGATTATATTGGAATTGTATCACACATGAGACATGTATTTGATATTTTTGGGTATCAAAAGCCTTATGGGACATAATGTTGGACTTTCGTTATCTTTAGATTAGATGTTTTTAATTTTTAAACTTAGTACCAATACAGTAGCGTTACTTAACTGAATTTTCAAACTGTTTTTTTATTTGAGTTAAAATTACAATTGGTTATTGTCTAAGGGATAGAATGGCCGACAATTTGGACATTTCCCATAAAGTTAGACAAACGTTAGTTGTATTTTTCAGTTTTTCAATAACTTATTGGTTAAGTTACGTAATTTAATCCAGATAAAGATACTAAAGTGACCCAATAAATGATCTAAGTCAATGAGTCGAAGTCCAGAAAGAAAATAGATCTTGATTAGTATGGATCGGACCTATATTGGGCCTGTGATGAGGAAATCCGATATAGAAGCTATATATAAAGTTTAAGGTCTCTTACAGTTGCTCATATCATTCACAAACATAAGGATTTTTTGATTCGTTAAGAGAGCTTATATCTTAAGAAAACTACAGAAAGACATTAACCACATGTCAGTGAAGGATTTCATAAAAGCCCCAAAAGATTGGAGCTCGTTTCGGCCTAAAAAATTACTTCAAAAGTTTGAATAAAATTGAAATCAAGTATTTTATATTTTCTTGGTTTATTTCCTTTTCATAAACAATCTGGAACTTGCAATAAAGATCATGCTAAATGTTACAAATAGTGCATAAGTTTTCATCAATTGTTCGCAGGTGCAACCTGCCTGAATATCTTCAGGTTAGTCTTTTTAAGTATTAAATGTCAAGTACGAACTAAGTCATCGTTTTATTGAATGGATTTGGTTGGAACTGTGTGTGTACTTTCCTCGATACAAATGTACATTTAGGATGCTAACCGGTAACGACAATCTACACACAAAGAGTCGTCACATACTGATTGATCACTGGCCCTGTTCAGCATCAGATTCCCATCAGCCCCAGGTTCCCTAGTAGTTCCAACTCTCACACTGTCGCTGGAAGCGAGACGTCCGCAATTGATCCGACCAAGGAGCATGCCTAGGGGGCTAAAAGATCATCAACAGGAAAAATTCCTCCTCTCCCCATTTGTGATTACTCGAACTTAAGACCTGCTACAAAGGAGAGCCGTCAGTAAAAAGTTAACACCGATTAGGTCACTCCTACTTTTCGTGTACAAATAAAATATTTTCAAAAAAATGATAAATAAAATATTGTAAGTTTTTTTTCAAATTAAATTTATTTTTCAATTTTTATCATTACTACATATTCTTAACATTTATTAATTTAAGATAATGACATACAAAGATTTAAGAAAATTTAAAATACTAATAAATCTAAAATTTTATTTGTTCATAACTCTATCCATCAAGCTTTTAATTTTGTTCTTTCCAGTTAAAATCACTGCTATCGTTTTAAGTCCCTTAAACCAGTAATCGAAGTTTTTTAATTAATTTATTACCATTCTCAAAAATCTTCTAAATTGTTTAATATAATAATTTCTAATTCAATTTTGATGTTAATGTATAATTTCTACGAATTCAAGATTTTTACAAATTTTATTTCGATTTAATTAACTTAAATTGTTTATTATAATGAATTATTATTTATTAAATTAAAATTGTACGAATCTTTTAATCTAACAGAACTTGGTAGTTTTATTTTAAAAAACAAGGAGGTTGAGATTTACCCCTATATGGTGAGCGTGGTGAGTAGTAACTAGCGTCTTTTGGCTACTAGAAACCTTTTATTTATCCTTCTAAATTCAGTTCATTCTTACTTAAAACATATGTAATTCATCATCCAATAAACAATGTCGTTAAACAATACTAATATGCAAGTAGTGCTTGTCTACATCAATTCATTTTTTACTGTTCCGGCTCCCGTCTAGCTTGCAACTTGCAAGGCCTGTCTGAAAGTGAGCTTCACCGTCTGAGTTTTCAACATTGACGCCGTTTCTTGGAACGTTATTGAAGCAATGAGCCAGCAAATCGGGTCGTCCAATTTTCATCCTAGGGCTAAGAGTGGGCTGTAGGGTCAAGACACGACCTTTCCAAGTCTGTCTCTAACTTGGCAAAACAAGTTGTTTAATTACGACTGCTTTCATAAGCATTATCTGTCAGTCCAATGGACAGCAACCTTTTCTTCGTAATTTATGGGCCTAATCGTAACTATCTTCCCAAAGGAACAGTATATATCCTGTTGAGTTGTAATGAATGACCGACTCTAGGAAGAACCGTGCTTATAATTAATTTGATTTTAGACTCTAGGAAGAATTGTCTCAAGGAAAAGTGAAGGTTTAAGGAGAGATGACATTATCAAAGAAGCAAAAATCAAATAGTTGATTGATATGCAAAAGGGGCAATACCTCTCTAAGCTCTATCTGGACCGAAACTATTGAAGGGATCCTGACATAATTATCACTATTAACAAAACCTTGATAACGGAATCAGCTCAGACAATCCCCCAGAAAGAAGTTAGAGCACCGATAAGAATCGATCAAGTTAGAACTTAGAACTACATGCTAATTAACCTATATTTTAGGCTTTGAATATCTTACATATATAGTCAAATTGAGCGACTTATCATGACTCTCTGGCCCCCTTGTACTGTCACTTCACTATCATGCTACAGTGTAGGAGAAAAACGGACAGTTTTTATCACTTTCTTTTTCACTGAAAATCCTAATTCCTATTCCTAATCCTAGGGCACATCTCAATATTCCCCTTTTTCATTTTAATATCGCCTTCTTTTAGGGCAAAACGAAATTAAGAAAAGAAAACAACGATTGGATTAATGGTAGTTGAATTGCAATATAGCTTTAACTCATAAGTTACGTAAGTGACAGATTAAATTTATTAAGCTTTTAATTTCATTCACCAATAGAATAGTGAAGTAAATTTGAAAAAACAGATAATTAAGCATTAAAAATGGGTATGGAATAAAAGTTTAAATAGAATAGGATATAAATAAATTCGTGAAAAAGTTGAATTTTAATGCAAATTAAAGAGATAAGATATTGTAAGTTAATGATAACAAAGAAGTGAGGGGGCAAAATTAAAAAAAAAAGAGGCGTCTTTAATAACTTAATAACTTAAAAATTTACTTTTGTCAAACTTATAGTCTTGAATACTATTCTGAACACAAGTAGTGGGCATCTTCTGCTAAATACCAACAAGTTTTTACACCTATTGATTATAGTTTGCTAAATAGTTGCAAAATGTCATGTTTAGATTTCGATCTAAGAAAAATATAAAAGCACCTCACACGTTTGGCACGATAGACATTACTTTAATATAATTGTATATACAATTAATATATAAATTTCTGTAATTATATGAATTTGCATATGTTTTATTTCTCACTATAATGAGAATTAATTACTTTTAAAAACATTATATATTATATTAAAACATATAATTATAAAAATAAAAATAAGATGATAAAATTGAATATATTTTTGTTTTTTATTTTTTATTACAAATATTAATCAAATAAATTTTTGTTTTCAATTTTTATATTAGAAATCTTAATTAAACAATTTTGATTTTTTAATAAAAATAAAAATAAAAAATAAAACTATAATTTATAAAAAAAATAAAAGTAGAACTAAATAATCCTACCTTACCGACTGAGTTACGAATTAAGTGGAGTCAAAAGAGTTGGTCAAAAGAGTTGGTCAAAAGAGTTGGTTTGACCATTTCCCCACAGTCTAAGTTGCTTACCTGTCACTTCTTTCCCTCTGTTACGCGATTCCCCTGCGAAGCGAACACAACGCTACGTGGCCCGTATCCCCTCGTCCACCACTCTCACGCCACGTCATTTCATAAACAGTAATTTAATGCTGTCCAGTACCAAAATGCCCATCAAATTAATAGACCTTAGCGTACACGATTAGAACCCCGTTTCAACTCCATCTCTATATAATCCACCAATCCTGCTCCCAAAAGCCTTCACCAGTTCCTCTGGTTTACGTTGAATACAGCTCTCTGTTTTCTCTTTTAAATTTATCGCGGAATTATCCAGTGCAGTCAGAGCCTACCGAGGCTTATTCTAGAACTGGCTAACTCAGAGGAAAGCAGTGAATCGTCTTCGTCTAAGAACCAAGAGGTGGTTCTTGCCCTTTATGACGCCTTAAAGTCGCGTAACGTTGATACGGTGAACAAGATCCTGGCAAGTGACCTTGAGTGGTGGTTCCATGGTCCGCCTTCACATCAGTTTTTGATGCGCCTTCTCACTGGAGCTGAAGAAGAATCAAACTCTTGCTTCGAGTTCGTCCCTGTTAATATCACCTCCTTTGGGCCCCTAGTGATCTCCGAAGGCTGCGATAATAGCCGTTCGATCACCTGGGTCCACGCTTGGACGGTTACTGATGGGGTAATTACCCAGGTAAGGGAGTACTTTAACACTTCTCTAACTGTTACCCGTCTTGGAAACCAAGCTCAGCCGTCTGATTGCAAATCAAAACCAAAGTTGGCTTCAACTTCTGAGATCAGTCCTTTGCGTTGCCCGTCTGTTTGGGAAAGCAGCTTTTCCAATCTGGACGGAAAGTCTGTGCCTGGTTTGGTCCTGGCAATATAACCAAAATCGCTATCCCATCTGTGATCAAGTGCATCCGTTTGTAGGATATCTGCTACAGTATCAGATACATAATAGTATAATAAAAAAGGTGCACGTGTGTCTCGTGAGTCTATTAGAGATGTGAATCAGCAAGGGTCTCGTTTAGCTTGGGGTGTTTCGCGTTTGGGGCTTTATTCTGTGTGTGTCCTATTTTATTTCTTGTAGTGTGTAAGTATTGGTCATTGGCCGGAACCAAAAGGATGAGGATCGATTGGTCAGGTCGTGTCCAGTTTACTAGTGACGTTTGTTTGCAGGATTGGGTAATAAAAGACTCTGATTTTCTTATGATCAGCTTGAAACCATCAAATTATGGTAGATGTGGGCCATTAAAACCCATTTTGATTTCCTTAATTTGGACCTTGAGCAAAAGAATATTTTTCTCTAAATGCATGAATTTTACTATCTTCGATAAAAAAGAAACAGGAACAAGAGAGAAGCATCATTGAATAGATGATGAAATTTAAATTTGAAATGAAGTGCAAAATCTGAACTCAGTTTAAATAAGAAAAGGGTAATAAGCGTGGAGTAGCGTTTTGATATTTTGCATGTAACACTATAAGCAATGGAACTGTTAAAAGATGGTGTACAACAATACATATAACTTTTGACCTTGAATATGTATTGTATTGGTGGTCCTAAAAGTCGCGTACACCGATTACGACCCTGATCGAACGTTGTCGGCTATAGACGGCTGAGCAATCTCATTGTTCAAACGATTCGTTGACAAATTACAATAGGAAATCTAAACTGGACAAGGAATTAGTAATTGGGAAGTCGGTGGATCCTGTTAATTGCGATAGCTAACACACAGGAAATCATCAATTGTTTCAGAACAACTCTACTGTGCGTTGTAGTGGAAAAATAGTACAAATACAATGTAGTCGATGTGGAAATTTTTTTTTTCTTGCGTTGCAATGATTAGTAAGTTTTAAAAATATGCAGTTAGTGAATTAAATTAATGTAGAGAAGAGCAATTGAACTTTTCAATCTAAATGATGAGGACAAGCCTTTCAAGATTTGAAAACTTTGCAAGAATTCAAGGATCACAATGCCAAACGTCCGGCTCATGATGTCCTTACAGCTAATACAGCCAAATGCCGGTGACAGATAAAAGTTGCACGCGCCGCGCACATCTAAAATTTCATGAGAAGGTGCTTCAGCTTCACGCAATATAATGTAAATTTGATTATATTTGAGATAATATAATTACTCATTTCAGATATTTTTGAAAAATTTTATATTTGTCAATAGCTTAACTGTATGAAATGCTTGTTTTTTATAAATAAAAAAGATGTTGACAAGTGATTCTCATTTTAAATTAGATATTATTTTTAAAAAAGATTTAATATAAAATTTTTAAAAGATTCAGTACTAAATAAAGCATTAATTTTTAAATTAGTCGTGAGATTTTTGTCATTATAATAATTGAATCATTAACTTTTAAATGACAAAGGTGTTATAAATCTAATTCCTAGCAAACTAGTAATTCTATTGAGTGGAAATTTTGCCATATTTTTAATATTTAATTATAATGATTATGGCGTGTCCGGTGTCCACTCACTTGATAATTATGATTGAGCTTAAAAAAACTTCTGGTTTGTATTAAACTGAGTGTTTCCTTTCGGTGTCTGATTCTGAAGTATTTTGCTCGACCTAAATTAGATCAAAATTGATTTGTTTATTACTCATTACTCAACCTCAACGCGCATTATGCATCAAATAGTTGTTTAGAGCACACAATCTGTAGGGCAATTGGGTTTATCACATTTTCATAATCCAGTGTCTTTCCACCTGGAACTGTCTCTTTATCTTTAAAATACTGACACGTCACGAGCTACCTAATGCCCTCAAATTAAGCGTGTAAGACCCATCGAGGAATGCACTATTATTGGTAAAGAAATAACCCCAAAATCTTAGCGTCCAAGTTTTGCTATTGCACGCATCTATTAAACGGTCAATGGTCCAAATCTCCAAATCTTGCTTGTTTCGCATGGCAGATTTTTGGGCCAATGCGTTGAGTCGTTGACTCTGCTCTCGAGAACATTAACTTGTTCTTCCTTGGTTGCAGGAAGGACTATACAATTACTTAAATGATCATACTTCAACTTCTCAAAGAGTACTGTTGCATGCGAATACCAACGCCAAATTTCTATGATCAAAGGAAGCACCTCTTTTTTTTTTTTTCCCCTCCCCCAAGCATTGGTTTAAAGGTGAAGTTTGCCATTGGCATTACCAAATAATAATAATAATAATGTGCACAAAATTCTAGCTTCATGGATTTTCCCAAATAGTTGAAGGAATTCACGTTTACAATCAAGTCTATCTAAAAACATGTTTGTCATCCTAAATGGATAAAGAAACAAGCAACGCTTAAATTTGGACGTAAGAGTAAATGATAATTACAAGGAAACTGATAGGGTTTAACATACCCTCACTTTCCTTTTTTTTTTTCCATGTTACAGAAAAGAAATAATGGAAGCTGTTGTTTTCCAACAGTAGCGCAGAAATTAACAGTTCAAAGGAATATGATTCGCTCAAACAAAGGCATACTCTTGAGGTCTCTCATTGATTCTCTAGAGCTGCTGTAAGGAGAGAACTTTTAAAATGCTGATCCTGAAACCTGAATATGACAATTTAAGCATATATAAAATGTTCATTAAGGCTGAAGCTAGGATGTCAAACGGAATGGACTATATTCCAATCTTGTTAAAGTTTTTTTGAGCAATGAATCCCATAATCTTTATATAAATTGAGATCGGACAAGAAGGTGGAGAATGTTAGCCAGGAGGAGGAGTTTCCAAGGAACCACTAGGTGAATGATTCCCATACATTAAAGAGCCTCTTTAAAAAAAGTTCAAAAGAACAATATTCTAGGCATTGCTTGTTATATTTGGCAACGAATAAGCCACATTTTTTCTGTATTCCTGTCAATTTAACACAGAATTTTTTTCCAGTTAATATCGATCAACACCACCATGACATGCTTAACTTTTTTGTATAGTTGAACCAACAAGAGGTGACGCATATATATTATCTTATCAACTGGAAAACTGACTTTGATTTGAGATTCTAGAGGCTTATGCTTTCTGAGTTGGAAAAGTAGGAAATTTTATGTCTACTAACGAGGTTCCTGTTGATAATTGGAAGTGTATACGGATTCTATTCTCCTTACAAATTTCTATCTTTGTGTGGAATGATTCCTGTAAGGTCCACGAAGAAAGTAAAATTACATGCGTGATAGCTTATCGACGAATGCCATTTGCGCGAATGCCATTTCAGATATACGCTGATTTTGAGCAGAAAAAAGCTTGCGCCAGGATATTTGTTTGTTCAAGTCAACTTCACGCCAACGTTATCCTCTAACCATTTCATTTTATCTTTTCTTTACTTCCAATCATCTATCCATTTCATTTTATCTTTTCTTTACTTCCAATCATCTGTCTCTCCATTATGCTACTTGTATAATCATTTATTACAAGTAATGGTCAATTTAACGAGCCGTAGTTTATTACGTATCTCTTATGTAATAAGCAGCACGCAATTTGTATAACTTGGAATAAATCAGAACCATTTCCTTACTCGGCCCTTTTTCTTTTCTTACAGTTGTAGATGTTTTGTTTAGAATCTCTTAATCCAAGCAATAAATAAAGTAAGTTGACACCTAATTATTCACCTAAAAAGGATCAGAGAAATGATATATTTATATAAATATATGCACACGCATACGTTATTGTTTATCGGTTGTTAACTTAATTGTATGGTTAGCAAAGCTATGTACCTATATTGATTTATTAGAAAAGGGTGACCCATAATTACATTTACCTTGAAGCAACCAACATAATTAAAAGAGCTTGGACATTGTGCCTATAAGAACCCGGTATTTTAATTGCATGCTATAGTGAGAGATAATTGTTTGTTTCTTATTGTGTCATGAAATGAGGGATGTACCAGGGAAGAAACAATAGTCACCGGTGGAATGACAATCAATTGGATCTCCATCCTAGTTAACATCTGAGTATGCTTAGAATTCTAATGGAGATGAATGACTAAAGTGAAGACTATGAAATTAAAGATAGTACCTTTTAGGTGATGTAGGATACGAAGAACATCATATAAGTGAGTAATATTAGGAGCTAACATGAATTAATTAATTATGTGAACAACATGAGCAATTTTAAGATGGAATACAACGAGTTATATAAAATTGCCAACTAGTTTTGACGATAAAAGAGTATCATCATTAAGAAGAGCCCTATTAGTAGCTGAAAGATGAATATTGAGTTCGAACAGGGTGTTAGTAGTCTTGGTGTTAATGATACCAACATGAGTGATAAGATCTATATAATATTTTGCTTGGATAGATAATAGCTAAAATTCATCAAATGAAACTTAAAATCCAAAAAATAATTCAAATTACTGAAATCATTGTTCTCAAATTATTAATGTAGAAAGAATTTGAGAGTGAAAATATCCCTAATTTTTTC
>JANIIA010000192.1:20426587-20438036 GCA_027478495.1 Erythroxylum alaternifolium
GTCATGAATGCATGTACAGTAAATTTTCATGCGCAAAACTCACTATTCATAAATGCATGAGCATGAGATGTGTTGTCCTAATTTCTTTGATTGCTCTCTCGTGTACCCGTTTTCCTGGTCCGACCCGTGATTTGGGAACGGGACGTTACATATTAATTGTTACAGAGGTAGGTTAATCCAAATAAAAAAGTAAAGAGGTTAACTCGTAGTTTTGATTTTTTTATAGATCATTCATTCTAATATCTATAGTCCTTATTCACCTATTATTTGTAATTTCATATATTCTTTGACTTTTATTTATGTTTATTCTTATTACAAATATGTGTTATTAATAAAAGAAAGTCTGAAGTTCTTGAAAAGTTTAAGATGTTTTATTATTGAAGTTAAGAAATGGTGCATTTCTAGGTCAAAATTAAGTAGTTGAATCAACAAATTTGCTAAACGTTCATATATACATAATAATGCATACCAAAGGAACTTTCTATGGAACCAAATAAGGGAATTAGCTATTTCAACCAACTTACCCTGAATGGTCTCAAGTGATTTCAACTTCATATTGAAAGTAAATGAAGCAGAGGGTCTAAGATTTGTAACCCTTATACAGAACTTAGCAAATTTTTAGAAGAAGCTCAGCTTATTGATTTACCCTTAGGTTGAATCACTTAAGACCATCCAGGTTAAGTTGGTTGGAATAGCTAATTAAGCTCAGCTCACTGATTTACCCTTATGTGGATGTTTTTTCATATGGAACAACAAACAAGATGGTGATCGCCTAATTAGGAAAAAAACTACATAGAAGTGTTGTCAATCAATTATGGATGAATGCCTTCCCCAATTGTATTTCCCTATACTCAAACAACATCTTATTTGATCACACTCCCATTTTAAACCAAACTTGTTGTAGCAAACTCCAAATTTCCATTCAGATGTAACTTCATATTGGAGCTACCTAGTTTTGAATAGAGAGTTTGGGAAGCACTGAGATACAACATCAGAGGCACCACGCAATATGTCTACACAAAAAAATGCAAATATTTAAGCATGATATAAAGTTGTTATACAAAGTCAATGTTGGTAACACACATCATCTTGTCGACACAGCAAAAAATGATTTAGAAACCATAAAACTTACAGTTTACATAAATCTTAGATCTCATATTCTACAACTCAAAGAGAGGGAAGCCCTTAAAAGCTACAGATAAACTCTCCAATATGATTATTCTTTAATGAAACAAAGATCCAGGGTTGACTGGTTGAAGAATGGAGACAGGAACACCTCTATCTTTCACAAGACCATAGTTTCGAGGAAAGCTAGAAACAAAATTGCCTCTCTTAAGCATAATGATATATAGCTTAATTATTAGAATTAGCTTTTGGAAGGAGCTGTCAACTACTTCAATGACTTAATGAATTAAACTTTAGAAGCACATTCATCCATACACTTCCTCAAATAGGTGATGAAGGATTCCAATACATCTCATGACCCAAAATTATTATATGAGCCTGTCACTCTACAAGAAATCAAGAAAAGTGTAGATGCACTTCACCCTCACAAAGCCCCTGAACTAAATGGGTTTAATGTAAATTTCTTCCACAAAACACGATCCCTTATCGGAAACATGATCTCAGAAGAAGTTATGAAATGATTCAACAATGGCACACTCCTAAAAGAGATCAAAAAGACCTTTATAAGCCTTGTCCTAAAGTAAGGTGAGCTAAATCATTTTTTTGATTTCTAAACCATTGCATGTTGCAATTCCATTTACAAAATTATCTCAAAAATCATAGCTAAAAGGTTCAAAGGATTACTTGACAAGGATATCAGCCCCACCCAAGGGGCCTACATACCTGGAAGGGTGATTGGAGATAACATACTCATTCTTCAGGAGCTCCTTAATAATTACTCCAAAAAAAAGTACCTTAATTGTTTCATCAAGATTGATCTTAGGAAGGCATATGAAAATGTCAACTGGAACTTCATTATCAATATCCTACATGTTATGGAATTCCTAGTCCCTTTCATTCAATGTATTAAGAAGTGCTTGAAATTTCCTCATATAGCATTCTAGCAAACAAACTGCCTACCAAATTCTTTAAAAGTTCCAAATTTGACTAGGAGATCCTTTATCACCCAACATATTTACATTGGTCATAGAGACGCTTCATAAGATTATCTTAAGAGTTATTGAAAGAACAAAGGGCCTCAAATATCATTCAAAGTGCAGAAAGCTTAAACTAACTAATCTTTGTTTTGACGATGATCTAATTCCATTATCCAAAGAAGATTCTACCTCCTTCTCTTCCCTAATGAAAGCTCTAAAAATATTTCAAAAAACTTCTAGATTGCAGGTGAATTTCTCCAAAAGCAACATTTATCTATCAAGAAGTATTGCCATTGGAAGTTCTTATAATTTGAAACCAAAGATAATTAAGATTAATTGCATGAGAACTTCCAATAAAGTATTTGGGCATTCTTATTTCAACTCAAAGTGTGAGAATAAAAGACTTCATGAACCTATTTGGTAAAATTAAATCTAGAATATAATCCTGAAGCATCAAACATCTTTCAATAGCAGGAAAAGCATAACTCATAAACTCAATATTTAATTCCATCAACACTTATTGGGCAGCTCATCTGGCTTTTCCAAATTCTATTCGCAATTCAATTGACAAGTTACTCAATAACTTCCTTTAGTTAGGTAGCAGTGATAGAATGCACAGTAAAATGGAGTGAGGTGTGTACTCTAAAGAATCATGGAGGACTTGGTATTTTCTCCATCAAAAACATGAACAACATTGTACTCACAAAGAGACTCTGGAGACTCATGAATGACAGATAATTATTATGGTGTAAATGGATCCATACCTATATCAATAAGAATAGAAGCATCTAGGCACTTGACATTAAACATTTTTCCTCTTCTACCTTGAAAGCTATCCTAAAATTGAGAAATAGAATTCAAGATGGCTTCATTTATTTGATAGGGAATGGTGAATCTCTCAGCTTTTAGTATGATAATTGGCTTTCAATAGGGCAACTTGTCAAGCTACTTCTCTTGAAACTTCAATTCCACTAAATGTTTCAACTAAAAATGTTCTCTCAGATAAGGAGACATTCCAAAGATCATCACTACCTGGTCCTCTCTTAAATGAAATTCTTCATACATATATCAGCGTAGAAGAAAATAAGCATATCTAGATGCACACCAATGATGGCATATTCACTAATGAGTCTTGTAAAAAGTTATTCTTCAAGCATTTACCTAACACACCTTGGCCAAACCTATTTTTCATAATTACTTTAACCCTCAAGCTGTATTTACACTATGTATTGCAATGAAAGGTAAACTAAAATCATTGACGAAATTGCCAAATATATGCATCTAGTCAATTGGTGATCATTATGCCAAGAAGCTGAGGAAAATTTTGAACAGTTATTCTTCAAATGTAACTATATCAAAGGAATTTGGAAAGAGCTTTTCATAAGATGTTTGATGGCTGGAGAACTAAAAACCCTGGATAGTGTCAATTTTTGGCACTTAAATAGCAAACACACAAATATCACCGCTTACAAATGTTTTTTGTTATCTCTCTCATCATTGGTTATAGAAACTTTGGATGAAAGAAACTATAAAGATATTTCAAGACAGATGCCTCTTTAAAGAATAATTCAACAACCAACTTTTGTGACACATAGGGCTTGAAATCAACATTCAAAAGCATAGATTGTAGGATAAGCAATACCTCCTTTTCTTTTGTAATATCTAATTTCCTTTTTTTATTTCTTTAAAGCTCCACTTGTAATCCCGGATAGGCACTAATCTTTAGTGAAATTTAGCATTGTATTTTGTATGAATAACTAGTTTGCCTTTCAAGGCTTAATACATTAAAATTTTTTTAAAAAAAGTTAAGAAATAATTGGAAAAATCAGCTAAAAGATTATGAAGATAAGTACTATAAAAAACATACAGTTTCAGACAACAAATACTTAAAAACTTGTGAAATAGTAGCTCAATTTACTATACTAAGTTGTCTTAAATAAAATAATATAATTGATAACATGCAAAGAAAGATTAACCGTCCAAATTACCTTTAAGATAAGTCTATTAAAACTATATTATATGTTCTTAATGGAGTTCTAAGCAAATCAGTACCTAAAATATGTTCCAAGTCTCACTCATTTTTATGTTTAAGGTTGTCCTACTAAAGTATGTTTATATAATCTTAATAAAAATAAATTGCATCTCATTCTAGTCATTGTTATTTTATAGATATCTAGACCATTCTAAAAGTTGTAAAATTTTATTATAGAGAAGGAGGATCCGTAATTATGGATTCACAAACAACAAAGATTTTAGAACATGATACATGTGATGAGGTTGGTCCTTCTTACATTTAGATGATAATAAAGTTAATACTAGTATTATTTCATATCCTTCACTTATTCAATCACGGTTAATAGATTATAGACATAAAGCTATTCTAGTAAAAGATTAGGAACCAATACAAGTACAAAATGATGTTCTTGTGGAATAAAATTAAGTTAAATAAGTTTAATTAAGAAATTCCATTAGGGTAAGGAGGCCTATTATATCATCTAATTACATAGTCTATCTAGGTAAAAATCAATATGATATTAGATATATTATTGATCTAGTTACCATTTTAGATGTTGATTTTAGTCATTATGTAGATTTAAGGTGGGATGTAATAAGGATAAAATGTAATCCATAAGATATAATCAGGTATGGGAACTTACTAATTTACTTGATAAGTGAAAACATGTTGTGTAAATAGGTTTATAAGACTAAAAATAACTCTTAAGGTGAAGTTGAGTAGGTTAAACTCAAGTTAGTTATTAGAACAGTTTCACTCAAAGAGAAGAGATAGACTTTAATGTCACTTTCTCTCTTGTATCATTTGAAATGCATCTAGAGTCATTTGGATTTGTAGAAATTAAAGTGGAAAGATGTTTGTACTATAAGGTCATGAAGAGCAAGATTACTTTCCTACTTTTATATGTAGATGATGTTTTACTTGCATCAAATTCCATGGCCATATTGTAAGAGGTTAAGAAACCATTGACCAAGCATTTGAATATAAAGGATCCTAATAAACATAATCCATTCGGGAGTGGAACGTTTCGCAGGTTGCGTGTTCCTCAGACGTTCATAATATAAATTCTAAAAAATAAAAAAGTTTTTTTGCATCTTTCATCTTTGGTATATAGATTTATTAAGACATCCCAAAATTTGTTAGATCTCTTATAAAGTATAAATTAAGCTTACGTTACAAAGGTTTTATATAAAAAATTGTAAATCTTATGCATCACGTCTTTGGCATAATGAAATGGAAATAGAGACCATAAAGAATGTTTATTATTCTAGTACAGGAAGTTTCACAAACTAGACTTAATTAGGTATATAAATTCTAATTTTGCTATGTATCCGGATGATAGAAATTCCACATCATATTATATTTTTATGTTAGTAGTTTCCATTTCATAGAGAAGCGTCAAGTAGACATTTGTGACCTCTTTGGCTATGTATGCAAAGTTTGTTACATACTTTGGAGCTACTTCAGGTAGTTTGGTTAAGAAATTTGATTTTTGAGTTGTCTATGGTTAATTTAGTTATAACCTATCAAGTTGTACTATGATAATCTTTTAGCAGTGTTATTCAGTAATAATAACAATAATATCATAGGGTCTAAGCATTGTAAGGTCAAATATTTGACTATAAAGAAAAATATATATAAGTGTAACATCATGGTAAAGCATATTTTGACTGAATATATGTTATTGATCCTCTAACTAAAGGACTTCACCTAGCCATTATTTGGAAGATATATCTACAATATGGGTCTTTTAAAATCCTTTGACACTGCTAATTAGAGATTGTTATACATTTTCTTTGGACACAATTATATTTTCATGTATTATGACTACATTGATTATATATATATAGATGATCATTATTTTACTTTCAGTTATACATATTGTCATTTCCTGTCGTAATATAAGTGAAATCCTTAAGATTTGTGTTAATCCTAACCATATTACAGGTCATTGGGTGTATACAATTTGACCTTAACTTTATATTTCTTGACACATTAAGGTATCTTGTGATATTGATGGGTTTATGAGACATAGGGGGATATCAGTTTTTAATCTCATGAAGGTTTTTTTAATGTAGTTTAGCATATAGTAAGAGAAAACATGTTTCACTATTACAGTTTAGCATAAATTTAAAAGAAATTGGGAAAAAAGAAATATGGTACATTAAATTTTTATATTTTCTTAATTTTTACAAAGAAACAAATTAAGAAAGAAAATATATGAACACAATTAAGTGTCGACACTCATCCAATTGAATTAGAGAAAATATTAGGCTCTTATGAGAGACCACTAAATTTAGATAAATTGATTGTATTCAATGTACTTAACCAAGTATAGAATAACGACCAATTCAAGTTATAACACATCATAAAGAACAAAATAATGATATTCTTACACAATAGGATATGGCTAAAATGGTGTATTTATACAAGTCTTCGTTAGGACTCGATCATATTTTCATAGTCAACGAATGGTGTTAATTTAACCTTTGTTATGAACTCATACTAGAGGACTCAAGATCTATGGCTAGTAATCAAGTTTGACATCTCATTCAATCACTAAAAGTTATAAAAATCATTTATTATAAATGGGTTTTTAAAACTAAAATGGACTCTTCCAATAATATATAAATATATAACGCTCAACTTGTAGTTAAGGTTTTTACTCAAAGGGAAGGCAATGGTTCTCATAAGACCTTCTTTCTAATTTTTAAGAAAGATTTATTAAGGATATAGCCTTAATAGCTCATTTTAATTTAGAATTGCATCAAATAGATTTTAAAATTGCCCTTCTAAATGGATATCTTGAAGAGGAAGTATAAATAACTCAGCTTTAAGGGGGTGGGGTTTGTTTCCAGTAAAGGAAATTATTTAGTTTTTAAGCTAAAGAAGCCTATATATGAACTAAAACAACCCTTAGTTCAATGATATATGAAATTTAAAAATGTCATAATCTCTTATAGTTTTAAGGAAAATATTATTAATCAATACGTATGCATAAAGTTTAATGGGAGCAAATATTTATTTTTAGTATTATATATAGATAATATATAACTTGTAATAACTAATGAATTGTTTTCTCCGAAACTAAAGATTTTCTCTATAAAAGATTTGAAATTAAAGATATGGATAAAGCCTTTTATATCATTAGTATTGAGATTTATAATGACATATTTAATTAAACATTATAATTGTCTTATACAACTTATATCAAAAAAAATTTGAGGAGGTTTAGGATGAGCATATTTTCAGGTTTTATGATACATACATGCATTATGATAACTTAAAAATGATAAGCCATTCAAATTCAGGTTTTATGGGATGCTAAGACATTGAAAATTTATACATCTTGATATACTTTTCTTCTTGTTAGAGGTGTAACCTTATAAAGTAGACTATAGTTTTCTTATTCAGTGCAGAAGCAGAGATTATAGTTTGCTATAAAGCTACAACACATGCACTTTAGTAAAGGAATTTTATCAAAGATTTGAGGGTAATTGATGGTATTGTATGACTATTGAAGATCTTTAATAACAACTCATATAGAATGTAAAAAGGTTGAAGTCAAAAAAAGCATATTCATATAAATATTTAATTACTGGAGATCATATTAAAGAGAAGAAAATCACTATTGAACATATTAGTTTAAGTTCATGATAATTAATCTTGTGAATAAAGATTTGTCGGCATATTCATATAAGGATCATGTACATAATATGAGATTATCTAGTTAATCTAATTTCAAAATTTAGTCTTCTTACTTTGTTATTAAAGTAAACATGATAAAGTTCGAGTCCATATAGTTTGTTGCTTTATCTTATTTAATGGGCACTAAATGGAATAAAAGAAAGACGAGATTTGTGATTGTGGAAAAATGTTAGATAAAAGTTTATTCCTTATGTGGTTTATATGCACTCATTCCTGTTTAAATTGATTAAAGACTTACTATATCTTGATAATTTAATTTAAATGAAATTAAACTATATCTTTAATGGTATGATATGATAAGGATAAAGATACTGAGTTATTATGAATTTCTAGTTTAGTTATATAAATATGTTTATGCAGAATTTTAGGAGTAACTGAAACCTAGTATAAATTAAAAGACTCTTTTACTTAAAATATAGGTTTTTTCAGGTTTTGAGAAAAAGATTTTCATTTTTTTAAAGTATTTTTGACTGAATCAATACGTTGCATTGAAGTTATTTGTTGTTATTATTTACATATATTCATCGCATTAAGGTTATTTATTGTTATTATTTATATAGATTCCTCAAAAGCTGGAAATCAACCCTATCTCTCACGTTTCACCATAGTTTCGAAGCTTATCTCAAGTCGACCTCGTCTTTCTGCGATAAAATTGGAACTACGCTAAAGCAGTGCTGAGACTCGCAGCAGTTCGCATTGGTAATCCTGCCTATCTCGTGGGTTAAAATTGTAACCTATAGCCCGAATTAGTGGACATAAGTTGGGTTCGTATACTTTTCCTAATCTTTGCTATTACCAGCCTTGTGAAACCCATTGGTCCAGTAAGATTATTGATTATAGTAAGATTCATTCAATTAAGGTCATGGATTAGTTGACGTGTTATTTTTCTTATTCTTTTAGGACAACTTGAGATTCCAATTCTAAGTTATTTGGATTGACCGAGTCCGGTCAGTAGCTATATGTTTGCCGTTCTTATCTTTTTGAACAGGTCAAGACTCGTTTGGACTTTCAGAATGAAATACAGTAGAAGAGCGAGTGGAGTAATTTTGTTTCTATGGAGTGTCATTCTCGTCAAGTGTGACGAGTAATGCCACAATAAAAGCGTAATCCACTTCTGGATAGACTTTGATCCTGTAACTTTCCTTCCCCTTGCAGAAGCTTTCCCATGTGAAGTTATGTTTCACCTGGAAGAAATTATTATATCACATAAATATCCCATCAGATGTTTTCATGTTCCAGGATCAAAACAAAGTCATTTGTTTTGTCCGAATGATGATATAGACATATACATACGTACCTCTGCGAGAAGCCTACGATCCTGAAACACTTTAAAAGACAAGGAAGTGAAAGATCCAGAAACTTGGAAGTCAGGGGCCGTTTTGTTGACGCTGCTTCCCAAGAACACGTTTAAAACTTTCTTGAACTGAACAGGATGAGATTGTCTTACGGTGAATACCGTACTCTCCTTTTCTGAGCCATCACCTTCATAAACTTTCCATTTATGCCGCAACGTAAGTGCCTTGCAATTTCCCAAAAATTGATCAAACTTGTCACTAGGCTGGTGATCATGTCAGGTAATTAGATCGCAATGGAAAATGACATAAGGCTGTACCTTTCCACGCAAAGTGAGGAGAGGAAATCCCGCAGGATCGCGAAGGATTCTCTTCATGGTAAACTTCCAGACGCCACCATGAACTTGTAGAACAACATTTCCGCAAGAATCAGTCACATAAAAATGTGCATCCGTCGTTTTTTTAACCTTCTTTTTCACAGTCAACTCCATAGCATATGGGAAACAAAAACGATCCCCCACTACACTAACTGGAGGCACCCCATAAGCCCAATTAGGAACCTCCATTTGTATAAAATAATACGACCGCTAAAAATCTGTTGTGTTTGTAATGTTGATGTGTCCAAACTGTGATTTGTGCAAACAAATCTCAGAAAAGTTAACAGGTTTTGTCCTGATATCTTGCGTGACAGAGATAGTTTTCTGCTCCTTTCACAAAGGAACTTTAGATCTCTTTCCTGAGGCGGACGTTGTGCGGAGTTATTTGGGAATGGACGTCAGTGAGTGTTTTGCGCTCTTGCGGGGCGTTTCTGGTTAAGACTTTTGCCAACTTTGTCAGCGCTTTATTTGACATTGTCGTTCAACAAAAATAAGAATCATCGTTATTAAATGTGTACAAGCTGTCACTGTTTCTTACTATGATAAATAACTTTAAACATAAGTCTGTTTAATTTAAGTTTTTAACTGCTCTACTTTACAACTAGATTCTAGTCTTAAATCTGGTTGAGGTATTTCGCTATTACGTCAAATTGGTTAAATTGTTTGGTATGAGGTTGTTCTAATGAGGAATTTCTTAACTGCCTGCCATATATATAACTATGGTGAATATTCTATTTAATGTTAACAGTTAAAAGGGAGAAGAGGGTATTTAATTTCCCAAAACATTGAAAGTTGAGTTTCTGAAAAATCACAATCTTTTTTAATGAAATTGTAAATTATATAATAGATAAGGAACACTAATTCTTCTTAAGATGCTCGACTTATTTGACGTAAAAGTTATGCTTGACTTATTTAATGTAAAAGTAATGTATTTTTTATCATTGAATAAACAGAAAGTGGAGAAAATTTACCAAAAGTCAATGTCATAATGTTTCAATAATTTATTTTAAATATATTTATTAGAATTTCAGAGATAAAAAATATCTAAGAAAATATTGGTGTAATAAGATGTTAAACATAACACAAATTTTATTGATCAAGTAAGTTCAATCATGAAATTATACAAACAAAATAATATAAAATTTTATTTTTGCATAAGCAAATTGCTAAGGGCTTTGAGCAAGTTCTTCAACCTTTGAGCAAGCAGTTGAAACTTTCTATCGTTTTTAATGAAATTATTTTAAACAATCTCAGTAAGGTTAGTTTACACCTTTTTTAAAGTACGAAACTCTTAACAAATTAAAGAATTCTTTATTTCTGTGAACTTAATTAAGTAACCAACAGGAGCCCTAGTAGTTATGTATAATAACCTTATTAAATCTCGTCATTGTATAATTAAAAAGGTATAACAATCGAATCGACCACAACTAATTCAAAGATCAAGTTTCTTAACAATACTGCTCGTAAAGTAATCTCTTAGTATGTGTCAAACTCTACATTCATCATAATTGTCTACTTGACACTTTTCCATAAAACGACACTATTTACTAACATGAAAATATAGCATAATGTGGATTTCTTATCGTATGGACATAACAAAATATGAATTTTTGTAACCAATTAGGTCTAAACTTTCAACTTTCTTGAATGTTAACATACAATCCTTTATGCCCTGAATATATCTTAAAGCTTGTTTGACTAAATTATAGTAATTTATACCTATGTTAGACAAATATCTACCTGCTAGTCCATGCTGGAACCCCTCCCCGGGCGGGTCCACGGCCCGACGTCCTACGTGACATTTGGACCCGTAGCTCACGGGGGAGGAATTCCCCACCAGGGATGCTTAAAACGAACAAATTTATTTAATTTACCTCCATACATAAATTGAGATAAATCATTAAAAAAAATCAATAAGTGTTGACCCCGGGCGAAAAGCATGGTGGGATCGTAAGA
>JANIIA010000192.1:20538936-20549697 GCA_027478495.1 Erythroxylum alaternifolium
TTAAAATATTATAATTAACTAATTAAATTATTATTATCACTTAATTAATTAAAATATTGTAATTAATTAATTAATTACAATATAATTAATTAAATTATTATTATTACTTAATTATATTACATTATATTTGACTAAAATATTATTATTCATTAATTTAACAAGGCTATTTTTGACATTTTCTTTTTTTTGTCTAAAGGACAAGAATTCTTGTACCACAGTTTTGGAAGGGACAAAAATTTCTGTCCTTGTCCTCTGAAGACGGAACAAAAATGGGCGAGGACAGCAAGCAAACAAGATGAAGGACAGAACTTTTGTGTCCTTGTCCACTGTGCTCACCCCTGAGGACAGCAACCAACCAAACGTAGGGATAATGTCCTCACGAGTGATCAGTCATGACGGATTAATTTAATTAGCATTTGACCTCTTCCCTTCCCTACTCGTACAGTTTCAATTGATTGAAATAAAATGGCCCTCGTTACTATGTAACTCTTTTTCATATTACTGTCTAGAATTTTTAAAAATATATTAAATTAATTCTTGTATTTTCTAATATCAGTCCTTAAATAAAAATCCTCTGTGCGAGTACCATATGTTAATCGAACACATACGAGGCTTTTATTTAATCAGAAATGTTGTGCATCGGCTCATTTCCTTTAGATATCCACGTCATCTTTTTCCTATCACACCTTTTTGTTTTGGAAATTGAAAATTTTGTCATTAACAACAGTGAGAACTATTTACAACATTACAATGAAGAGTACCCTCAAGCTATTACCAAAATATTACATTAAAAAAGCAAAAATAGAAATTGGCGTACAGTCTAAGAGAATGTAGTTATAAGTTCCATCTATCTCACATAGCAATTGACAAGTCTTGATGTGCTTCATTTATTATAAGGAGATTAAATATGTCATTGACAATGTTAGAAGCCAGCTGCTATTTGTTTGTTGCCACTTAAGTATAAAGTCTATGATTTCTTTCTATCCAGATATAGTAGGTTCTGGTAATAAGTGTTGTTGATTAAAGTACGTCATATTTCTTCTAAAGTTGAGAACCCCGGGTAAACATGGTCAAAATGTCTTTCCAATTATAAGAAGAGGGATAGAGGTTGAATTTGTGCAACATTTGACTCCATATAGCTGTGAAGTAATTACAAGTGAAGAAGAGGTGATTATGGTCTTCGATTGATAGTTTGCAAAGCTCGCAGATTGGACCAAAATTGGCATACCAACGATATTTAGTACTTCAACAATTTTTTACAACTAGCCAAGTAATCATCGAAGCTCTTGGGCTGAGGGAGTACTTCCAGAGAAGCTCGTACCAAGATACTTGCTGATGTTCTGTATGGAAGATCTTATAACAAGATTTACTGGTGAATATGCCTGTGGGGCTTAGTTTCCAGAGTATTTTGTCTTCTTCTAAGCTATTTTTGATCAGTGGAAGGTATTGACACTTAACTAAAGCATGAAAGTTTCCAGACCATCTACCTGCTGAAATAAGAGAGAAAACTTTGGTATTTGGAGGAATGAGTCGATGGAGGTGAGCAAGCTCATCTCTGTGGATTAAAGGATCGAAGTCAGTCCAATTGTCGTACCATAACCAGATGGTGTCCCCTTTGCCCAGTTTATGGTATATCGAAGGGTAGGCATTTTAGTGAATATCCATGAACAGCCTATAAGTGATTGCAATTGCCAGAAGTTTTAAGTGTGGAGATAGTTTTCACGTATCAACTGAATCCAAAGGGCATTTTTATCAACATGAATCGTCCAAATTTTCTTACATAGAAGTACCTTTTGTATGAGAGTAGTAGATGAGATGCCTAGGCCCCTTTGGCTTTTGGGGATAGTGACCTCCTCCCATTTCACTTTTGCTTTCTTTGCATTTTTTGTGGAACCTGACCAAAGGAACATTTTGATTGTTCTATCTATCTCCTTAATCACTCTTTTTGGAAGAACAAGATGATTAATCCAATGAATATGTACGTTTCTCAATATCAAAATGATAAAGGTGAATCGAGCTGCCATAAATAGGAAACGATTTTGTGAGGCCACAATTTTAGCTTTGTATTTCTCTATAAGGGGAATGCAATCCTTGTAAGTGAGTTTAGCATGAGATATAAGAACACCAAGATATTTGAATGGAGTAGAGTGTAGCTCCATTCCTAATATGGTAGCAAATGTCGAGGGGATATGGACATCTAAAGATCAATAGAAGCTACTCGTATGAGTATTGATTTGCAAAATGGACCAACTGGAGAAACGTTGCAAAGTATCATGCAAAATATTAACAGAGATCGCATTTGCTCCTCACAGTAACAGAAGATCATCAGCAAACATTAAGTGAGTAAGGTGTAGAGATCGACATTTATGGTGATAAGCAAATCTGTCATTAGCTTGTATTATCTTCTTAAGCATGCGAGATAGGCCCTCTATGACTAGTATGAAGATATATGGGGAGAGAAGATCTCCCTGTCGGATTCCTCGTGCATATATTAGGGACTTGGTGGGAATGCCATTCACTAAAATGCTCATAGATGAGATTTGAAGGCACATTATGATCCATTACCTGAATACAACAGGGAATCTAGTGCGTCTAGGCAAGTTAGAACAAATTCCCAATTGACTGTATCAAAGGCTTTGTAAAAGATGCAACTCTAAAGCTTTTTGGCTGATTGATAAGCTCTTACGTGAGCAGTATATTGTCTCCAATGGAACAATCTTCAAAGAAAGCTCCTTGAGTTAGTTTTATAATCTCAAGTAAGGCCAACTTCTATTAACTTGGCAATGACTTTATAAATGATGGTACAATAACAAATGGGTCTATAATCAAGCAATGAGGTGGGGTTCATCTTCTTAAGAATCAGATATATAAAAGCATGATTAATGACCTTGAGCATCTTAGAAGAAGTCAAGGTTTCATAGACAACTTGAATAAATAAGATTCTAGTAATGTCCCATGTCTTTTGGAAAAAGCAAGCAGTGAAACCGCCAGGACCAGGAGCTTTCGAGGGGTTCATGTTGAAAAGAACTTGTTTTATTTCATTGTCCGAGAAAGAGGCTATTAAGGACTCCTTGGTAGACTGATTCAGAGAACATTCAAAATATCTCTACATGTCAATATGTTGTGTAGATAGGTTTGTTGTTCCCAATAGATGTTTAAAGAATCCCTTGGTGATGGATAGAAGTTCAAGTTAAGAGGAGTGGAAATTTTCAGCCACATCTTAGAGTTCAACTATTCTGCTTGTGTTTTGACTTGCTAAAATGGAGGAATGGAAAGTTTTCGTGTTTTGGCCCTTATCTTTTTGCCATGCGATTCTAGATTTCTAGTTGAGGATGGATTGATGCAAAGAAAGAGCATGCTGATACTTATGTACTCATTGAAGTTTAGTATCTCTCATTTGTGATTTGTGATGATGTTGATAGCAGTTAACTTAAGCTTCAAAGAGTCAAGCTTTACATTCCTTGATCTGACAAATATATGTCAAGTAGTAGTTTTGAGAGCAATCTTCACCAGCTTCAACTTCTGCATCAATTGGAAGGATTTAAATCCTGTAATATGTTGTTATTAGCATTCCCACATAATATCCAAGAACTCTAGTTGTTTAGTAAGTCCATTAAAGAACCTAAATGGAGTACCTCTGAATTCAGAGTTAAATATTTGTTGAATGTGTATATAGGAGTAGTCGGATAGGAAATTATCCCCAAAGTGGGCATATGACTGAGGGAAGGTAGTAACTAAGTAGAGTTTACCAAAGCTTGATCAAACTTTCTTCGGATGAGATATTGGCCCTGTTGCTTATTGGACCAGGTAAGAAAATGCATGTTAAACAACAAGTCAGTAAGTTATACATTTTGTGAAAAAGTTTCAAGTTCTCTTCTAGTGGTAGATAACATTCCTCAGCCTCCCTCTAATTCCAGTCTATTTTTGACATAATTGAAATCACTTATGATGATCTAAGGCTCTGTGATAGTGGCTTCAAGTAGCTACAATTTGGAACATAGAGTAGCTATTTGAAATTGAAAATTAGAAGCGTAGATGAGGGAAACAACAAACCTTATATCAGAATCAAAATGGAGACAAGATATTTGTAGATGTTGCTCACTCTCTTCATTCACAAAGACTAAAACTTGCTTGGTATGGTAGAAACATAAAATTCTACCATTGAAGTGAGAGGACAAATTTATATACGTAGCCTATTCTGCACCCAAAAAAGTGGAAGCCTCATGAAAATTTGGAAGCTCTTATTTTAGTTTCTAAAATCCTTACTGTATAGGGTTTTTTTCCAAAACCATATCCCTAATCATTGCTTTTTTGTGAAGTTTATTTAACCCACATACATTCTAGACGAGCAACATCAGGGGGATCATTCCCCTTTTAGGTTTTTGCTTTTCTTTTGTGGTTGACCTTCTTCGATTAATGTTAGTGGAAGTCCAAACGCTGGAAATGGAGTCCTCATTTTCATTATGTGTTAGAATTCTGTGTGAAGTCCATTTGGGTTGCTGGGATGTTAGTTATCTCGTGGAGGCCTGTGGATGAATCTATTAGAGAAAGTGTAGGAGGCTCAATATAGTTGATTTGTTGTTTAGAATGCTGGTTGGGTTAATTTACTTGAGTGTTTGTAATTGACTTGAACTCTTGGTCTGCTATTTCATCAGTGGTGAAAGCAATTTGAGTAAGAGAGGGGTTAGAAACTTGCTCCTCAAGTTGATGAATCTCCAGATCGACTGATGCTTACGGTTTTAGAACAGGGGCCTGGTGTGTTGAAATATTATAGATGAATTCTATATCGGCAGCAGTGATATGACTAAAAAGCTGCTTTTTAAGGTTGATTGTCTCTCATGTATCTTGGTCTGCCAGGAAGGATGATTTCTCCAGTTGATCAGCATCAATATGTTCTCTTAAGGTTGAGGGTGCCTATATTTGTTGTGCTTGTGGAACATAAATAGTAGAAGTCTCAATGAGTTCCTCATCTCTTCCAGTTTGAAAGAGTTTACCAGTTGGTCTCCAATTCTTCTATGTTGTTATTGGTTTCTAGGGGTATGAAATAGGGATCTCAGTTAGGTTCATGGGTGGGGGTGATTCTCTTGTCACTGCCATGAACTAGGCTCTACAAGCCAATCCCCAGGCAGAGGAGCTTGGTGGAAGATCGATGAACAGAGGCTGAATAGGCAGGAAATTTCCAAAAATAGAAGACAAGTGAGGGTAAAGCGGTGAAATCCTTAGAGAGAGGCAGAGAGAAAAAAGTGGAAAGAGAACAAGTGGAGACATGTGCTGTCACAATTTATTAAGACATATGCCAATTACGTGGAATATGGTGTAGTTTTGTTTTTTAAAAGATTTCTAATTATAATAGAAGTAAAGTTTAGTTTTTAAAAATATTTTTAGTAAGATTAGAAAATAACAACTAATGGAAAAATTCCAATTATATGATCTTAATTCCGAATTATAATATTAAGATTATAATATTTTAAAATAATGAAAAATCTTATTTTAAAGTATATGTGAATTTATTTCAATTTATAATTTTAATATGAAGTTTAATTGAATAAATTATAAATATTAGCATATAAATATTATTATTTTATGTAATTCAAAAGTATGAAAATTCTAATTTCTTTCTCTTGAATAACAAGACAATCCTTTCAAAAAAAAAAGTTTAATAAGCACTCCTCCTTCATCCCAAAATTAAAATTTCAAAAAGGTTAGTTATATTATCTGACAACTTGATTATATTGTGGTACTGAAGATATCTTTAAGGTACATTGTATATAGAATTTGAAATGAGAGAAACAAGAGATTTTTTTGAAGATATTTGTTCAAGCAGATGCATTATGTTAGAGCTCGCAACAAACATCACGATACATTTAATAGTCTATCAAATGTAGAAAAGATGCAACTTACTTGTGGTGGTAAATTATATCCTAGCCAAGGTTTAAGGATATATTATCCCTTACTACTCTATAGTGGAATGAACTATGGTACTCTTATTTCATATTAGTCCTAAGGTTGTCAATTGACATGTGAATATAATAATTCTTCTCTTTTGTAAGTTGGCTTAGTTAGAATTACATGTTATCTTTTTCCTTTTGAAAATTTTGAATCAATTAAGCTATAAAAGGCACCATAAGTACAACAATTAAGGTAAATACAGAATGTTGTATAGCTGCTACATCTTAAGCCAATACATTATAATACTTATATATCAACTCAAGTAAAAGCATTGAGAAAGAAATTGCTTAGGTGTTGCTCCAGTTTGTAAGGCGGGATTGACTACATGTGTGCTTGTCCTTGAAGGTGTATAAATGACATATGACTTGCTCAATGAATTTCATTGTTCACACCTCTTTTTTATGTATTGATTGGAGAAGGTTTTCATGTTTCTTTCATCACATATGGACATAATGAGATAGGATAGAGAAGTTCAATATATCCAAACATCCCCTAGGTTGTTATATTTGATTTTGATGCTCCAGTCCCCTATCTCAGACCATAACTTAGGTGGATTAGCTAACTTGCATCAATATGATAGTTCCTTCCCTAAGGTTTTGGGGAAGTTGCATTAGAATATCAGGTGATCCAATGTTTCAAACGATGCTTTACATAATATGCTCCAACTGGGGATGATTATATATTTTGCAATCCTATCCAATAAAGGTAGTCTACCTCTTATGGCAAGCCATAGGGTATGAGCAACTTAAGGAAGGATGATCTTACTCCAAACTAATTTGTACTAGGGTACTTTAGGAGCTAGTGAATTGAAGAGGAGTTTATAAGATCTGTTGGTAAAGATGCTAGTCCTTAAGGCCTTCCAAATGATTTTGTCTTAATGTTCAAGCCATAGAGTAAACTTATAAGTGAATGAGGAGAAGTTAGAGGCTAGGATTCAGTGAAAAATTAAGCTTTAATTCATTACTAGTTATGCTACAATGGCTTTCAATAGAAAGTATTGTTTGAAAGGTAAAAGAAGATTTATGCTTTCCCAAGGGCTATAAGGTGACCAATTGTTAGCCCAAAGGAATAGGCTGACGCCATCCATTATCATCATCTGATATTGTGTTCTCAGATTCTCCCTGATACCATCAAGAAACTTCATTATGGAAGAGGTTGTTGATCATATTTTGTAACTCTGTACATTCTACACTTCAATATAATATGCATGAACCCATTTGATTCATAATGCATCTTTGTCCTTCCATAAACTCTATACTCTTTTTTATAACAATATGATACTTCTGGTTTTGAGTGAGATTATTCCTAGACCACCTTGAACTTTTGGTTGACATATATCAGAAGGTGCTTGGTTCATGAGTTTAGGAATTAATCAATAGATATGGAATGCATACAGGTGGTTGGTTTTATATTATGATTTTAGGAGATATATGAGTTTCAAGAAATCGTCCATACGCCCCCATATATTAGAGGAATGAGATTCATTCCTAGTCTGAAGCAAGTGTCACTAAGTGTCACAGGCGTGACACTCCTTGTCACATCTAAGACATAGTTCTTTCTTTTTTTCATTAAAAATAATTGAAATACAATTAAATAATTCAATATAATTCATCAAAATATACTTAATTAAAATATAATTAATTAATTCAATATAATTAATTAATTACAATATAATTAACTAATATATAATTAATCAATTAATTACAATATAATTAATTAATTATATTTTCTCTTTTTTAATAATTAAATATAATTAATTAAAATATATTAAAATTTGATGAAAATTTTAACAAATTTTTATTTTTAATATTTTTAACAAACTAACACTAGAAAGAAAATGCCATTTTGCGACAGAAAATACCGACGAAAAATGCAAACATTCCGTTGGTAATACATATTACCGACAGACGAAAGCGTTATAGAATTGGCCGTAGCTAATACTTACCGACGGTCAAAGCAGATTCTGTCGCTAACTTTACTAACGGTATAATTGTTACTGTCAAAATATTATCTTACCGTCGGTAAATATACTGACGATTTACTCTGTGCTTGACCGTCGGTACTATTTAGCGACGGTTGTTTTGTTCCGTCGGCATATTTACCGATGGTAACAAACTTACCGTCGGTATATTTGCTAAAAGCTTTACTGATGAAAATGAATTTACATCAATAATTCCTTCTAAAGTTACTGACGGAAGAACTCGTGGACTATCGGTAATTGGTCATGTATTTACCGACAGACATTTCTTTCCATCAGTAAATGCGTTACTTAATTTTTTAAAATATATAATATATATTATCATTATACTTAAATTATGGTTAATGCGTAATTTTAATAATTATAAATTTATAGTATACATTTAATTTGATAAAATAGAAATTTGATTAATCAGTAAAAGTTAAAATATCTTAATTGATAATAAAAACATTACATTGTAAATAATAAGTATTCGTAATACAAACTAAATGACCAAAAGTATACTATTGATCTGGAGATGGCGGATGCTCTAGTTGGCCCCTACGCTTCAACTCATCCACCTCTTGACGGAGCTGAGCGATGAACTGCATCAACTGTTATTACTGTGCCATCGACTATTACAACTGTTCCAACATTTGTTGCAACTGAGTCGACAATGTCTGCACTGTGCTCTCAAGTGCTTCCACTTGACTGGTGGTGGACCGCCTAGCAGATGCTGCTGTAGTAGACGTGGAGGATTGTGAATAACAAGTGTTTGCAAATGAACCTAAGCCGAATATCTCCCACGATGGCCCCTACCACCCACTGCTTCAAGATAAGTTTCAGTGTCATCAACATCTTCAGATTGTTGAGACTGTCGTTCAATGCTTTGTTGTATTTGGTCCTATCAGAAAGCAATGATTATAATTAGTAAGTGATAATTATTAAGCATTATTAATATTAAATCATAAATTTCACATACATTGAGTTCTCAACAACGATTGTTGACGAATGTCACACCGTCATGCTTCTTAGTGTGAGTGTGTAGAAATAGCTTACGAGGTTTAGGCCTCATGCCCATAGAATTTTCCTGCATAAGAATAAAAATTTAATTATAAGTGAAATATATTTTATAAAAATTTTGGCAGAGTTTCCTCTATTTTTATGAAATCTACCCCCTGTTGAACAAATAACAAAACTAAAACTATAGTCATATATGGCACCAGTATAACATTATCATTCTCAACAAGAAACACATATTTTCATTCCAAAATTCACACAAAAAATCCAATAGAAATACAAGTGAATTAGAATATATAAAAATTTCGGCAGGGTTTCCTCTATTTTTATGAAATCTACCCTCTGTTGAACAAAGAACATAACTAAAACCACAGCCATATATGGCAACAATATAACATTATCATTCTCAACAAGAAACACATATTTTCATTCCAAAATTCACACATAAAATTCAATAGAAATACAAGTGAATTAGAATTTATAAAAATTTCAGCAGGGTTTCTTTTATTTTTATGAAATCTACCTCCTGTTGAACAAAGAACAAAACTAAAAAACACTGCTATATATGGCATCAGAAACATATATTTTCATTCCAAATTTTAACACAACAAATTCAATTAAAATACAACCAAAAAAAGATATGAGAATATAACTGTAAATTGTAGATACTTACAAGTCTCTGTGCATGCTTTTGGTGGGTAATAGATCCTCCCATATGTACAGGAAGACTCTCTCCCTTGGGTCCTCTATGTCTATTGGCCGAATTACGCTGTGAAATCGACATCGCCTCAAGTGATGTCCAATATTGCAGCCAACGACTACATATTTCTTCAAAAATGTATGGCAGTCGTACAGCCGCCCTGCGTATCGCACCAACAAAGTCGCGATAACGTGTACGCACTCTCGACTTCCATACTTTATATATGATCTCGTCCAATTGAGAATCCCAAAAAAAATTATTTCTGTAATAAAAGAAAAATATTTGATAAATACTTTTGATGTGACAATATTTATCAAATTAATGTATAAAAATTTATATTAAAAAGGAAATAATAATTTCTATCGTACCTCAAACTTATGATAGTAAAATTTCTTTGTTGCTTGAGAGATATTCTTCCAACAACAGCCCTCAGGATCAATCTTCTCCTTGAATTTTGATGTCATATTTCTTAAACAGAGTCCAGATGGAAAAAACCTATAATATAAAAACAAATAAATTTATACTATTTTAAAAATTGTAACCTATATCTTAATTATAACATATAATGATTCATGTATTTTCACTTACATATTATTGACTATTATGATGTATTTTCTTCCATCGGGTCCCTCAGCTCTAAGCTGGTGGCCGTCTCCTTCATCCGCATTATTTACCCCTGATATCTTTATCGATATAGGGGTATTAAATGATGAAGGAGTGGTGGATGGTGTACCCTCATCTGCTAGTGTAGTAAGTGGAGGGGTGAGGGGTGATTCATCTGTAGGTGCTGTAACACGAGATCCTTTACCTCTATAATATAAACCTCCAAATCGTGGTCTAAAAAGTCTTGCTCGCTGAGTATCTTAGCTTCTCTTTGATGCGATATTTGAACTTGAAATTAAACATGAATAATAAATTTAATAATACTAAGAATAAGAATAATAATAATAGTAAATGAAATTATAATAACAACTTAACAATAACAATAATAATAATAAATGAAAAAGAATAAAAAATCTAATAATAATAAGAACAATAATAATAAATCATCAAAGAACCATTATTATAATTATTAAAATAAACATATTAATAATAAATTGAATAAGAATAATAAATTTAATAATAATAATATGTA
>JANIIA010000192.1:20573375-20590134 GCA_027478495.1 Erythroxylum alaternifolium
AAACAGACGACGGTAATGGAGGAGAGAAGAAGAAGAAAATAGGGGGAAGGGGTCGGGTTAAAGACGACGAATAAAACAACGTCATTTGGTTTTAAACCAAACAACGTCACTTTATTTATTAACCAGTCATCAATTACTAACGGAAACTAAATTCTGTCGGTATTTAAATTCATCAATTATTTACCCGCCACGTCTTGTCGCTTAATTTTACGAAAGAACACATTGTCCGTCGATAATCTAGATATCAATTTAACGACAGATGCTATTCCATCGATAAATAACCGACATTGAGCCAAATTCACTGACAGAATCATTTATATCGGTAAATGTCTGACACTATTTAATTGCAGGAAGTATTCTCGCAATTTTTATCTACGAGAATGGTTACGTCGTCGCTATATGTCATAGGAGATTTTGCGCGAATATCTTTTCCTTCACTTTTACCGACAAAAATTGCGTTCGTCACTATATCTAAACTTTGACGACGTATTTACCGACGGTCTTCTGTGTTCCATCGGTAAATAGCTACGGTTTTCATTCCGTCGGTAAATTTCTGATGCTAATTTATGATTTTCTTGTAGTGTAACCACTATCAATAATAATGGTAATCATTCCTTCCTCTTAATCAACCATCATAATTATAATGATTATATTCATTCTCATTCCTCACTATATTCATTTTCATTCCTATTACCATTCACCCGTATGAACCAACTGCCCCCTCAAACTATTTAATTCTTAGTCTTGTTTCCTTCTCCTTAGTACCACACCGGATGAATCTTCTGAGAAGTCTTTCAATCCTTTTCATTACAGCTTTGGGAAAGACTAAATATGAGGTCCAATAGATGTTGATGGAGCTAATGAAAGATGTGATTAATTTAGCTCTTATGGATAAAGAAAGTGTTTTGGAGCTCCCGTTGCTTAGGCTGTTTTGAATTTTCTTAATCAATGGTTTGAAATCTATGAAATTTGGCTTTGTGGAAGAAATGGGAATGTCTAGATATATGACAGAGAGAAGAATGTGTTTGAAACTAGTGATGGAAGAAAGCTATAGAGCTTTATCAGAGGCATTGGCAAATAGGTACACTCCACTTTTACTCGTGTTAGTTTTAAGCTAAACAAGTTGGAGAAAATGTTGAAAGTTGTTATAATGGAGGAGATAAAGTGATCTTCTTCTTTAAAGGAAATAAAAATATCATCAACAAAGTTTAAGCTTAGAATTTTGATTTTTTTTGCTTGAAATGATATTCAAATATGTTTTTGGCCTCCACCACCCTTCTAAATAGCTTGTTAAAGACTTCCATCACTAATGAGAACAAGTATCAGGACATAGGATCTCCTTGTCTTAAGCCTTTAGCTCCTTTAATTATATATGTAAAATCATTATTTATAAGAATGTTAAAGGTGACTTGTCGGGCATAGTCTTGTCCATTCTCTCTATAAACAGTGGGAAATTCATAAGCTTATAGTGTGTTGAAAATGAATGTCTAGTCCACAATGTTGTAAGCTTTTTGGAAGTCTATTGGATTGCATAATTCCTTTTTCTTCTGTTCCTAGTGTAGTGCTTGAACCACTCTTGAACCAAAAGGATATTGTCACTAATTATTCTTCCTATTAAGTATGCTCCTTAAGATTGACTTATGTAAGGTTGAAGAACTTATTTGAGTCTATCTGCAAGTATTTTGGAGATAACTTTATAAGTGGTATTGCAACAAGCAATAGGGAAACAATCACTAAAGAATTTAAGTTTTTTTCCTTTAACGATAAGGCTAATGGTTATTCTGTTGATCTTCTACAAACGTTGCTTTTCAATAAAGAACTCCATGACTGCTTCCACCACTGCATTCCTTGTTGAAGACTAAGTTTTCAAGAAGAATCTGGCATCATACCATTTTAGTCCTAGTGCTTTTGAAGGGCTAAGTGATTTCATTGAGTTCTCAACTTCTTCAGCAATAATTGCTTTTGAAAGTATATCCATTTCATGAATAGATACCTGATCTTAGATGATCTTCTTGATGATAAGAACTAAAGAATTGGCAGTGGAAGGGGAAGCGATCTAAAGAAGTTGGAGAAATAACCTTTGACTTAGGTTAATTTTGATCAGTAAGAATCTCATCCCTTTTGACAATTGAAACTATTTTGTTTAAGGCCTTCCTAAAGATGACTGATCATTGGAAGAAGGAGGAATTTCTATCTCCATCCTTTAAACACATAATTCTTGATCTTTGCTTCATCAAGGAGTGATCAATGCTTAGAGCTTGAGGATAGTTATGGAAAGATTGCTTTTTATTTCTTTACAATGAAGAGTTGGAAGGATTATTGTACAATTTTGTTTATGCTTTGTTCAGAGCAACCCTTGTAGTATTTAGAAGGTGATGAGTATGTCCCACATTTTTTTCTAGCTCTTTTTAATGCTTCTCAGTTTTCTAATCAACGAATTGTTTAATGCCATTGATGTTCATACTTAACCCTTGTATCATTGCTTCTTTCAAACCAAGGAGATCAACAATGAAATTGTTAATTATTGAAAGGAGACATATATAAGGGACTAATAGAGGCAATGGTTTGACAAGCTTGGACTGGGAAATAAGGCATGAAAGTAAGGAAAAGTTTGAAACCAGTCCAGATTTTCCATGCCTCTGTTAAACTTTTTCCCTAAGAATGATTTTTCCTTCTACTTGTTGGACTAAGTGAAGAAGTTGCCACCAAAAGGCAAATCAGTCACTTGAAAATTAGTTAAATAATTTCTTAGTTCATTGCAATAAGAGCTGGAATGATTATTTCCTTCAGCTTTATTTGAGTTGAAATTGCCAAGCAGTGTCCAAGGTGTTTTGACATAGGCTGAGATGTATTTAATTTTTTTTCACATGGGAGTTCCTTGAAATGAATAGTTGAGAGCATAGAAGAAGGAAGTAATAACAACAACATGCTCAATTTTCATTTTACTTCTATATGGATCATTTGATCAAATGGTATAAAGCTTAGAATTTCAGTTTTCTCCTCATTAAACATGAATTTAGTTCTTTATTTAGTATGACATAAGTGATTAGAGATTAATATCCATTAAATTGGTAGTATGATCACCAAATTACAACTTTCTATTTCCACTTTAGATTTCAAAATGCTTATTATATAAGGCTTATTTTGCATTATGAAGTCTTTGAATGCATTTTGTTTAGAAGGGTCATTAATTGTCCTTACGTTTCATGCTATGGAAGTCATTTTATCTAACCAAAAGAAGATGATTTTTGGTTCCTACTAGACTTCACTTCATTAGGTACTGTAAACTCATCTTTCAATTTAGAATGTGGGTATGGATTAGTGTTTACCTCTTTATTCCTAGTTTCCTTATTCGAGACATTCTTTATAGGTGTAAACAACACTATGGCCTGAGTGTTTTGATTCTCTTCAACTTCAAGATTAAGCCCTATAGTGTCCATACTATTAGAATTTAACATTTCATTATCCTAATTAAGCTCAATGTTGAGATTATCTTGTTCTTCATTTTATTCCATCACCTGTGCCATTAATTCTATATATTGACATGCTTTGAACAACTTCTTTGTTAGCGTCAATGTCTTTTTTCACATTCATGTTGATTGGTTTCTAGGCATTATGACACTCAATATATCTTCGACCAACTCATAATTATCATTCAAGTTTTAGATAGGTATTTCTTCCGAATAGTCCATCATAGCCTCAAGTATACAAATCTTTGCAAAATTGATCCTTTTAGTTTCAGACTTGGCTTCATTTAAACATATTGGTTTCCCTACAAAACATGCAATATGAATGAGCCCTAATTTTTTCCAATACACTAAAGGAATGTCGTTGACACAGATCCATATAGGGATGTTAAATTACATAATATATTCTATATTGAGATCAGGGAGCTAGGTTTAAAGTTAAAAAAGGCATATTATAGATATGTTAGGGCCTTAATTCAAGAACTTTCTTCACTAAAATGGAACTAGAGAACTTGAAGAAAAACACATCTTTATTGTTTACAAGAATGTTAGTCAGACCATATTATTTCCATGCTAATTGAGCCCATGCTTTCATTATGGGAAAGGACACTGTTTTGTCTATGAAGAAGCCAATGAGGGTGGTATCCCACCTTTTAGCTCCAGTCATTAGAATGTCAAAAGGAGGCCATAATCTGATCATTAACTATTTTGTTTGAAGGACAAAAGAACAACTTGATTTCATGTACAAAGTCACCTAAAACCTAACGTCAGGTGCATTTAAGATGAGGTGAAGGAGGTTTAAAGTAAGGTTGAAGACTATAGATTTTAGAGGATATTTCATGATTAAGGAAAGATGGTGGTTGGAGAGAGTTAGAAGTAAACAAGGTCGATGATGGTGGAGTTGCATTTGAAATTTG
The DNA here is from genome assembly GCA_027478495.1 of Erythroxylum alaternifolium. Taxonomy (NCBI): domain Eukaryota; kingdom Viridiplantae; phylum Streptophyta; class Magnoliopsida; order Malpighiales; family Erythroxylaceae; genus Erythroxylum; species Erythroxylum alaternifolium. The sequence goes on from JANIIA010000192.1 coordinate 20,577,760, forward strand.
AAGGAGTGGAGTAGAAGAGAGGGGCAAAAAAAGATTTCAATTGTCTGACATTTTACCAAAAATGGTAAGTGCTACAGGATGAGCAAATTACCAGGTGAAATAAGTGCAAAGAGCTAGAAAGGAGTAGAAGAAAAAGAAACTAAAGAATAATAGAAATTAGCAAAAGATGGAAGCATGAGAAGGAGAGTTCATGCAGATCATGCAACAACGAAGGAGAAAAGAGAAGCTCTCTCAAGTCACTATGCATTTAAAAGGTCATCTTCTTATAACAGCATTGAACTCTTTTTCCTTTAACTTACAATTAATTCTTTATTTTTTAAAAAATAATTTTATTGATTAAGGAAATTTTTAATCTATATTTTTCATGATAACATTTATTGCTACTAATTGTTTAAATTTTGTGACATTAATAATTTAATTTGTTAAGAATTTAAGATGTGCATTATTGGGTTTAAGTAATATAAGAAGGAAAACAGTATCTAAGGAACAATTTTAACCAATTGAGCAAATAACGTAAAATAGTTGAGGTTATAAGATTGAGCATCAATCAAGAAATTAAGGATGAATCAAGAACAATTCATGTCAAGCACAATATAACTTGTCTTGGTAGTCCTTTAGTAATTCATTTTAATACACTTTAGGGATTAAAATTATATAACGTTTTATATTATGATTAATGTATATTATTTTCAAATTTCAAGATGTACATCTTTTTAATATAGTTTAATGAAAAACCTTTGAAACATTTACTTCTTAGAATTTGAAAATTTTGTGAAAGTTTAAATTTTTTTATAAAGTGATAGGTTAGTCACTTTATAAAATTTGAAAATTTTAAGTATGGAACTTCTTATAAAGGATGAACAACGACTTTAGTGAAGATGTTTTAGGTTATTACACCTCATATTTCTTTATAAGACTTCTCCAATTTTAGTTAGATATATAATTATTTTAAAAGTTCACTTTGATTTAGTTTGGTATCTCTTATTCAATATAATAATACTAATATAAAGTAATAGATATAAGCTTACCTTTTGGTTTAAGAAAGACCCAAAAAAATTCTTTAATCTTAAATTTCTTGAAAAAAACTCCTTATGATTTTTAAATTTCTAAAAAACCTCTTTCTTTTAAACTTTAGTTAAAAAATAATGATAAAACATGTGTGGTATAGACATCATACATGGACTAATAAAATGTCACTAACATGGTAACTAATCAAGCTCTTAAACTCGACTAAACTAATTAAACTTGATTTAATTAACAATTTAAGATAATTACAATAAATTATTATTTTGGATTGAGTTTAATTAGTTCAATTTGAGTTTAAAGTTGGGTTGGATCATTGTGTAGGTAAAATTTGATTGGTCTACGTATGATATCTATATATAATGTGTTTCATTGTTATTTTTAACTGGTATAAGAGAAGGGATGTTTTTATAAGATATAAAGTATATTTTTTTTAGAATTTCAAAGATTAAGGAAGCTGTCTGGATTATATTTTGGTAGTATGTGAGTAGCTGTCTTGAGTTGTAAGCTTCTATTGAGGCTTTGTATATTATACTTAGGGATGTTTATTGAACTACTATAAATCAGTTTGGATTTCTCTTTCCCTTACCCCTTTTACATTATCGCTTAAGTGTGTTGTTGAAATTTATTAGTTTATATCATATTTTCATCTTCTATAAATTGTGCTCATTAACAAACTAAGTTAGTAAAAATTTTGTTTAAAATTTATTGACACCCAATTTACCCTCTATTAGGTGTCATTAGGGACTAAAATTACCTTTTATGAACAACACAAAAATGAGTTATACTATATTAAAATGTATTGTAAAATTTAAGCTTATACTACTCGACGTAGAGAAAGAGGCTAAGATAGCAAAAAATATTGAATCAAAACTATAAATTACGAAAAGTTAAAGGATTGATTGAAAAATAATTGTAATTAATTGTTGATATGCTTAAAAAATAAAATATTATAAGGTAAATTTAATAAATTTGAGTTAGTAATTCAAACATTTCAAATAAAATTTCAATTTGAGCATAATTAAAATTTTTTATCTATTAATTTTTGGATTTTATTTTTATTTGATAAATTAATATCTTTGTGTAAATAATTTGATATTTCAACTATAATTAAATTCAGTATGCCTTTTTCAAAGTTTTGTTGATATATATAGAGTAAAAGATAAATCATATAATGGATTGTTTATTTGTGGGCACTTTTATTTTAAAATATTTTTTTATTTTTATATGAATTACAAACAAATCACTTGATTCAATTTTATTTTAAATTGTTTTAAATGTATATTTCCATGGTGATAATTGAGTAATAAATAAGTAAAAAAGATAACTACTATAAATTATATAAAAATATTATAATATTTATGTTAAGATTAATTTGTAATTTTACCTTAATATATATATATTAAGAGTTCTAATATCACAATCTTAATTTATAAATGCTATTACACTTTTTATGAATCAAATATAATAACTATACATTTTGAATGGCCTTTCTGTTGACCAAATTTTAAATAAGGATGTGAAAAGTTCCTAAAAGAGTATTTGACAAAAAGATTAAATTGGACCTTAACGTTTTTACTAAAATTTAATTCGAATTCAAACAATTCAAAGTGTTAAAAAAGAAACCTAACATTTTGAAAATGTTTAATCAAAATTTAAAACCTCAATAGAATAGTTTTGGTACCTCTTTGTTTAAAACAATTATTGTAATATATGTTATTATTTATTTATGGGACTCATTTCCATATATACACCATAGGAAGCAAACGAGGCAAAACAAGAAAAAGAAGAAGCTCAGTTACAACACTATCTAGAATCTAGAAGACAATAATGTCATAGTTGTAGTCATCAAAACAAGAAATCAAAGTTCAAAACACATCCTCTTGAGGTGAGTAATCTTTAACCAACCAATGCAATTTATAGTCTATGAAGTCCTTAAACCAAGCTAGTATGTGAATAATAAGATCATAATTATCCAAGGCAATTCAATTAAGAATTTCATAGTCTATGTGAAGTCTTTAAACTAAGCTATTATGTGAATAATAAGATGATAATTATAAGAGTCGGGTCTTAAATTATTTTTCAACACTATTAAAATTTCATTTATGTTCAAATGAGAAAGTATCCTTTTTAAGCCGGTTCGGAGAAGGGCTAAATTGATACAATCTCATTTACGAGATGAGTAAATAAGATTCACCATATTATTGAGGTTTTGGGTTTCAGGTAGAAAATGGGCTTGAGTGAGACTAGGAATTTGAACCATATTGATACGGAAAACCACAAGAAGAAAAGGTACTTGAAACCCCCTAATCCTATTAAATCAAAACCTTAATCTTTTCATTCTAAAACATGCTAGATTAAACCCCAAATCATAAGTTTAAGACCCAATCCCAAAGAAATCAAAAATCAATTTACGTTGCAAGTACTTAGTTATTGATGTAAATCAATTTCTTGAAGTAACCATGAAGACATTCAAGCCTCACTTGCAGAATTCAATTCTGAAATTTTATTAATCGTCCAAATCTAGGTTACAAGGAAATAATAAGGTATAAATACCCTTGACCAAGTCCTAACCCTAATAGGAATGAGTTTGCAAGCCCATTTAATGAAAACTAGGCTAATCCTAACAAATCTAGGAGTATCTAACCCATTGAATATAATCTAATCCAAGTCTTTTTAGGAATGAGTTAAGCACATTAAAACAAATAAGTCTCAAAATAACCCAAACAAACAAAGCATATGCTACTAACTAAAAGAACAACCTATAAACAAGCCCTTGGGCCTAAAATAAGAAATAATAAAAAACAATCCTAAATTATCAAAAAAATGCGCCCAAAACAAGACTTGAGCTTGTTTCCCAAAACGGCTAAGTACTAGGCTCTTCCAACGCCTCCTCTAATAAAGTCACAAGCTTAGGCGTGCCTTGGTGTTCCACCATGGATGTTTCAACCTCCTCGTATACTTGACTTGTGATTTGGACTTGAATAAAAGCTTGCATTGCTTGTTTAAGCCTCGAAGTTTGTTGCGTTGCAAGTGGACTACTTAGCATGTGTAGCTTGTCATATTGATGTGTAAGGCGTAGAACTCCATTGCAGAAAGTGATACTTTTGGCAGAATGAAACACATAAAGAGAGAGAGATGAATTAACGAGAAAGGGTGAGAGTTTTAGCTAAAGATGAGGCCAGATTTTTGCCCCATTTATGTTTTGAGGTCTATATTTGACGGTAAGTCTCATAAATAAGTAATAAAATATGCTATAGTAAATGATTAAAAATTTTAATCATGGATAACTTGTTTTTTTTAATTATTTACGTAAGTACTAATCTAAACTAATATTTTATAGTCTTTATATTATTATGAACTTATAAAGTAGCAGGTTGAAGACATATTGAATTATACTCTGAGCACTTCAAGAATTAAGACAGATATTGAATAAAAAAATATAATTTTAACTCTTACTATTAAAAAATAACCGATGGTCAAAGTTTTAAGTTTCAATCATTAGATAGAGACAAGCAAGCCCATATTCTGGCCCAACAATGCAGTGTAAAGGGAGGATATGGAAAGCTATACTGCTAAAAATCTGAAAATGATGATAGGTGATGACTGATGAGAGTTGCTGAATTCCGCTCAAGACTCGAGAGTCGAGACATGGCCGTCCTGCCTCACGCGGATTAATGATTATGAAAAGAAGGGGAAAGCAAGCTAGTGGAAGGAAAAGAAGCTTTTTCTAAAAGGGCACTGTAGCACTGGTCCCCTCGAGAAATGGTCGCATCCATTTTTTGTTTTCATTTCATCAGTTCGTACATGTTAAAAGTATTTTTATTGACTGGCCGGACATATGATATTCGTATTCAACTCAACCACCATCAAAATGACTTTCCCCCTAACTGTTAAGAGTGGGCAAGGTTTCAGGTTTGTTCCGTTTCTATTTATCCCATCCATTAAGTGTAGCTCTATAAACACTCAAGCAGCAAATGCCATTGTACCTTACTGAACATTTCGACCACCCAAAACTCGGTGATGAACAGAATAACAGCAATTAGGATCCAAGATTTGCCTGGTCACTTTCCAATTTTACCTGACAGGAATAAAGAAAGTTTTCAGAAAAGTAGCTGCCATCAATCACGTAAGGAATCCTATACTGTTTTTGACTTTACCATATATTTATGTCTCTCGTTTTGGTTTCCTGACTCAATCTTGTCAAGAGAATTACGGCTCTATCTCGCTCAAACTATCTGCCCCTTGCACCTATCATCAACGCGAATGGCCTCTGTAAGTTCGATGCCAAACTCTCTTTCAGTATCTGATCCAGCTTCCTTGTAATTTTCCCGATATTTGCATGAATCTTAAGCTTCGGATCTAAATTGTAAGGAATTGATTCATACGTAGATGGTGGAACTGAAAGTGGGTTTGCATTGCGATGAATGCATTAAGAAGATCTTGAAGGCTATCAAGAAAATCCAAGGTAAAAGAGCACTGGACCTGTATGGTTATCTTCTTTTCTGCTCATGGTTCATAAACTTATTACCTGCGTTCTCTCTGCGAGAAGAACTTCTTTGACACGTTGCTGCTTTCGATTAGCAGATATCGAAACATATAACGTGGATACTCAACTCAATAAGGTCACCGTCACCGGCAATGTCACAACTGAGGAAGTTATCCGAGTACTTCAAAAGATCGGGAAGACAGCAACCAATTGGGAAGAAGGGGAAGTTAACTGTTAAATTCATCACAACTCTAGATTGGCTATTGCAACTGACGATTTTCAGAAAGGGACTTGGAGCATGGATTGATACACTCTGTAGAACAGATTTTCCAATTGTTTATCTTGTAAACATTGGCTGTTTGTATTAGTTAACCTCCAACTCTCAATAAAACTCTGCTTTAAAATTTTGAAAGCTGTCTTCTAAACTGGAGTTCTACTTCAGGCAGAGAGAGGTGAAAGAACTTCGCACGCTAAATTCAACCTTTCCAAATTTTTGTTTCATTTACAAGGAAAAAAAGAAAGCTGGAAATGAGGAACTCGATGAAAAAGAAAATTAGCCAGCAAAATGAAAGTCACAGTCTTTATCTACAAAAACAACATAGACCACCCCAAATACGCCATCCTTTGGGTCACTGAGTCGTACAATCTACCGTGGTTGGTGGATCGTTCGTGGACTCACTCTCACATTCACAATCTTCGATGGCTTATCCATATACCTTGGCACCTGAGTCAGACCACGACCCTTTTTCCATTTCAGAGCTGCAACAGAAACTATCTCCTTGGACTCTTCTTCCTCTGCAATTAATGAACAGAGAAAAAGAAAAGAAAACCCGAGTTAAAGAGTTGGACCGGTGACGAGCGATTTAAAACTGAGATTTCCCTTAAAGTGCTCTGTTACCTACTTTCATGGGAGTAATCATCGTCGGCGTAGTCGTCGAAGAAGAGACAGTCGAGGTCGTCGGGAAGGGCATGCTCGTAAATATCAGAGCCGAAAGGGTCAGTTTCGAAATCGAAGAAACACTCTTGGAGCCAGTAATCCCGGAACCAAGGTGAGGATTTGACAAGGGCCCACCACTCCTCGGAGAAGTCTTCCACCGTCCGATACGCCAGCGGTACGAACAACGGAGCGTTGGGGTTCAAAGTCGACGGCAACAGTGAGCTCTTGGAAATTACGTCAAAAGCCATTTGCGATAACGGATAATATGATACTATGACCAGAGTAGATAATGTGAACTTCAATATATAGTGCGCTTTAACAAAAAGGACCTTCAAGCTGAAGTTTATTACCGAAATGACACAGCACGCTGTGACGAAAAAAATAACGAATACGGATAATGTATGTAATGTATGTGAACTGCAAGAATACAGAAGGAGACAAGGAAGGTTCCTTTGGGTATGGTGTGGGAGGGCACACCGTATTATTTTATTATAGATTAAAATAAGGAAGAAAGTGGGCACTGGACACAAGCACAGGTGAGGTAGGTTAGGTAGGCAACACATACACATGTTCTTGTCTTTATCAGCATCTTGTCCGAAACACGTCATTTGCTCCTATCCTTTAAGTGCAACGGACTGTTTTGGTGGTCCCCACTTGCTCAATCATGTCCATCATCAACGTTCATGAACCTTCACCTTTTATGTTTGCCTTGCCCACCTTGCGTGCACCAATCAAGAGTTAAGTCCGGTTGTGGTATTATTAGGACCATTTACACAGGCTAGAAACCCACTCACCTTTTGGGCCCGAACGTGTGTCCAATATCCTGTTCTCAAATTCCATTTTATTCCATCCTTACTAATAAACCGCCGGCGTAAGCATCGGTTATAGCACTATGGGACTTCAATGTGAACTTTTACTACTTTAATATTTGTGCAGGAAAATGGGAAGTAGTAGGCTTGTGAATGCATGAATCATGAATGAGAGAACGTTGACCATCAAGGTAAATATACGGCTATGAATAAACCAAAATAAAACACATAGATTATCCTCCTAATTCCACGCACGGCTATTTAATGTTCAATCATAAATATCAAGGATGAGTTTAAATGGTTTCTTTTTTTTTCCCCCCCTTTCCCCTTTTAGTTTCATGAATCCATGCACGTAGGGAAGAACAACGCAAGAGAGGTATACAGAAGTGTTTTATGGCGATGAACAATCCCAAGTCCATATTGAACGTGAGCGGAGAGTGCTTTGACTATGTAAGAGTTTTCTCGGACGGTATTTTGAGCACCGACAAGGAAAATATTCTCCAACATTCCCTTGTTCGCTTCCATCTTCTGATCGTCCTCTTCGTATGCTTATCCAGATTCTTTCACTTCCTCTTAGGCCGCTTCTGTTTGCCCCGCATCACCTCCGAGATCCTGGTAATGTTAAATCTTCATTTTGTTACCGGAATAAATCACAGGCTCATTGCTATTCTTCCTGTATGTACATATTTATTTATTTATCTGTCTCTCAATCAGCATGTAGAATAGAAAGCGAAAAGCAATGTCTACCCTTTCTGGCTCTGTTTTTAAGGTTGTTTTAGCAATTCTTTGACTGATGTCAGTTTTGTCTGTCAATTTTGATCTGGTGAATCAACAAAATTCAATACTAATTACTTTTGGAAGATTTTCGTTTGAAAAGCCAACAAATTGCGGACTTGCGATTATGGTTGATTACAATTAGGCGAAATAGTTTCTAACTAAAATCTGGATTCCCAAGAAATCTTGGTAGAATGTCAACGACGCTTTATATGGTTTGAATCATCATCATTATCATAACGTGATTGGTTTGCTTAACAGACAGGAATGATTCTGGCACCAACTGCGCGGGGATACGTGTTCCACAACTCAAAGAATCCATTGTTCCCTCCATTTCCTGAGCAGGTCTTCGCTGCATTATCAAAAATTAGCTTCCTCGTATTCACATTTCTGGCTTCTGTAAGAACCAACCCGCTCTTGGTGAAACAGATGGGTACAAAAGCCTTGATTTTTGGGTTTCTGTTGTTTGTAGTACCTGCTACGATGGAAAGTTTTTCTCTCATCATGTTTCCAATCGATGAACGCCTCACTTTCACTGTGAAAACGCACAGGCGATTTCTCGCAGTTTATTACATCAGTATGATGACAAGTAGCCAATTTGCTGGGGTCAGTACAACTTTGATGCAGTTGAAGATCGCCAATTCCCGGCTGGGACACTTTGCTCTGGCATCAACTTTGGTTAACGACTTACTGAGATTCACATACTCAACTATGGATGGTTTCTACAGGGCAATGTTAAGTACATCAATAACGGTAGCAATTAAGGTCGTTCTTTATTCTCTTGCACTCGTTGGTGTTATTTTCAGCGTAATGAGAGCTGCAGTACACTGGTTCATCAGAAGAACCCCAGAAGATAAGCCCATGAAGGAAGTTTACGTAACAGTTACGGTAGCCGTGGTTTTAGGATTGGCATCAATTGGAGATAGTGTGGGGATGTATTTCCTTTTTGGTCCTTTCTTGTTAGGCTTAGTGGTGCCTGCAGGATCCCCCTTAGCCACTGCCCTGATAACAAAGCTTGATACTCTTTCCTCAGGGTTTCTTATGCCACTCATGTTGGTATATAGTTCCACCAAATTTGATCTCCAGGACTTCATCAGATATTTCCCATATGCAGTTAATTTTCAGGCGGCTTTGATCGGATACACGATCAAATTGATAATAACGTTTATAGGGGCAATAAGTTGCAGGTTGCCTTTAAGTGAAGCTGCTGCTCTTACGCTCATCGTGAATGTGAAAGGAGTTGTTGAAGTAGGCAGTCTTTTGAGCTTTGGTAGCTTCGAGGTAATCGCCAAAACCATTTCCTAGACGCTCTTTTTTCTTTATTTTATTAGTGGATATGAGAAGGAAAAAGATGAGCTTGTCTTGTATGCAATTATTACCAGAAAGTCCAATAGAAATCTCATCCCGCTTATGACTGTTTTTTTTGTTTTCCTTCTCTTAACAGATGTACGATCTAGGAACTACCAGTGGAATTTTCTTTGTGTTTCTGATATCAGGGATTTTACCACCACTCATCAACCTTCTTTATGATCCAGCAAAGCAATACATAGGCCACACCAAGAAATGCATTGAGCATGCTCCAAATGACGCAGAACTTAGCATACTAGCCTGCTCTCACCGGCAAGAGGACGTTATGACTGCAATAAAGCTACTAAAATACTGCAATCCAACAAAACAAAGTCACTTGTCCATTTATGGGCTGTATCTGGAGGAACTTATCAGTAGTTCTACCCCTCTTTTAATTAACCATCAACTAGGCCAGAAGAACTCTTATTCAGACGAATCAAGGACGCAACGTATTATTGATATTTACAAGTATTTCAAATCGCAGAACAAGAAGTTAAATCAGGTGCATGTTTTTACAGCAATATCGCCTCTGAAACAGATGTATGAAGACATATGTTGGCTGGCTTTTGACAAGGCTGTTTCCCTAATAATACTGCCATTTCACAAGAAATGGAGCAACAAAGGCAAACTGGTTTCAAGCAGTAGTGAGATGAGGAGTTTGAACACCATTGTACTGGATAGAGCACCGTGTTCTGTTGGAATTCTCATTGATCGTCTGAGAAGCCACGGCATTAATTCCATTTTTGGTATATCAAAAATGTATCGAGTTGTCGTTTTGTTTATAGGAGGTCCAGATGATAGGGAGTCCCTTGCATTTGCCTTGAGGATGGCAGGAGACCCCTGCATTCAGCTAACAGTTTTGCATTTTGTCTCCGACAATAGTCGATTACTTGATGAGTGGGAAGAAATGCTCGATTATGAAGCTCTCAGAAACATAAAATTAGAAGTGTCCAGGAGTGCTAACATTGGCTACAAAAGGGAGGCAGTTAAGGATGGCTCTGACACGGCTGCTATCGTGCGGTCAGTTGCAAATCATTACCAGCTTATCATTGTGGGCCGTCGCCATGAATCTGGCAGAGACTCTCTATCAGGCTTATCGGATTGGACAGAGTTGCCGGAGCTTGGACCTATAGGAGACTTGTTGGCTGCTACAGACTTCAATGATGAAGTTTCAATTTTGGTGATCCAACAGCAAATCTTGAAAGCAAGTCATAGCAGTGTTTTGAATTAATGGTCTATCAATTGCATTCTTGCAACATAAGGCAAGACAAAGTACCAATACCTGAGCACTTCAACGCTTCTATATCACTAGAACTCCCATGCCACAATTTTGTCAATCAAACCTAGCATCTGCCATTGTCTTCCTAGCCTTTTTGGTAAGGAAAAGCCATACAACAAGAACGGCCCCGTCTCTTATGATAATTCATTTCTTGCTCCGGAAAATCTAGGCATGGAGTATACTAATTAAAATTTGAACTTGCATCTTTTGTATGTCGAGGTGCATTAGTCGAGAACTCTGCTTGCATCTATATGGAGATGGTGAATAGGCAAATTTGATGGTGATGTTGACATTGCCTTAATTTGTTAAGTACTTAAAACTCAATTGAGTCAACGAAAATTAGATATCAGAAAAGGGCCTTTTAGTCGAGGTCAAGTTTGGAGATGATGCAGGAGCGTGATCGGAAACAGCATGGATCACTTCTATTCCTTCACCGAAGAGTTTTGATCAGTTTCAAATTTCATACGTTTTCCGCGTAAATTGTGAAACAACTGATAGTTCGGCTTGGAAATGGTGTAGGTTCATGTTCTATGTTCCACATGTGAACCTAATCTATCATTTCAATGCTACATACTCGGCTATATCCAGAATTTCATTAATTGAGGCTTAATAAACTTGAACTTTTGTTTGGAATTTAAAACAGTGAGATCAACAATGTCGCACGTCCCAAATATGTTCTCTGGGCTTGAAAGAAGGGAGTAAGCCCTTAGCAAAAAGGGTAGGTGGATTTGTCAACATCGGCTTACGGCTAGGATTTGGGCTTTGAATGCTATTCGCAAAGCGTTAAAACGGTGCACAAGAAGAATTGGTTTTAACGAAAATAAGGAATTTAGAGAACCATGGCCATCAATTTTGAGGATAAGAGAAACTGACCAGATGGCAGACATAAGAAACAGGCCAACATATGAAATCGTGACGAACTAATTTAAATTCTAACAGCAAGTCAATAACAACTATTCTAACTATTTTCTGTTGTTCTGTAAAAGTACTTCCATCAGTTCATGAACCATGAAACCGGGCTATCCAATTAAACCTCATATTGATCAAAATTTGAACAATTTAACCATAGATTATCAGACGTATGAAGCAAGTAAATGGAGCTCAAAGTTTCAGTTCTCAAGACAAATTTTGAAGAATTTTTTACAACTGAGTAATGATAAAATAGTAACCTGGGAGTTGGAATAATCACTTCATTATTTCTTGACTTCATCCATGCTAATATCTTCTGTGATGCTGCAACCAACAGCTGCATTACTTGGTGCATCTGCCTGGTAAGTTGGTGGTTCACTTTTTCTACTTTGCAATCCTGAAAAACGTGCAAGATCGACCCATTGCTGCAACATTTTCGGGAGAGAGAATCAAGCCAATTATTCTCGGTTCATAAGATCTCTTTCAAGATTTATAACAGAAGCTAAGACTATGTTTCCATATATAATTAGCAGTTTAGTAAATCAAGATAACTCCCACCTGAGTTCCCCAATAGGAGTTCACCGTCCGAACAAGAAATGATAGCATATTTACAAGTAATGTTTGCGAAGAAAATGCTTCTGCAAGTCGATGCTCTACGAGCCCAGCAATAATCTGCATGATAAACATTAAAGGGGCGGTTGGTTCGTATGGAAGAATGGTAATAAGAATGGGAATGAATATAGTGAAGAATGAGAATGGATATTATCATTATAATTATGATGGTTGGTTAAGAGGAAGGAATGATTAC
>JANIIA010000192.1:20620055-20643238 GCA_027478495.1 Erythroxylum alaternifolium
AATTAAATATAATTAATTAGAATATATTAATATTAAATATAATTAATTAGAATATATTTCTCAAGATTTTCAACAAACCATCCACTATCAACATTAATGGTAATCATCCCTTCGTCCTAACCAACCATCATAATTATAAGCTTTTAAAAAAAAAACCATCATAATTATAATGATTATATTCATTCTCATTTCCTACTATATTGATTTTCATTCATATTATCATTACCCCATGAACCAACTAACCCCTAAATCCTATATTCATTATACTACGAAAGTCGGTTGAACATGATTGTGTGTTAGGACATATCTTTTTTAGAAAGAAGAAGTGAAACACAAATTGATATACATGATAACTCAAAAATCGCGTCACATAAAGGATCAGATACTAAAAAGCATGCGACCAACAATACAAGGGTATACGTGCCTATTTCCTTCTCTAGAATCAAATATTGAAGAGTATAAGGCTTAGAACACAAGTGTTTATATGCTCGTATTATCTTTAGAATAGTTATGCAAATGTAGTGCTAGACACAACCTGATACATGGTTATGTCTTAGGCCCCGACCGGATGGATTTGCTAATTAAAAGGTGGTAGATGCTGAGGAAAATCTAGATTTTATTGGAGATATGAGAAATAGGTTGGGCCAAAGGTATACTGCCCTGTGGTATGATAATTTTATAAATTTGTACTAGGTAGGGTTTATATATATATATATAAACTAACATAAACATATTTTAAATATAGTGATAAAGATAGCCACTGCACTTAAGGATGTAGGCACAAATTACATAACCTTGTAAATGCTTTTATTATTGTTATTTACTTTATATTATTATTTTTGCATATTTCCTAATGATTACTGTTAGAGCATAGTTAAGATGACAGATGAATTTTATTGCAAAGTTTAAAGTGAAAAAGTTTAATGGGATTAACAATTTAAGATTATCGTAACGGAGGATAAAAGATTTATTGGCTTATTAAGGAATGTTGAAGGTGTTGCATGAATAAATTAGATAATATGCATGCATTTGAATAGGAAGAATTACGTACCTGAGCTGTAGAAACCACTATGTTATGTTTGATAAATGAAGACATGTGTCACAATATGGATATTACATCCCTTTTAGAGATATAAAAGAAACTAGAAAGTTGTTATATGTCAAAGTCTCCCATGAACAATATATATTTTAAGAGACAATGGATAGTTAGGACAATGACAGATTAGTGGGTGCTATGGTGGAAGAAATGAAGTCTCTACATAAAAACCAAACTTGAGAGTTGGTTTAGCTTCTTAAAGGGATAAGGCCTGTAGGTTGTAAATGGGTGTATAAGAGGAAGCCAAAAATATCAAAGAAAAAAAAGAAGGGAAAAACATAAGACTTATTTAGTATAAAGGATATTCACAACAAAAATGGATTGATTATGATGAAATTTTCTCTTTTTTGGGAATCAATAGTTTGTCATTAGTTGTATTTTTTTATAATTAAAGCAGATTACATAACATTAATTGAGGTTGTTAAAGAATCACTATGGCTTATAGGGCTAGTGAAGGAAATGAGTATTGAACAAGGTAGAGCTCAAGTGCATTATGATAGTCAGAGTGTTATTTACTTGGTAAATACATCGCACTAAAACTAAGCATATAATTGTGAGGTTTCATAAGAATATGTAGTTGATTATATCTAGTCATATATTTTTATAGAAGTTTCACACTTCTAAAAATGCAACTAATATGTTAACAAAGTTAGTTACCACGAATAAGTTAAAAACAAATCGGTATTTTGAATGGACAAAAAGGGTAATTTCGTATATTAATAAAAACCTTGAGTTGTCTTTGTACAAAAAATACTCGATTATACTAGCACGTCGTTATGATTGTTTAAATAACTAGGTTCCTAGATTAGGGACGAAGCAAACGTGAAGGAACCGATTTACCGGTAGGATGCCGCCCTTTTCAACTCTTACCTTTTTCTTTTTCGGCTAATTTATTATTGGGTTAGGCAAAGAATAATTCGATTCAGACTCCATAACACGTGAGTAACGTGTTAGCAAACTATGTTCCCAAATAACTAGAAAAGAGACAACTCATTGGATAATTGTTGGAATGAAGTAATCTAAAATAAGTGGTTCGATAAGAAGCTTTTAACCTAACAGTAACAAGTGAAGAAATTTAAGAAGCTGAGTTGTCTTGTCTTGTGCTTAATATCTTTGCCACATTCTTCTTTCGGTATCCTACACGCATTGCCCTGTTTGTTGCGACGATGGTTCTCTAAAGTCTCAGTCACGTGTGAACTGTGCTTATCTGCAAAACTGAACACGTAATTAACCTACCAAGATGGGACAAGTGGAAGAGGGATTGAGGGAGAGTTATCTAATTCCTACCTCCATTCGATGTCCCAGTTTTAATGAAAATTTATAAAAATTAATAATAGAAGATTCTCAACTCAATAAATACAATGCAAGCCTATATTACATTGAACTTGGAAATTGATCGAATGGAAGTAGGAATTGTTGGTGTATGCGAATTAGATAACTCTCCCTCAGTCCCTCTTCTACGATATCTTCACTCAAAATACTGAGGTATTGCAGAATTCTTGCATTCTTATATATAAAAATAAAATAAATATTTAGAACATGAAGTTAACTCATATATAATAGAAAGCTATACTTTTACCGAAAATTGTAAGCTAATTAATCATTAAACAACTTACCTAATAAAAGTAATTTGTAACTTTTTTAATTATAAATTAATTATTCACTTAACATATTGAATTTTTCCAATAATTTAGTAAGCAATTACGTGCAAGAACATATTAATAAAGGCAAAGTATGATTGAGAAGATCGAGTCGAGTTCTTTACGTTTCAAAAATTCTCGTCCGTGTTGTAACTGGTGAGAACTCTCATGAATCTTGGGCATTAGGATGTTGAACCTCGAACAATGAATATGTGAGTTTGGATTCTTCCTTAGAAAATATGGTAAATGTATTAAATCATTTCCTAATACTGATAAAAAATTACTTTTATTTTCAATTATATATTCATGTCTTGCAAGTGTTATATAATATGATGAATTATAAGATAATTTGTTTGTGATCATTGGGCGATAAATAAGGAATTTGTTCTTTTGCTTATACATGTAGGATCTAACTGGAGTACAGGCTTATGGTAAGACTTCAAGTGTTTATTCTTTTATAATTTAAGCTTCTATTACGGGTCCTATATTTCTAATTAAATGAAATTTCATTATAAGTTAAACTCCTCTCTTAATTAATAAACATATTAATTAAGAATATTTAATTTATAATTAATATGTTTATTAGATATATTAGATTTCTTTTAGAGAAGTGAATAACATTTGAAACACCTATGAGATATGTGGGAATTATCAATAAGTATTTCTTTGTTAATACTTATGTGATCTATAAAAGAAGAAAATGATACGGAGAAGTGATATTGTATGTGATGTTTTATTAACTGCGGAACATCATTTAATACACAACTTGATGATAACTAGATAAGGATAAATAAAATAAAAGATAAGACTAAATAAGGATACAATAGAATTGATATATGCATGTGAAAATAATCACAAATTATACAATGTATGGTGGTTAAAATTCTTAGATGTTATTAGCCCCCTCAAGCTCACCAGAGGAGAAATCATAAGCTTATTGCGAAGTCGTTGAAACATTGAAAAGGAAAGAACTTTAGTCATAATAGCAACGATCTGAGTAAGGAACGAAATATGTTAAATGAATAGAGCTTTGTTAGCGACTAGACCGTGAATAATATGAATGTCAATTTCAATATGGTTAGTCTGAGCATGAAAACCAAATCTGAGGTTAAAAATGTAGCACTGAAATTGTCACACTAAGGGGTAGGAGAAAGATTAGCAAAACTAATTCATCAAGAAGAGAAGTAATCCAACATAATTACACAAAAGCAAGAGCAATGCTGTGATATTTAACTTCAGTACGAGATAGAGCAATAATGAGTTACTTCTTAGTGCTCCATGAAATAAAATTAGGGCTAAGAAATATACAATTACTAGATGTTGAACAATGATCATCAAGACAACCAGCTTAATCAGCATCATAATAGGTTTGCAGAGAAAGGTTGGGAGATTTGATAAAATGAATGCCATGAGAGGGTATGGAGCGGAGATATTGAAGAATTCGTTTCATTATAGAGCAATGGATGTCAGTAGGACACTGTAAAAATTAAGATACCTTATTGACAACAAATTAAATTTCAAGATGGGTGAGAAAAAGATATTGAAGTGTACCAACAGTTCTACGATGTTAAGTAGGATTAAAGGAAGGAATAACATGATTTTTAAAAAAGGGAAGAGACAGAGTGATGGTTGTATGAACTGATTTAGATTTATCAAAGTCAATTCAAAGAAGAAGATCTTTAGTATATTGGGTTTGGGTGAGAAGAAGACCCATAGAAGTGGTGTGATCTTCGATACCAAGAAAGTAATGAAGTGGACTTAAGTCTTTTATAGAAAAAGTATAGTTGAGATCATAGATAAATGTTATGATGAAGGAGGGTAAAGAACCGGTGATTAAGATATCACCATATAAACTAAGAGACAGGTTGTACAATAATTAGTTTTATGAATGAAGAGGGAGGTATCATAATTTGAGGGTTTAAAGTCGAAATGAAAGAGTTTTTAAATTAGGCAATGAATCTAGGCTTAAAGGGTTTGTTTGAGACCATATAAGGCTTTATGATGTCTACAAACATAATAAGGATGGTGTAGATCTATCAAGCTAGGAGATTGGGACGTGTAAATAGATTCTATAAATGACCTTCAAGAAAGGCATTATTAACATCAATTTGGTGAATAGGCCAATTATTGAATATAGACGCAGCAATGATAATGCAAATAGTTGTGGGTTTGACAATAGGATTGAAAATGGTTATATAATCAACTCCTAGGGTTTTATAATAACATTTGGATATAAGATAAGCTTTGTAATGCTTAAGAGAACCATCGAGGTTTTGTTTAGTGTGAAAACCCACTAACAATCAATAATGTTTGTGCTGGTAGGGGAGGAACACGATTCCATGTATCATTGCGATGGAGAGCACTGAACTCATCAAGCATAGCTTGGAGTCAATGAGGAAATTTTTTAGCTTGAATAAAGGATGTGAGATTGATAAAGAGTATTAGGGTGATGACAATGTAAGTGATATAATCAAAAAAGTGACGAGGGGTACGTGTGTGGTCTTGGATATGTGTGATCATGGGATGAGGAGTAGGAGGTGATTTGGTTATGGTAAGGGGGAGGAAGAAGTAGGGGGTAGAAGGGGGAGAGGTAAAGGTAAAGAAATATGAGAGGAGGAAGGTGAGGAGGAGGATGAAATGGGTAAAGTTCTATAGGGAAATAGATGTTCAATGAAGTGGACATGACGGAAAATATAAAACTTAGAGGTAATGGGATCAGACCACAAATAACTTTTATATTGTGAGGTATACCTAAGAAAAACAAATTGTATAGACTTTGGTGTAAGTTTTTCTATAATGAAGCCCAAATAAGGAAAACAGGCACAACCAAAGACTTGAAGATGAGTAAGGTCAGGTTGAGTGCAGTAGAGGACTTTATGAGAACATTTATGATGAAGAATAAGAGTGGATAAGAGATCAATAAGATAGAAAATAGTGGTGAATGCTTCATACTAGAGACACTTAGGGAGAGATGCATGAAGAAGAAGGCTAAGAGTAGTTTTAGTTATATGACGAATTTCTCCTTTAGTAAGACCATTTTGTTAGGGTGTATAGGGATAAGAGATGTAAAGAGTGATTCCATTAAAAAGAAGATAGTGTATGAAGGCACCTTTTGTGAGTTCAGAAGCTCCATCGCATTGAAAGGTTTGTATAACAGTGGAGAATAAATTTTTAGCAGTGGTTTAGAGGGATTGAAAATGAAGTTAAGGTATGATTTTTGTGGATGGAGGAAAAATCCAAGTAAAAAGACTAAAATCATCCACAAAGATAATGAAAAATTAATAACCAAAGTGGGAAAAGACGGGAAGGGACCCTAAATATCACAATGAATTATTTGGGAATTAGTTGTAAAGGTTTGACAGAAATGCAAGAAGACAGAGGAAAGAAAAGATGAACACTTTTTCCTTGAAGACAAGAAATACATGGATTTAGAACATTTTTAAATTATAACCTAATCTAGATAGTTTGGATTAATATAGATGAATAAGGCGTTGATGCCATAAGTTTATTGAAGTGGAGTCATATATGAGAGCAACTAGATTTGTGAGGTGCATTGGAATCTTCATTGGGTGGAGGTTGTTATGAATGGGCCTGTAGGAAGCGGTATCTTGGATTTTAGGTCCTTTACAATATAACCAGACGGATTAAATTCAATGACATAAGAATTATCAGTGATAAATTTTGCACCAGATAAAATATTAGTAGTAATATAAGGAACAATTAATATATCTCGAAGTCGAAGATTATGAGAAAAAGTAGGAAAAGTTAAGGTACCAGTAGATGAAATAGAAAGAGTGTGTCCACTACCGACAATGACTTGATTAGATCCTTCATATGGTGTGATGGACTTTAGGATATGAGAATGTGGATTCATATGAGCAGTGTTATCCATTCAGTAACATTATTGGTATTGAAGGGAACTTAAACATGATTTAGTTGGATATTCGAACAGAGAAAGTTGTGGTATAGATTTCAGTAGAGCCGTTACAAGATTCAGAGTACCAAAACCCACAATGAGTAACACTGTGTCCCTATTTCTAACAAATTTGACATTAAGTAGGTAGCTTATTATTATGGAAATTGGGCTTAGGATAATAGGGTTTATGTTGGGTTTAGGTTTGAAATTGGGCTGGAGGAATTTTAATAAATTGGATGGGTTCAAATGGTGGTGTATTATAAGGTCCATTAATTGGACCACTAAACTGGTCAGCCCATAGGTAAAAAGTTCTAGATGCACTAGGGTTAGAAGTAACACCAGACGAATTCAAATGATATGTTGGATGTCCCTCAGGTCATCCCCTGTCGTCACCTCTACCATATGAGCCATAAGTGGAGCAGTTGGTTCTAGAGAAGGTAGCAAAAGCAGAATCTGAAGGAGGTGGCACGTTCAAGAAGAGCAGTCGTTGTTCATGAAGTAAAAGTTTAGCTTTGAGTTCTAAATAGGTGGTGCTGGTGGTGCCATTTTTTATTACCATGATGAAGGACTCAAAGTCTATAGGTAGTCTATTTAAGGTGAAGAGGACAAGATCTTCATCCGAGATGGAGTCTCTAATGGTGACGATTTCTTCGGTAGTGGTGGACACAATATTGAGATACTCAATAATGGTACTGAAGCCCTTTTTAGGAGTATGAAGTTTCCAACAGAGGAGAGATCATTGTGACACAGACTAGAGCATAAAGTGATCTTCAAATTTGACCTAGAGGTTGCGAGCTATGTTGTGTCTAAGAGCAGGCCTTACTGTTAAGCTAGAGAATGATTCGGTAAGGAAGCAGTAGAACAGCTGATCAATCTTCTTCCATTTGATGTAGTCAATGGATTAAAGGTTCGTGTGGTCTCCAGAACATGAAATAGTTCCATCAAAATATCCAATAAGGTTGGAGGTAATAAGAATAGCTCAGATTTGGTCTCTTCATACTATGTAATTTGTAGAGTCTAGTGGTGTAGTCAAAAAATTTGTGGTCTGGTCGAATGGCAATGTAGGTAGATTATTTTCTGACATGCTTTTAATTGTGAATTTCTTTTCAGGTTTTGTTGAATTGGATTCTATCGGTGTTTAGTTGTGTGGAAATTGTTGGTGTTTGTTGTGTTTTAGAAGTGAAAAATTTTGTTAAATGAAGCTTCTGGTGTGTTTCTATATACATATTGATGTTGTGGTTGCTATAGTTGTGTTGGGTTAATTTAAATTGATATATACGCTGAGTGTTTTGAATTAGGGTAACAAAATGATATGAAGAAGTGATATTGTATGTTATATTTTATCAAATGAGGAACATCCCTTAATATATAACTTGATGATAACTGGATAAGGATAAATAAAATAAATGATATGACTAAATAAAGGATACAACAAAATTGATATAGACATGTGAAAATAATGAAAAATTATACAATGTACGGTGGTTAAGATTTTGAGATGTTATCAATCTATTATATTATCTAGGTAATATTCTTCATGTTTGAATTTTCTTATACGTAATTTTACTCCGATACTTTATTTTATCTTAATTTTCAATAATTCCTAACCTTGGTATCAAATACTGATGGCACGTATTCCGAATTTTATGTTAAATATGAATATTTAATTTTATATAATTTAGGAGAACTAATAGTTTGTATACTATTTTTTAGATATTTTTCTTAACATCCCACTACTTGTAAAAAGCTATTTGAATGGTCTTTATATATTGCTTACTTCAAAATTTATCTTTGAAAATTAAAATAAAATTTTGTTCACCAGTCATCATTGATCACCATAACAATTACAGTGATGGAGCTAATGGGTGGTGACAGTTATAGAAAGAGATATTTGTGTAGTTTAAAGGGTTAATAACATTTTTGTAAATGTGCCTTATAAGTCTTTATATTGTATTTTTAACTAATTAGTTTAATTATTAAATTTCATTAGGCTTAAAAGTTAATGGGCTTGAATCTATGACCAGTTAAGGACAAAAGCAAAGCCTTAACCATTTGACTACACCTCCTTACACTATATTTATGACAATACTTTTATATTAACTGTAATTATATTTTTACTTGTTTAAAGACTTGGTTTTGAATAATTAACTGTAATTATTTTTTAAAGACTTATTAAAAGTACATTCTTATTAAATAATTATTTTATATGATTTCCTCTTCTTCTTTGTTAATCTCTTAACTGTTCGCAAATATTTATTTATTTGAATAAACATTTCTATATTGACTTTAAATGAATTAATTTTACGCTCTTGTTATTGTTGTGCTTTGAGGATGTGCTTATATTATGAGATGCATTTCAACTTACTCAATATGTTGAAAACTGTTTTTCCTTGAATCAATTTCAAGGAAATATTTGAAATAGTAAGGACCTTGATTGTAATTTGAATAGTAGCACAACAAAATTATGTAGATTTTATAAAGGCATAATTATGTCAACATTAAATAGCGCGCAGGATAAATTTAATGTTACATGTTATTTTAATGAATAATATGATTTAACATTTTATTTTTGCTAGTTATCAGGTTTATTTACTTCTATAAGCAAATATAAAGTACTAAGCGGAACACTCTTACTCCTAGATATATATTTGTTAATTAGAATGTTGAATGCTCCATTGAACTATGTCCACATATACAACTGAGGTGTTGCAAACTTACTTGAAATAACATAAGATAAAAGAAGTGTTTAGAGGTTTTTGTTTTAGCGTATTGTCAATAGATATTATGGAGCTAATAGTTATATAAACTTTAGTGAACTTTTTAAATAAATACTTAACCCATTTACTTATAAACTTTGTCAAATCTTATAACACTAGTTATGAAGTGTTTATCACTAGTATTTGATGTTTAGCACGTTTTTCCTTTGATGTTAGCTAATAAGCGATAGTTATTGTTAGTCTAATTATCAATTGTATAACATAATTGTTATTTATGGATAATATTTGTTCAATTAAATGCAATTACAACTCTTTATTAGTTTATGCATTTGTTTGTAATATTTTTGAATAAATACATCTGAATTTAATATTTATTTTTTGATTAGTTATTATATATATGATGATTATATACGAAGTAATCTTTTGATTACATAAATAATTGAGAAAATACTAGAAGCTTTTATTTCTAGAGTTACACTAAACTAAAGGATATGACAATAATATAATAACCAATGTGCCATTATGGAGAAGATGTCTTTTAAGAAAATTACCAGTAAAAATATCTTAAAAGAACTCAGTAGAGGTGAAAAATTGATTAAGAAAAATCATGAAATTTGGAATATGAAAATTCAATATATATTATAAGACCAAGAGACTCTTGAATTACTCAATAAAATCATGAAAGCTTTTTAGGAGGGCATTTTGGGCTAGTATAAAAAGACTGTTAGGCATATAACGTGAAGAAAAAGAACTAGTTAGCTTACATTATATTATTGATGAGTAGTATAGATGATGAATCATTTAAGAGTTCAAGAGGTATGACAATGCCAAAGGCATATGATCCACACTAATAGGACGCTTCAGTGGCACCTCAATGAATAAATTAAGGTCACTCACTATTAAGTTTGACATATATAAGAAAAATTCAAATCATTCAACGTAAAGGAACTTGAGGCTAATGTCAAATATAATTAGTGAACTAAAGGATGATGGTCATGTTTGGTTAGATGAGAAGTAGGCACAAGTTGTCATACGCACTTTGCCTTAGATTTAAAAGCATAATAAAATGCATCTAACTGGTAATAAGAATATCTAAAAGATGAAGCATGCTACGAGGCACCTATTATTGGAAGATGAATGTCTTAAGGCTTTCAAGTCATATACTGAGGTGTATATGATTAATTCAAGCTCATATGAAAATAAAAGTAAGAAAATTAAGAACTATGGTAGGTCAAAGTGGAATATAGGAGATAAAGGCTTCCACAAATTCTAAGAATTCCTAGAAGGATAAGGTTAACTACATAGGAAATGAAAAGTTCTTCCTAAAAAGAAAAATATGAAGAGAGTATAATGCCACAATTATTAAATGAAAGTCACTTTGCTTGTGATTGTCGCAAGCCTAAGAAGGTACAAAGATATAATATAAATGAATGAAATATAGTTAGCACTAGCTCTATTTTTTCAAATAAATCATATCCTTTATGGATAACAAACTCAAGATTCACAAACCATATAGTAGAGGAAAGAGATGCCTTTGTAAAAATTTGCAAGGTCCATATGGGAAAATGTAGATATAATACTTGTGATATGAACTTCCAATTTAATCATCCGTAATGATCAAATCTTTATCCTATATTATATGCTTTTTGCTCTTAGAATTTGATGGAAAATTGTCTTTATCATAATAATAGTTAGCCTTAGATTCATTATTGATTTCCATAATAACGGATTAGATATTTTTATTGGAACTTGTTATGGTTTTATACTAGATAATTTTAAAGTACTGGATGGATATTGTTTATCAAACAAGTAAAATTAGTTTATCTTTAATTCACATCACCTATTACTTGTGATATTGATAATATTTTGTGGCATGCTAGACTGATCATATTAGACATGACTAAATAAATTGATTATTCAAATAAGGTCTTTTAGAAACCTAAATAAAGTAATTGTCTACTAATAAATATTATCTAGCTAAAAAATGGCTCAAAAACTATTTGGTAAGAGATAAAAAGCTATTAAACCGTCACAATTGTTTCATCCATATACATGTGGCCCAATAAATGTGAGGGTACAGCACGAGGGTACTTATTTCATTATCTTTATCAATAACTATACTTTAATATGGTTATATCTATTTTGATTTCCTATAAACATAAAAAATTACGTTGTTTACAAAAGTATATTATTTTTAGTCAAGAACTAGTTAGATAAGAAGATAAGGGCTTTAACAACTAAAAAAGGCTAAAAGTATTTATATGATTATTTGAAGAGATCATGTGATGAAAAGGAAATAGATATATAACTAAATGTTCCTTGAACCCCTCAATAAAATGGTGTTATAAAAAGGAGAAATATAACTCTTTTGTAAATGATTAGGTCTATGATGCAATAGATAAAATTTCCTATCACTTATTGGTTTGTTGCATTATTTGTAGCGACATATGTAATAAATCAAGTGCATGCCAAATTAATTACTATAACATTGTATGAGTTATGGATAGGTAAAAAACCTAATTTTTCATATTTAAAACTACAAGAAGATGCTATTTAAGTTTATGATCCCTCACATAAGTATAGGAAACTAGGTACCAGAGATAAGAAAATTATTTTTTATAAAATATTCAAAACATTCCAAAGGGTATATGTTTATAACTAAATGAGGAAATGAAAGAGAATATAAATTTGAGTCACAAGATGTAACATTCTTAGATAATGATTTTCTAAAGTAAATGGAGATAGATGGAATACCATATTTTACCAAAATAGTAAGTCAAGATCAAATGGATGAGATGTAGCAACTTATGAAATGATGAATTAGTTTTTGATCAATGGTAACTACAACATATTGGGAGTTCCTTATCATTATCTTATCCCAATGATAGCAATATGGAGGTATAGAGATCTATTCCTCAAGAGCCTCAATTACATCATAGTATTTATGGATTAGTTACTAAATGAAGTTTTGACATTAAAGAGTAAGCCTTTACAGTAGTTTTATAAAATGATGATGAGTCAAAAACATATGAAAAGGCTATATCTTGTCATGTTAAAGATTTATAGGTTAAAACAATAGAAAAAGAATTAAGTTTAATGAGTTCAAAATGATTTTGGGACTTAGTTGATATTTCTTAAGGATATAAATTCACTGAAGAAAATTAAGCTCTTAAAATTAAGTTAAAATTGATGGAATTATTGAAAAATACAAAACACATCTTTTGAGAAAAGGATATACATGGCAAAAGGGATTAACTATAAGGAGAAATTATCACCTATGACGAGGTTTACATTAGTTAGACTAGTTCTAACTTTGACGATTAAAATGAATCTTGAATTATAATAGATTAAAGTAAGGACTAATTTCTTAAATGGAGAAATAGATAAAGAAATCTATATAAAAAAACTAATAATTTCATTCAGAAGAGTCAGAGTCATAAAGTATGTGGATTTTTAAATTCAATCTATGGTCCAAAGTAGTCTTCAAAGTAATAGTATATTAATTTTCATAATGTTATCATATATCATTTTAGAATAATTGACAAGGAAGATTGTGTATATGTAAAGATCCAATGATAAATTTATAATTGTATTGTTCTATGTGGATGATATTTTGATAGCCAATAATAGTAATTAGTTTTTCAAATAAATAAAAGATTTACTATCATCCACATTTAATATAAAGGAAATATTCTTATGGTTAAGATCACTAAAGAACATTTAAGAAAATGATTATTACTTTTACATGCTACATGTATCAAGTAGATGCTTAAATGATTTTATATGTAGGATTATAAACCATTTTATATGCCTCTTATTAAAGGTGAGTAGTTAAGAAATGCAATATACTCAGATGCCATAAGAAGTGGAAGAGATGAAGAAGGTTCCTTACTCCAATGTAATTGATAGAATTGTGTATAATATCTTGTGTCTAAGAGTATAAATACATTTTATTGTTGGGACAGTTAGTAGATATCAATTTAATACCAAATAAGCACATAAAAAGTGATGAAAAGAATACTTAGGTATTTGAAAGGGACCATATACTATGCATTATTTTATAAAGGAAGTAATTTACTTCTTGAAGGGTATACAAATGCTAATTGAGGAAAAGATATGTATAAAAGGAAATCTACCTCCAAGTTTATTTTTAAACTGAATAATGGAGCAATATTATAGAGTAGTTAAAAAACTTATATTGATTTATTAATAATGGAATTTAAGTTTACATTGTTTTTAGCAGAAGGACTAAAAGTTATATGTCTTAAGTGTTTCATAGATCATTTAGAGGAAAAAGGTATAAATTGTCCCTTAACATTTTGCGAAAGTTATAAGATAACCTCTAAGGTTATCTCATATACTGATTTGCACCTTATAGTTTATAAGTTAATACTATTTGTACCATAAAATCTAATTTCATTAAGTTTTTATTAGTCATAATTGTACTTTTAACACACCCAAATTGGCATACCAAGTGAACAACATGTAATCTTCAAATAATAATATAAATTTTTTTAATATAAAATATTATTTTGATTTTTATCAATAATTTTAATTATTAAAATTATCAAAAATATTATATTGACAATTTTAATTAGTTAAAATCAATTAAATCCAAAAAATACCTCATGAAATAAAATTTTTTTCATTCCCAAGTTATCGATGTCTTTGATAAAGCTTACACCAAAGACTAGTGAAATTTTTGGTGAAGTTAATCAAATAAATCTATTTATAAGCATACATAATCAATTGCAGCAATTATTAAAAATGGAATACTCCAAAGTACCGATCCGACAGGTACCATACTAATATATCTATTAATTCTAATCAAATAAAGAAATTAAATAAAATAAGAATTTATGAGGATCATTCGACCACTGAAATAACAAAAATTTGCAATTAAACTAGTGAAACAAAATCAATAAGATGAATATTAAGATTTCAGAGTTCGCTTATTTGGAATTCCAATTATTATATAAGATTGATTATCTAGGTCAAAATAGTAATTAACTTAAAATATCTATGCTCTCTCTTAAGGCATAAATGTATGTTTAATTAGGTAGCTACCACCTCTTGATCTATAATTCAATCTAATTAAACTCGTTAAGTATAGTTAATATATTTGGTTATCACAATAGCTTACGATACTTTCGTTCTTTACATTTAAATTATTGATTCTCCTAGTGTATAGATTTTACTTCCCTTTTACTCTTTCATACAATCCCTCAGACTAACTCTACGATGGCTAGTCACAAACTCAATAATTAAGAATGATGAGAATAAATGCAATCAATAAACCATCAATTCATGCATTAATAATTTAAGAATCCATCACACTCTACACCCGTAACCTTAGCTAAGATTTTAAATGGTGAACATATTAAAAACAAAACCAAAATAAGGCAATGTTAACATAAAAGCAAGGGAAGAAAGAACTATAAAACTTGTCAAGGTCTTCTCTAATTTACTCCAAGTTCTTCCTTAATGTGAAGAAATCATAAAACTACAAAGTCCCCTACAATAAAACTTGATAAGAATATTTATAAGATATGGCTACTTAAAAGAGTTCTAAGGTGATTAAATTTATAGTTTTACATATTATTGAAGTGTTTGTTATGAGAACGAATGCCTTGTTACACTTTCAGACTAACACCTATTTTTTTTGAAAAATTTTAAGTATAAAATAACGGGTTTGGTGATAGTTCACTTCATACATATCGTTAGTTTTGTTATGGAAAAAAATAACTAACACGGGTTAAAAATGACTTGTGTTTGTCTCATATTTGAATACTACTCCCACTTTTACCCAAGTTTTTAAAATCTTAGAACTCTCTACTATCTTTTACAAAGTTAAATGACTCTAAAATCACCTTGATCTGATAACTAAAAGTTACACTCAAATCCATAATATCTCCTTAAAATCATCACCTACAAGACAATGGGCTAAATATAAGAAAACATCATATAATTCCATAAAAAACATTCTATAAAAATTCTAAACCATAACTAACTTAGCCCTTATAAGCATGAAAAATATGGGCCTATTAAAAGTCTAAAGCAATAGAAAATGATGAGGTCATTAGTGTCGGCTGATGGAAACACTAGATTAATAAAATTGTAACTTTGGCAAAAGAAAAGCTCTATCACCTTTTTCATAAAATAGAGGTAAAAAGATAGTGAACATGGGCACACAACACATGAGAGAGAAGATATATAAAAAAAAAAAGAGAAGGATAAACATAAGAGAGTTCTAATGGAGAGCCACAATAGTTATATGAGAGAAAAAATGGCAAAAAGCTATAAAGAACAAATAAAACATAGAGAAAACAAGAGAACCATAAGACTGAATAGAAGTGAGAGAGAGAGAGTGGTCCATGAAAAATAGAAACAATTTTTTTGCATATCAAACCTTTTCTTTTTTATTACAGATTATCTATTATTTCTAATATTATGTTATTTGGTTTTTAGGTACTTATTCAACCATGTTGGTCTTATGTCTTTGTCTACAATCATTGTCAATTCTTTTAATTGTTTTCTAAGATAAGGTTACAAGTATAGCTTGATGAAATTCATTTTTAGATATGTGTTTAAAACATGATTTTTATCTGTTTATGATGTTTATAGTCTTGTTGGTGATTTTTCTTATTTATAGACATAAATCTAACTACAAATACACTTAGTACCCAAACTAACAATAGTAAAGAAGTATTATTGTAACGGGGAAGCTCTAATCCTCCCACTTATAAGAGCGATCAAGTGGCAGAGGAGTTACATTGAACATGTGTCTATTTGGGCAATCTTAGTGCAAGGGGTGAACCACTGATTTTGTATAGTGGCAATACCACCTCGAGGTTAGAAAGGGGTTTAGAGTAAGTATAAGAGGTGTAAAGAATTAGGACTAATTAATTATTATCTAATTAAAATTATTTTAAATTTTGAATTACAAAAAATTATGTCAACATTTTAGGGGTCCATATTGCTCAATTGACATGCCAATTTAAATGGACTAATAACCCAATTATGAGTAATTATAAAAATTTAACAAAGTTAGATTTTTGGGTACAAATAGTTTTATTTTACAAACGTTAATTTCCAAATTAGTACTTAAGATAACGATATGAGATATTATATACCTTTTGCAAAATATTAAAGAGAGATTTGTACCTTTGTTATTATTTAGATGTCATTGTCAATACTACTGATCCTATTATGATACATTATGATTGTTAAGCAATACCTATGTATACTATAGATTCCACGTATCATTATAAAATAAAACACATAGATATCAAGTATAATAATGCTAAAGACATAATAACTTAAGGAGAAGTAAATATTGAGTATATTCTTACAAGACAAATAATTACATGTCCTATGACCAAATTGATTCCTAGATATGTGTTTCTTATGCATGTTATGTCATTAGGACTGTATATGATTTATATTTTTTATTTTATTCCTTCTATATAGGTATTCATAATATTTATTATTAAGGACGATGTTTTGTTTGTATTATCTATTGATTAATGTAACATATATTAAATTGAATATTAAACTTTAGTTTCTATAATGAATTTTAGACAAAAAAATTGATTTTAAAAATAAAGGAATGTTTGTTTTTAAGTTAAGTGTTCGATTCTAAAATGAATGTTTGAATGGGTGTTAATATTGGAATCTAAAAAAAGAATTATGTTAGACAGATACGAGAAAACTTTCCATTTAGGTAAACATTTAGATTAATTTATAAGAATGAAGATGAGAAATAAGTAATTTATTAGGTGATAAATGGATGCTCAAGGCTTAAAACATAAACGTCTATATGATGTTTATTAAAAGGAAAAAAGGGGATTGTTAAAAACAACATAACCTAATGTACTAATTCCATTCATCTTAACATGTTAGATGTGGGTTTTGAAAGTTTACATGAGATCGGACATATGCTATGATGAAAGAGCGTTTATGTTATAACATATAAAATCATACTATATATGCATAGACGACTAATAAAGATAATATAAGTGATAATATCAACTTATATTGTGTGAGTATCTTTAAGGATATATGAACATTAAAAATAACTATCCTTTCTACTCAAATTCTAATTCTAGAGAACTGAGTTAATATATATTATTTTATAATATTGGTAGAAATTGATAAATGATTCAATATAATGGAACATATTAGAAAAGTGAGTTATTTTAATTCAAAAATTTAAGAAACAATGAAGATTATTATAAATATGAGTTCGTAATAAGATGTAGTTAAAAACAACGTATCTTTGGCACTACAAATACAAAACATTATATAATGAAATTGAAAATGATAATTAATGTAATAAATAATCTAAGATATGCATACTAATTTACTTCAGATTTACTTTCGGTTAAAAGGTTATGTACTTGTAATTGATGCATAACATTAAAGCTCTCAAGGTATGTCAGTTTTATGCAGGGTTATGCATATCATACTATACCAACAGGTACTGGCTAGTATGTGTCATACCGACAAAAAATGGTACTAAAATTACCAGTATCATGACGGCCTTTGGTACCAACATATATTGACCTTTCTATCTGGTACAAGTTAGTACCGACCAATATTCATAATACTAATTAAATATCGAACTTAAATGAAAATTAGAAAAGGACTAGATTGTAAAATTTCAAAATTAACCTTTTAAACCTAACCCCTTTCCCTACCCTTCCCCAAACCATACCCATTTCGGCTGCTCCTCCATTTCTCCTCTATCAAGTTGTCTCCTCTATCATTTTAGTTGCCCCTCCTTTTCTCCTCTATCGTGTTCTGTCAGTGTTATGTTCCCTATGTAGGGTTGCCCATCTAGTCTCCACTGTCTTTTGCTATAGTCCTGCCTCACTTAGGCATTCTCTCTCACCTATGTCATAGTCACCTCATACTCTCTTGCCTCTGCCATAGTCGCTTCAGCCTCACTCTCTTACAATTAAGCAACCACTCCTCCGTCACACTCAAGCAGTCACCTGATTCCCCTCACGCTCTCGCAGTCACCACTATCTTATAATTTAACACTCATATAGTCATACCCCACTTTGTATGCAATCACTGTAAAACCCCAAGTCTTTTCCTTTCATTGAATATAAATTTTTATTTTCGATAAATAATGTTTATGGATGAATAGTGAGCCTGGGAATAGTACTTTTGCTTGAATAGTAATTTTATGGACCCAGCCTCGAAGAATTGAAAATTATTTGGAATAGGTGTTAAAGTCTAATGATATTGAAACAAATCAAAAATAAGTCCGATTAGATGGATTTTGGGAGTTCCAAATGTTTAGGATTAAAATGCCCTATTTGCAAAATAATGGGTATTGATGATTTTAAACTCATTCGAAAAATTTTTAAAGCATCCAATCAATAAGTATTGACCCTAATTAGAGTATTTCATGATCATTTTGTTGATAAGACGATTGTGAAATATTTTTGAAATTTAACTTGATTAGTAGGTGAATTAAACTCATTAAAGAGCAATTTGGTATTTTTGTATAAAATGGTGTTAATGGATTAATGAATCAAACTTAATGACTAACAAGAGAATGACATGTGTGAGATGAGTTACTAGAGATGACCAATGAGATAATGACATGTGTGGGATGAGTCATTAGAGATGACCTATTAGAAAGTGACATGTGTAATGCATTAAAGAGTATAAAAGGCAAAAATGAAGACAATAATTGCTTCATTTTGGAGAATGATCGTGAGAGCCAAAAACAAAAAAAGAAAAAAAAGGAACCAAGGAGAGCGTCAACCAAGGAGAAGAGGAAGAAGAGTGCAGTTGATATTTCATAGTTTTGATGGTGATTTGGAAAAATCTTGATCAAGTCTAAGTGTTCATCAATTACCCAAGAGATTGAAAGAAAAAGTGGTAAGTTTTCCTAGTTTAAATTTATAGTTTTGTGGGGTTTTGAATGGGATGGATTTATTTAGGATCAATGGTGATTTTTGACATGCCATGGAGTAGATAATAAGTTAAGCATTTAAGGGTTGAAATCAAGAAAGTAAACTAAGAAATCATGATTGAAAGAATAGGCCATGGCTAGGGTTGTCAATGTGATATGATCCAAAATTCTATTTTTGATGTTTTATGATGTTCATAACATGGTTTTGATGCTAATGAATTAAAGAAATGAAAAAAAATTGATTTGGAAAAGTTTAATGTAAAATATGTTAAGTTTAGCCTTAAGGGCCTTTTTGGTATAAAAGTAAGGTTATGATGTAATGTTATTAAGGATGGTCATTAAGTGTATTTGTGATATTGGAATTATTAAATAAAGTGTTAATGTTATTAATTGGAAAAAATTTAGTAAATGGAGTGTATTTGGAAAATAATGAAATTGAAATGGTTATGGTGTAAATAAGCTGGAATTTTAAGGTTGTTATTATGAAAAATCAAATGGAAAAAGTTAGCATTTATATCATTACATATTCGGCCATGTGGTGAAGTAATGGGGTGAGATAGTGTTTTGAAGCAATTGATAAGTTAGAATAGATAAAAGATGGTATTTAAGTAATTTTCAAAGTTATATTTGAAACAAAGAATAATATATTAGCTTACGGGAGTTAAAGCAAAAATATGATTAGTGTACATGTTATGCGATTAAACACTAACCTTAAATTTGGTTAAACTGAATTTATAGTTTTAATGCCTTATTTCTAAATTAGGAAATAAATGCCTAAGCGAAAAGAGATTTGTGTAGGTAAAGGAGAGGCACAAAATGCGTGAGTGTGCTTGATGATAAATTGTAAAACAATTAGTGTATTTTAAATTGATTTTATGAAAATAATTTCTATTTTATCATGAAGTGAATATTTATGTTGAGTTTCATGTGAATGTTATGTTACAAACGAATATTGCTAGTACAAGTTTATGATTTAGTAATATATGAATTTTAGTTTGAAAGTTAAATTTCACATATTTGAATTTACAATGAAATGAAGTTAAATTTCATATGATTTGAATTTACATTGAAATGATGTTATTTTTTAATAAAGAGGAAATGAACTTTTAGCCTATAGTACACATTTAGGTTTTATACATATTATTATACTGGTCAGAGTATTTTGATCGTACATGGCAGTGTCCGGGGTGCGTCAATTACTAACAACAGGTGGTATTATGTCTGTCAGTAATCTAGTGAGTCGCCCTTTGCATCCCTTTGCACGTATGGAGTATATATAGTGCACGGAAAAATTTTTATGGGTAAGCAATGTCAAACCAGCTTTATAGCTACTGGTTTATAGCAGTTAACCTAGTGTAGATAAGCAATGTAGAACCAGTTTCATAACTTGTGGTTAACCAGTTGTGGGTAAGCGATGCAAAACTAGCTTCGTGACTTAAAGCCTAAGGGTATCATATGACAAAGAAATTAGAGGTGGGTTATGTCGTGTAAGAAAGTTCATGACAATAATAATGATGCCACTATTTACTTTAAAAATAATTTGAGAAATTTGATTTCAAGAAACATATATGTTTGTTATGAGTATTGTACGATACAAAATGACATGAATTTGTTTTAGAGAGGTTTAAATTTTTAATCATGATTTCAATAGAAATTCTAGCACTCGCTGAGCTCGTTTACCTCACACTCTATTTTTTTTAAAAAATAAAACCTCTTAGGTTCATGCTTAGGGGCTTCAGCAGTAAGGACTCCACCTCTCAAGTAGCTAGCTTCGCCACATGCTACTATATAGTCATTTTTGGCCTTGTAAATATTTTGAGAACTGTCACATATCCATGAATATATTTGAAATGTATTTTTGTGTAAAGAAGTTGTTAGAGAAGTGCTCTAATGGAAATCACCTTTAGCACTTATTGTACAAATCTTTATGATTAATAAAAAGGCATTTTCGTTAATTTGATGTTCACGTTCTTTATGATTGATAGTGATCTTAAATTGAATTAATGAAGTCCTTTATACATTATATAACATGAAGAAAATCATGATGAGATCATGATAATGAGATTCCTATCATGTATAATTATGTTAGTGTCTAAATTAACCCTAATTATAAGATTAATGAGACAAGACATTATTAATTAGAACAGACTAGTACATGTTATACTCCTTGATTAGATCAAGTAGTAGATCTCATAAGCAGTAAGCATAAGTTGTTTAGAGTCACCATGTGGATGCTTGCTAAGAGTAGTAAGCACATTAGATGACCTGCCATGAGACAATCATATGGACAATCTATTCTAGTGTTAGTGATAGTCTCATCTTAGCAATGGTGCAAATATCCTTAGACTTGAGGTGCTCAAGGATATCTTGGATACTAATCCTGTACTTTGACTTCATTCCTCGTTGCTTCTCAGAGGTTGCTCATAGGGTGGTGATTGGGTACAGTTTGAGGTATTCAAAGGTAATTAAGTAGCCAATAAAGGATTCACCACTCCTGATAGGAGGAGATGATACCCACGACCTCTTGTCGGGGTTATTACTCAGAAATCTTTGGCCAAAGTGAAAATGTCATGATGATAGTCTTCAGTGACATATCCAATTGAGTAATGAGCCTTAGGGACAAGAACTAGCATCACTTGGGCTAGATGTGATGTAGTCAGGTTAGTAGGATTTAACACTTTAACCATACTTTGAACCAAGTGGGGTATAGAATGGTGAAAAGACGAATTGCACGAAAACATTGTTTATAGTTAAACCACTAACTTTGTAGCACTCCACTACCATAGGTACATACCGAAACACACGGAGGACATTCCAATACATAACCTATGATAATGGCGCGCTAGACTATAATCACTTAACATAGCATTATCATTCTTTATTCTCTTATATGACATCATAAAGAAAGTCACAATATTTTAAAACCAAAATTTCCCATTTCATTTCATAAATTCGAACGTATTTACATCGTAGCTTTTAAACACCCAGACATGTACATCATCATATCTTAATACAAAATATGCTATATGAAAGAGGAAATTACACAAAAAGTCTATCCAATCCCAGTTGACCGACCTTTGAGCCATTTCTTCTTCTTCCCAAAAGTACAAGACTATACTCCTTGTAGCGTCTCTCAGTAGCTAAAGTCCTCTCTCTCGGTCCTGAAAAATCAACATTGCAATTTTGGTGAGTTTTGCGAACTCAATGAGATAACCATTATCGATGGTTCACTCAATTCATGCAACACATCACACATATAACATATATTTCACATCTTTGCATTTTTGCATAAATTATCACATATCACCTTCTTATTTAAAGGTAAGATAGCATACATTTCAATAAGTCAACATATGTATAACAATGTATATGAAATGCTCATGTGACTCTTTTCCAATTATTACGATGTTGTGACTGAGTGCCTAAATTGCCTCGTATCTATTATGAATACCGGGCTTATTTTGTACTATCCCTTATCCGTTGGAGATACAGGGCTCATTTTACATAGTTAGCCTTTGGCTCTTAATCACATTTGGAGCTTTAAGCTCATTTTTTATGGCTACTCAAGTCACAACTATCATTTTCTGATCATGCATTCATGTATGGAATGCTTCTCTCATATTCAAACAATCATGTCAAGAAGCACTTATTTCGTCACATTCACATACAAGTAGCACTTCAATATCATATTTGTTCATCAAGTCTCAGACCTTCATGGTCCGGCATCAATATAATCAAATCACATTCATATCATCATTCAAAACATATTTTAAAGCAAACAATTAACTGAGTGACACCGTCTAGCTTACTCATAGGTTACTCCCGAAGCTAATGCCGAAATATAGGATCCATCTGCTATATTGACTTGAAACTGGCCTTTAGG
>JANIIA010000192.1:20643338-20654589 GCA_027478495.1 Erythroxylum alaternifolium
AAAAATCAAATATAAAACTTAAGATTAAATCATGATCGTCGAGTATTTCCTATACCGTTTCCGAGCCTACCGGTGTCCCGGGCTCGTAAAAATTTTTAGCTATCTCACCCTTATTAATTTTTCATGATATAGAGTCCTTTATTTACTTCAATGTAGTTATATCATGAAAAAAAATTAAAAACTCTAAAGTTACCGAGTTACGGGGTATTACACAAATGAAGCAATTAAGGCTAATATGAAAAATAGGCCTTCCTTGTATATACCTTCTATTGTAGTCATCAATGAATGATAAGAAAAAAATAAATTTACTCTCTATTATTTTCCATTAGGAAATTTTTGAATTCGAGTGCCTATTTTAAACTAGGTTTTACAAAGAAAGCTGAAGATATTAGGAAAATGTTATTAACTATTATAATAATTGTTTTATATGAAATGATGCAAGATTTCTTTAGCTTATAAATAAAGATCTACAATGATGCATAGAGTGATTTTGGGATGTCTATTGCAATACGTCAAAGAGACAAGCTTAATTTATGTACATATTATTTCACTTTTGTTACTTCTTTAAAATTAATTATCACCTTATTTGTTTATAGGATTACTTTTTTTAATCTTACAATTGCCTATTCGAAACAATTTAGAAGTGGTGTTATAGAATTACAAAAATTGGCAATCCAAATTCTTAGTTAATGTGCAAGTGCAACTAAGCGTGAAAGAAATTGAAATACATTTGAATTTATGTATTTCAAAAGAAAGAAATACATTAGAATAAAAAAGATTAAATAATCTAGAATTAGTTTAATACAACTTGAAGTTTAATGGAGTGTTATTTACATTATTAAGTTGAATATTTCTTATAATTTTTTAATAATTTAATTTAATTTGTTTACTAGGACTTTTAATAGATCAAGTAATTGTATTGATTCAATTTTCCTTTATCATATTAATCTTTTAGTGGATTATGTTTTTGAAGAACCAAGTTTTATAAATAAGAGTGACCTGAAGAAAATCTTAAATGGAAAAATATGGACACATCATTTGGTGCAATGAGTTTGAATGATAGTGATGGTGAGACTCCCCTTAATGATGAAGACTTTATACCAAATAAAAATTAGGACCAATACGATTTTAGCAAATATGTCATTAAATGAAGTTTTAGGTTTTTCATTTTTTTCTCTTTTCTTTTAAATCCAATTGTATTTGTAGTATATGTTAAATTCTTTATATGCATTATAAATATACAACTTTTAACTTTTAAGTATTTTAGTCTGAAGTTTTACTTCTACTTTGTTATATTCCTCGACATAAACTCTAGTTATGCTTATGAATCAACGTTATTATATGATATTTTGATATAATCAATTGTAGCATTTTAAATACTTTGTATGATTCTTAATTTCATATCTATGTGAGAATTGAACAATCTTTTTCTAATATTAATTGTGTTTATTGTTTATATAAGAAATATATGAAAAGTAATATTAATATAAATAAATAGATAGTTGTTATATCAAATTTATATTATTATGATTTCTTGAGACAAGGTTGAAGTAAAATTTAAATCTATATAGTATTTCAAAATAAAGAATTTTAATTTTTATAGCTCAATATATTGAGAAATTACTTTTAAATTTTATAATTCAAGAATTTTATGAATTTAAAAAATTGGTCAAAATGATATCTAATATTAACTAATACTGATACCGTACCATATCAGAACTAAATCTAATACTAGACATAGTATGATATTCGTAGCATTGCTCTTAAGCAATTCATCATACTTTCTTAGCTTTTTGAGATGCCTCTTTAACTATTGGAATTGTAGTTTTGGCCTTTACAATAGTTTTTATAGTAGCTATCAAAGCTTCTAGTGCATTCATGTCCTAATATTCGTTAACTTGTAATTTACTTGGGATCAATACTTTTCTCTAGCCCTAAAGAATCCTTCTACTTTCCCTCCAGAACTAGAAGGCAAAATTTTCTTTTGGAACTAGTTGAATTAGGTAAAAAAAATTTGTGTTTATGATTTGCTTATAATAATAAGAGAAGGGGATAGTATATCAAAATATAATAAATTGTTTATCATTGTCAATATTTTCAAGTTTTAAAACTCTAGAAAATATCCAAATTTTTATTTTTAATTTATTTGCACATGTCTTATTGAAAAGGGAGGCACGCTTTGGGAAAGAATAAAGTTTTGGTTTTGTTTCTTAAAATGATCTTAAGGCGTTGGAGCTAAATGTGATATGGATTTAAATTTCTGCGATAACCTCATCATCAAATAACTAAAAGTAGTCACTAAATTAAAAATTTTAAAAGGTTCGATACTGAATTAAAAAATTATACCCTTTTGAATTAGTTATTCCTGTCAAATATAAAAAGTTATTGATATGTTGTTTTAAAAGGATTTTTAATTTATTGATTATATGTAACTATTTATCTTAATACTAATATGTATCTATTATATTGTTTGACTAATATTATTCTAAATTGAAAATATATTGTTTATATATAAAATTGTTTTTTAGTTTACTTTATTTTGATTCTCATTAATCATAATAATTTATAATTGTCTTAGAGGATCTAACTCTAATAGAGGAATATAACTAAATTATAAATTATAATAATTTATAATTTAGTTATGAATATGTGCTAGATTCTTCTTAAGATTTCTTAATTTCTTTGAAGATCTTAATTTCAATAGATGTGCGTCAAAACAGTACCGTCATCAAATCGTCATCGTTTTTCCAAAATTTTTGGGATAACACATGATTATCCTGATTTTGATAAGATATATTTTGGTACGATGACAAAGACGCAGGTTGCTTCATGATCCTATTTCTTGAAGAGTCATACTCGAGAAGTAGATCGTTAGATTGGAATTAGGAATTTTATCCTTAATTTTTATATAAAAAAGAGGTGGCTGGTAGAGTAGAGAAGTTCTTCACTACCAAATTATTAATAAAAGAAACCATAAAACTATTTTTTATGATGTTAAGATCATTTGAACATACAACTTTTAGTTTTAAAAAAGACCAAAAGTACATCTTAATTGGAAATATTTTTTGTAAAAAATAAAATAAATCTTTCTAATACAAATCGTTCAATTTAAACTTTAACGTTTTTAAAGCATTCAAAATAAATTATAAAGCCAAAAGTACTTTTTGAATCCCAACATTTACAATATAATATAAAATAGACCTTAATGTTTTGAAACGATCAGGTTGAACTCTAACGTTTTCAAAACATTTAAAATAGATCTTAAGTAGATGAAAATTGTAACGAGATTAGCTCTTCATCAGTTAAGCATCATGTCAATAATGACGTTATATTATTTTATATTTTTAAATTAAAAGCAGACCCCACTATTATTACATGACAAATGAGACTTATTGTTTACAAGGGGCCTTATTGCTACATGGTTGTGAGACTTACTTTTCAGTTAATTTAAAAAATTAATTATGTGACAATAGAGTCCACTTTTTATTTAAAAATATAGAAATAATATAATGTCTTCAGCTATTGCTTTTATAAGCATATCTGTAGGATAATTTTCAGTGTTGATATATTGCAACTCCACGATTCCCTTTACAACCAATTCCCAAATGAAATGATGCTTTATCTTTACATGTTTTGTTCTCCCTTGATGAATTGGGTTCTGAGATATAGCAATAATGGACTTGTTATCACAAAAAATCACAATTACTTCATCTTTCATTTGCTTCAAGCCATCAAATATTCTCCTTACCCAAACAATTTAACAAGTTGTTGTTGTGGCTATTGAATATTCAGCTTCAGTACTTGATAAAGCAATACTATGTTGGTTCTTTAAAAACCACGAAATTTCTCCTAACCTGAGTGTAAGAACATAGCTTGTTGTGCTTTTTTCTGTCATCTACACAAGAGGCCCAATCATTATCAATAAAAGCAACAAGTTTACTCGATTTGCCTCTTGAATACCTGATGCCAAAATTTGCAATGCCTTGTGTATAGTGAAGAATTCTCTTAGCTGCCCCCAAATGATTCTTGTTTGGGCTGTGCATAAATTTGGAAATAAGACTTACAATAAAACCAATATTAGATCTTGTGTGAGTGAGATACATAAGACACCCAATAATGCTTTTAAAAGACTTCTCTTCAACCTTCTCATCTCTATTATTCAAAGACAACTTCTCATTAGAATTTAATGGTGTTATGGCAACCTTGCAACTTCCCATTCCAACTCTCTTCAAAAGATCAGTTGCATACTTTCTCTAACACATAAAAATTCCAGATGAATCCTCCATAACTCTTATTCCCAGAAAATAACGCAAAATACCTAAGTCTGACATTTCAAATGTTTGCATCATGGATCTTTAAACATTTCAACCATTTCAAAAGAATTTCCCGTATAAACCATGTCATCAACATATATACATACAACCAAGAAATCATCATCATGAATTTTCACATAAAAGTAGGCTCATTAACACTCTTTTGGAAATTATTTTGAATAAAATAAGAATCAACAACACTCTTTTGGAAGTTATTTTGAACAAAATAAGAATCAACTTTACTATACCTAGCTCTTGATGCTTACTTGATTCCAATAAGTGCCTTGTGTAATTTGTACACCTTATATTCCTACCCCTTCAATACAAAGCCTTGAGGTTTGTTCAACATACACATCTTCCAATAATTCATCATTAATAAAAACAAATTTAATGTCCAATTGAAACATTGCCCATCCATGGTGGGCTGCTATAGCCAATAGTGTTCTAATAGTGTCAAAATAAGCAAATGAAGCATAAGTTTCATAAAGTTAATACCTAGGATTTTTGCGTATCCCTTAGCAACTAACGTCACTTTGCATCTTTGTAAAGAACCATCAAAGTTAAGCTTGGATTTGTAAATCCACTCCAAGTCAATTACTTCTTTTTCTTTCAGTAATTCAACCAACATCCATGTCTTATTCTTCTCAATTGCTTTAATCTCTTCACCTATTGCAAAACGCCATCCTTCTTTCTCTATTACATCTTCAAAACAACAGGGCTCTATGGAAAAATGAGCAATCTCACATGAATGGCATACATCAACAAGGCTCCTTATTCTCCTTGGTGACGATGAAGGTGATGACAAAGAGGTGGGTTGACTTGGATTAGCATTCTTCCTCAAATGAGTTAGTTACACATCAATTCCATGAATCACTTTCATTAAAAACAACATCACGATTGATAATTAGTTTTTCCAAAATAGGATCATACAATTTATAGCCTTTAGTTTCTTTAGTATACCTAACAAAGATGCATTTCACACTTATCATCCAACTTTCTTCTCAATTCAGTAGGTATGAAAGCTTAGGTAACGGAACCGAATGCTTTTAAATGATTTACATTGCGTTTGTTAACACGCCACGATTCACGTGGAGTCATCCCTTTAACAGCTTGATATGGAAACCGATTAAGAAGATAAATAACTACCCTTACTACTTTTACCCAAAACTCTTTAGATAAG
Source organism: Erythroxylum alaternifolium (assembly GCA_027478495.1). NCBI lineage: Eukaryota > Viridiplantae > Streptophyta > Magnoliopsida > Malpighiales > Erythroxylaceae > Erythroxylum > Erythroxylum alaternifolium. The sequence goes on from JANIIA010000192.1 coordinate 20,648,832, forward strand.
GCTTTTTCTTTCAACATACTTTTAGTTGCTTCAACAATTGTTCTATTCTTCCATTCTAAGACTTTATTTTGTTGGGGTGTGTAGCTTGCCGTGAGTTGTCTTTATATGCCACAATCATTGGAAAAAGTGCTAAATTGTGCAGAAAGAAACTCACCACCACGATCAGTTCATAGTGTCAAATTATGACAACCACTTTCCTTTTCCATTATAGCTTTAAATTGCTTGAAACATCCAAAAGCTTCAGATTTTTCTTTCAAAAAGTACACAAATCTCTTTCTTGAAAAATCATCAATAAGAATCAAGAAATACTTAATTCCACTTAAGGATGGTGTCTGCATTGGTCCACAAATATTTGCATGCACCAAAATTAATGGCTTGGAAAATCTCCACTATCTTCCTTTAGGAAACTTATCTTGATGGTGCTTCCCAAAAAATTCAAGCTTTATAATGCTAAGTTTCTCCATCAATCATAGGAAGAACATCCACCATATTCCTTTTGCACAGTAAGATTAGTCCACTTAAATTAAGATGACCAAACCTTCAGTGCCAAAGAAAACTATCATTACTAGTTACATTGAAAACATTGACCAAAACTTCAGAACATACAAGTGGAAGCATCTTATCAGATCTCATTTTCATTATAAGGCCCCAATATATACCCTAGAAGTATTATAACATGTATAGGGTGTATTAAGAAGTGCACATAACGAATTAAGTGCATTTAAGCATAGTAATAGACATAATGGTACTTAATGTAAAAGACATGAGTAAATGGGTAATTTGTTCATTTAGACATGGACATGAATAATATATGTGAGTTACAAACTAGAATGAAATCAATTTATAACTTTATATGCCAATGTGGGAATTAAACGAAGAAGAAGGACCAAATGTGCAATTTTCCTAAAATCAACATATGGACTAATGAGATTGAAACATGTGCATAAGACTAGAAACTTCTTCATGTGGGGAGTAGAAGGGTGGAGAGAGGGACGTGTATAGGGTGTTTTAACTCCAGAATTTTCTCTTCTCACCTCCTTTCCATTCCATCTCCTTAATCACATCATTTTGCATAAGGAATCAAGATAATCCTAGGTAAAAGTTTCTAGTTTTTCTTCTCATCTTCATCTTTCTTTCTTTGCTCATGAAGAGTTGGAATTACAAGGTTGGATATGGGATTGAGATATGTATTTATGTTGTTCTAGTTGGTGAATCAAGTAAAGCCAAAGGGGAAGAGAAGGAAGAGTACTAAAAGAAAAGCTAAATGGCAAATTTTAAGGTTTGGGTTCTGTATGTGTGCATATTTGAATGTGTAAAAGGATTGATTTAGACATAGAATGGTTGCTGGAATGATGTCTTAGTGTTACTTTGCATGGAATTGGTTAAATGTGACAAGAGAGAGTCACATTTAGTGAAATTATGTCTTCTCAATTCGCTTGATCCAATCCTATTTTTTTGGCCATAATTTGGCTTAGAAACCTCCAAATTGGGTGACTCAAATTAGAAATGGAACTTGAGACATAGCACTAAAAATCTCTAGAAGAGACCCTAATTCTAGCTATATGATATTGGAAATTGAGATTTAAAATGATGATTTGATGTTGCCTCTATATTGGAGCATCTTGTGATGTTTGGTGCTTATAACATGACTTAGAAATCCAAATGGCTTGATCTTTGATGATGTGGAAATTAGAGAAATAGAGAACAAATGTTTAGAAGGCCTTAAAGCCTAATTAGAATGTTTGCTATGTGAAAATTATGGAACAAGTGGAGATTGTCATATGATTTGCTTCTGAACTGATTTTTTTGCCTATTTTTTTGACCCACTGTTTGCTTAGCCCAATTTGCACTATTTTGAGTATTTTGCTTCTGTTTTTTTTACCAACTCATATAGGAACCTTTTTAAATTTTTATGAAACTTTGCATACACCTAGAAATAAATGAAATATGACTTACCATATGTGAAATGGGTGATTAAACATTGAAACTTAAGATTGAACATAAGGCATGCTAAAGGAAATTTACATGTATATATCTAAAGGAAATTTACATGCTAAAGGAAATTTATATGAATATTTATTGCTTATATGTGTATAGTATGATTATACAAATGTGATTTTGATTCCCTTTTAATGGTGTTAAGTTATGACTCGCATGTATGAATGCAAAAACGGATTTTATGACTTAAAATGTATATCATGATATTTTTCAATATATTAATTATAAAATTGGAAAATGATTAACGAAAATGTTACAGTGCCTACTTCATTGTCATGGTGATGGATAGATAGGCATGCCTATAGGGTTACATTGCAGCTGCTATAGTTTGACACCAATGGTGTCTTCATTTTGAGATTACAGTGTCTCTATAATTCAACGCCTTTAGGTATCCACAGTTTGATACCTTTGGATATCCACAGTTTGATATCTTCAGATATCCATAGCTCCCGTTATCCATACCCATGGGAATGTGTAGGCCTAACACAAAAGGTAAAGTAAATGGTTATAGATAAGAACTGCAACATGACAACATAAATAATTGGTATTGATAAGCATTTGCATTTATATTGATAATTTGTATCAATGAGCGTTGAATATCAATTTTTAGCTTATGAATGTGAATTTATGGTGTATGAATAACATATTGAAGCATGTTGCATTATGTACTTTGATTAAGTATTTCATCTCTATTTATATGAGTTGTGATGTTTATGAATGTGTGTACTTAGCGGATGACTACTGTGAGTACTCATCCAAATTAAGTGTTTTCCCCACTAAGCTTTAAAGCTTAGCACGAGTGTTAATTCGTGTAAGTCCAAGTCACAGGAGTAAGCTACAAGGAACATTTGCAGGGATAAGGACAACAGCTAGGAGAAAAAGTACCTTGGGAATTTGTTTCAGTTAAAGATGATTGTACATGTAATGAAGGAAATTGTATGTTTTCTTTTGGATTATTATGTAAATGTGAAGATGTAATACTACTTTTATATGACAATGTTAAGTGATGCAAAATTTTGTAATATGTATATGTATAGCATTGAATAGAAATGTATGCCTGAATGTATGTACAAGAAATTAGTTGCCATGTGTGTGGGTGGTTGTAGATTGTGTATTGGGGGTGTTACATTCACAAAAAGAATTAAATGCATGTTCTTTTTATCATAAATCATGCACTTCTTGTCACCAAACACAATATAATAACCATTCTTCATCAACTAACCCACACTAATCAGATTACAAATTATCCTAGGCATATAACTCACATCATGTAGTAACTTCATTCCTAATTCTGACATAACAGCAATGGTGCCTAATCCACATACCTGAACTCGGTTATTGCCTTATTGCTCCCCATTCTTACTTCCATCTTAATTGACTCATCAAGCTCTAAAAATAACTTTTTGCTGCCAGTCATATGATTATTACAATCGCTATCAGGATATCAAACATCTTCAGACTTGTCATCATAAGAAAGTAAGCAAGCAACAAATAAATTCTCTTTATTAACATCTTTTTCTTTAGAATTTCATGATCAGCAGCCTTTTCAAAATAGTTTTTCTCATTATAGCCATAATCTTTACAATAATCATTGAAGAGAGTTACTATATTGCCCAAGTTTTGGTTTATACCAACAATATTTATCTTCGTGGTTTGACCTTCTACAATGTGAGCAATAATTAGAATGATTACCTCCACTTGAATTGTTTCTATGTTGTCCATAATGCCTTGCTCTACCTCTTCAACGAAATGATCTACCGCGACCATAGCCTTGACCTCAGTTGCTTCCACGACCCATCTCATCTGAGATCTTTCTTGACTCAACCTTTGAATGAAAGGCTTGCTAGAGAGGTGTCTTAGTTGTCCTATTTATCTGTTGCTCATGAGACACCAGAGAGCCTATCAACTCATGGCGTGAGTATCTTGTCAGATCCTTTGATTCTTCCATTGCAAGAACAACATGATCAAATTTGGGTGAAAGGCTTCACAAAACCTTCTTAATAACTTTCTAGTCAGTTAATTCTTCTCTAAATGATCTGATTTGGTTTACCACCGAGTGAACTCTTGAGAAAAATTCATGAACAGATTTAAAGGGCTTCATTTCAAAGTTTCCAAATTCTCAACATAGGGTCTGCAACTTCACTAAAACAACTTTGTTTGTTACACGATACTCTTCCTCAAATAGGTCCCATGCTTCCTTTGATGTTGAAGCTTCCATAATTAGTGGAAAAATGGCATCAACTAGTGCTTGTTGAATCAGCAACAGTGCTCTTGAATCCTTCCTTTGCTTTTCTCTTAACTTGTTGTGTTGAGCTATTGTAAGTCTTTGGCCTTCTGCTGTTTCTGTAAGCTCACCAAGACCATTTGCAATAATGTCCCATAACTCATAAGACATGAACAAGGTCCTTATCTTGATGCACCAAAATTGGTAATTAACACAATTGAAGATAGGTTTTTCTGAGATGAGTTTACTAAGGCATTAGTAGAAGCCATACCATAAACTTGCCCTGATACCATACTTGTTAGTACAAAAATGTAGAATTTGCTTAAAGAAGAAATAAGAAAGAAATTGAATTTGAATTTGAATGAAGAGAAGTTTATATTGACTTTGATTTCTTCTCTACAATGAAAAAATGACAGAAATGAACTACTTAAATAGACTTCAGCCACTTAAGTAGTCTCATATGTGAATTCCTCTTTAACTTCCTAACAAACTCTTTGACACATAATCACAAACATCTGGTAAACATACTTATTCAACATGATTTCTAGAACTGAAAAATCCTAATTCGTAATTGCAACAGATATTCAAAACAATTCAAAAAAGTTTGAATTAATTCTAACAGTAAGTATGCTTTATGTATAAACTAAGATTTAGCCGCTCGCTCACAAATTGCATTTAGCAAACTTTCATTTATATTGGCAAACAAAGGGACCAATATAAGACATCTATATCTAGGTGATAATTAGTAAAAGAATGAAATTTTTGCTTTTGGGAGAATTGGAATTCAAAGATTTAAGATTTTTGAACTTAAAAGTTTTAATTAAAATTAATTTGATGTTAATCAATAAAATTTAAATTTAGACATTAATTTAAGTCTTTTAAATTATATATATATCCACACCACTTATTTGATAATTTTAATCAATAAATAAATACTATTTTAATAATTTGACATTAATAACCTGAAATTTAATTCTAATTTTATGTGATTACCTTCAAAGAATGAAAGAAGAAATTTTCATATCATTAGTTAATGCATGTTATGATTGGCCTTATAGTTAGGCCCAGCAAAATTTTGTCTGAACCGATAACTCAATCATGTTCGATCTAAAAAAAATCAGATACGAGTTAGAACTTTTTTGACTGAATTTAATCAGAGTTGACCGATTTTTGTCTGAATTAAAATCAAATATGAATTTGGGTTGACCTAATCAGACAAAATGTCCGAATTTTTAAAATTGGTTAGTACTGAACATTTAAAACCGATTAAAATTATCCAATTAAAATTTTAAATAGGCAAAAAAAATCATTGTTTCAAAATTTGGAGAAGAAAATTTTTTACGTAATTTTGAATTTGTAGTATAAACAATGTGATTTACTGGTTTTAGATTTGGTGTACTGTTTATGCCTTTGTGGCATCTTGTTATAATTTTATTGGAGATTTTGAATTTGGTGGTTGTATTTTTGTTTTTTTGAATTTGGTTGTAGACTTACCATTTGTTTAGTTTGAACTTCAACTAGACAACCATAATTTAG
>JANIIA010000192.1:20654689-20678633 GCA_027478495.1 Erythroxylum alaternifolium
AAACTTGGGCTCAATCAAATTCCCCCACACTTAGACCTTTGTACTCCTGGACAAAGTTTATAAGAGTCAAAGAGACATAAGTGTAAAAGAAAAATTCTTACCATGCTTAAAACAATAATAGGAAATTCATAAAAATCACTTTCTCATAGATCAATCAAAGCAGACTGAAAGAGTGCCAAGAAAATAAACACTATAAGAGTTTAATCCAAGAGATTGAGAAAAAGAGATTTCACTCAAGGCAAAGTGTTTGCTCTCATCTCACTTGTGGTTAGGGATATTTTCACTCTAAAATCTGCTTAGTCCATTCTCTACCATAATCTTGTAACAATCCTACTTCTCCATTACAAGAACTATAATTTTGAAAATCAAGAGGACTTTTAAAGGTTGTAATGCACGGAAGGCTATATGAAGTGGATGGAATGGATGAAGGAAGAAAAAGTATAAGTACATGCAATATAATTATGAAATAGATGTCAATAGTAAGACAATATTTACACAAATGATTCTCTTTTTTCAACATAAATATAACACATACATATAAAAATATATTTGTTGCTTTGCTCTCTTTTTTTGTTTTTATATATTTTTCTCTTTTTCTTTCTTTAGAACACACAAGTAGAATTTTTTTAGAAGAAAATACAAAATAACCTATTGACACCATATAAAGATGCATGCATGTACTAAAAAATAACGGCTAAAGGGGCTAGCAATGGATAGGTGTTTATGGGATTGTGTTTAGGTCAAGGGATTTTAAAAGAATGCCTCTATCATATTAACAAAATTCTAGTTCATAAAGCTTTGATTAAGAATTGAAACAAGTTTTAGAGAGATATGAAATAAGTAGATGCACACAAGAATTGAAAAATTTAGGCCCAAATATCCTTCCAACAAGGGTAATATCTCTATGAACAATCTCAAGTCTTAAAAACATAAAGTGCTACTTTATCAGCATGCCTTCATTTACTTTGTGTTGAAAACATCGAAAATAAAATTAGTCAAATCTGACTATCATTTAAAGAATGGTAAATATTTTCAAAAAAACTCAAGAATCACTTTGAAACCTATAAATTCTTTGACAAACAAAAGTGACAAGAGTCGAATAAGGGAGAATTTAAATTGAGGCAAATTTCTTAAAATGAATTGGTCCTGCAACAGTGTGACATCGCGGAAAAAAATGAGCTCGTCGTGGCGAACGTATTAAGCAATCACTGCCGCGGTGACAGGCAAGCTCACCATGGCGAGAAATGAGTTTTTGGCTGCGGCGAAGGCACAGTACGCCGCGGTGAAAAATGTTAGAAACTCAATTTCACAGTCACCAAGTTTGATAGTATCCATAATTGACAATCATGAACATATAAATGGCCAAAATGGAGCACAAACAAGAGGTATAAGATAAGAAAAACCTTCCCTACACTTAAACATCGTATTGCCCTCAATGTGAAGTAATCAAAACACAAGAGCAATGGACAGAAATAAAGTAAGTGAAAGGAAAAGGCGTAGTAACAATAAATGGAATAACAAAACGAAGTAGATACATATGTTGTGCAAAAAGTTGGAAATTACAAATGAACTGAGCATTGGACAATCAAACTAGAAAAATACAAGAAAAAACACTAGAACTAAGCTACTGGGGGATCATCCTCTGCATCTACAGGAGCATCGCCCATCTGGCCAACACCAAGAAGTGAGTCATCATCATCGGAAGGAAGCTGAAAACGTAGGTGCTGGACAAGCAATGCATCCATCCGCCGCTGATATCTCTGATCGCGCTCCTGTTGGGCTATGGCCTGATGAATAGTGTCCTAAAGGGTGGCTAGGTCAGCAGATAAGCCATCTACTCAGTGAGTGAGGGACTGCAAAGTGATAGGTGCAGGTGAAGCTAGAGCAAGATGATCATCCTCGCAAGGCAAGGCCTCGGTATGAGTGGCAGCAACATCGGGAAAGGAGGTGGAAGGGGTAGGGAGTGGGGCGGGTTGTGGTGGAGGTGGAGGGTTAGGCTGTTTAAGCCGAACGTACCGAAACAGTGGGGCCAGGTCAAAATATCTATCATTGGGGTATTTCGGGACACGATCGGCCCAGAATATGTTGGTGATGAGGTGTGGAAAGATGATGGAGTTTGTAAGCTTAGCTGTGGTGATGGAAACGTGGAGGGCAGAAGTAATGGCATCGGCTATGTCGACCGGGCGGCCAGCCATAAGAAAATATATTAACAAGGCTTACTGTTTGGTAACGTAGGCGAGGTGGGAAGTAGGCACGATGTTGGTGCTGACAAAATGAAGCCAGGGATGAGCTTCAGGGCGAAGATCGGAACGCTTGATGTAGCATTGATAAATGCGAGGTTGATGCCATTAGGTACCCTCTGGACAGAGGGTACAAATGACATCATCCCAAGGATAATCGTGGATGAGGTGATTATAACGGCAGTGGAGTATATGAGGAAGATTATAGTGGGTGCGGATGTGGGCGGTGGTAAAGGAGGAACGAACTATTACACCAAGAAAATTAATGTCCATATTGTTGTGGAGGTAGGCATAGGTGTAAAAGTGGCGGACAAATTTGTCGTTGCCCTGGTCCTAAGGTTGGACTAAGCCGGTGAGTTAGGATTGGACTAGTTGGCGAGCAAAAGGATGGTGACGAGGAGTCAAGGGGAAGGGCAGCTCCCTATGGAAGGGCCTAGCATCTACTTTGGCGGCTAGGGTAGAATATTCAGAGTTAGCGGGAGGATCAGAGTGAGGTAAGGAATGGGAGGGGCGGGGAGAGGTGGATGGATGGGAGGATTAGGTGGAATCGGAATTAAAGGAAAAATCTAAGGAGCTAGAGGGAGTAGGGGTGGAGTGATGGGTGGCGTTCTTAGTTCGAGGCATATTCCTGCAGAAACAAGGAAAAATAAACAGAAGGAATGAACACAATTTACTAAAAATCAAAATCTGGAAAGCACGCAGCGGTGAAATTAATCTTTCGCCACAGTGAAATTGTGTTGTCTTCGCGACGAAGACTGTATTCTTCACGCTGCGGCGAAGAATGGATTCCTCACCGCGGCAAAGACTATCAGTCTCGCCACGTTGCGGTGAAAATGTTGGTTTTCTTTCCATGATGAACCCTAATTGTCACTAAGTAAGCGAAGAAAGAACGAAACAAAGAGGGAAAACTTACGAAACAAGAGGGAGGAGACGAAGACACCAACTACACACACGAACGGCTGAAGGAGGATGAGAACACAGTGATGTCGCGAGGTAATCACCACGGTGAAGTTCAATGAGAAAGGTGAAAGTGAAGGAGGGAGAAGAGGGCGGTAAGTTTAGAAGAAAGGGGAAAGGAAATAACGAAAAAGACGAAGGGCGGCTGAAAGGTACGAAGGTTATCAAGGGTAAAAAGGGAAATATCCCTCGGAGGGTTGATTTTGGACGGTCTTTCGCCACGGCAAAAGAATTAATGCATGCTGCGGCAAAGACTATGGTGTTCACCATGGCGAAAAGAATAATGCACGCCGCGGTGAATTGGCTTGAGAGGCGATGTGGCTGCGGCTAATGAAAAGTTCACCGCAACAAAAGGTGCTACGCCGCGGCAAAGTTTTCCAGAGAGACACAAACTCTTTCTTCCTGCATACTCAGCTCATATGTAACTCCATAATTATCATTTCAACAACATGCAATTCATCATCTACATCCATTTCCTCTATCATTGAAAATGTGTCATGTATTTATTAAAACACAGAGTTCAAAGGCAAGATGAATTATTGAATTAAAACAACTGAACCTAAGTCTTTCGAGAAATTAAACCTAATCCTACTGAAGTAGTTTCTCCCCCACACTTAGTCAACATACTCATCCATACCAATGTCATTTTCAATCGAAAAGCAGAAGTATATGGTAAATGAAGGAAGAGAAACATCCTGTTGCTCAGGTGGATCTTTCAACTCCTGGGGGACGTTCGACTCAAATCGATGCTGTGGGGAAGTAACTTGACCACTTCCTAGTTCTGTACTAACGTCCACACTCTGCAGTTCACTTGAAACATCAGTAAAAAATATTTCCTCCAAGGAATCATTAGTTAAAGGGTTCATTGCCAGTTCATACTCAGCACATGCATCATCAACAACAATGTTAAGCATGTTCACTCTTAAGAGCGAGTAGTCCTCATAGGGGTGTTTCATAGCTTCGTACATATTAAAGCTTACCTACTGATGCCCGACCTCCATGGCGATCTTACATCTTTCATGCTAATCACAGTACTAGCAGTCCTTAAGAAGAGCCGCCCAAGAATTAAAGATGTATCCTGCATAACTTCAGAAGACATATCAAGCATATAAAAATCAGCAGGAAAAACCAAAACCTTAACTTGGACCAAAATGTCCTCTACAATCCCCACTAGATGCCTAAAAGATCTATCAGCTAGTTATAACACAACAGATGTGGGCTTTAGACTCTTAACTCCTAATGATTGATAGACAGACTTAGGCATCACATTAATTGCTACCCCTAGATCTAACAAGGCTCTTCCTATGGTAACTTTCCCTATTGTGCATGGAATGGTAAAAGATCCAGGGTCTTGACACTAGACAGGTATTTTGGGTTTAAACAGGGCTGACACATTTGAACTCATTTGGACTCTATCATTAGGCCTAAACTTCCTCTTGTTGGTGCACAAGACCTTAAGATACTTGGCATAGGCTGGAACTCTTTTCACTAAATCAAGCAAGGGAACATTGAGTTCAAATTTTCCAAACAAATCAATTATATCCTTTTCATGCTTAATTTCAGTCATACGCTTGCTCATTAAATATGAATTTGGAAAAGGAAGGTCTTGATGATTTACCTCCTTACCTTTGGCTTCATGCATGGCTTATAGTTCCTTAGTCCTTATATGCTCCAAACTTTAATGTCACCATTTTGTATCAACTACTTGATGGTCAAATATTTGACTTCAAAATGCTAAGGGCCTGTGATGTTCAATGGTGTTATTAAACAACACAGTAGCTTGATTATCACATTATAACCAAATGGGTTTAGCCACTAAATCAACCATAGACAACTCATAAATCAAATTTCCGAGTTCAACTGTCTGTGAAGCAGCCCCATAGTATGCACTATGCATGCATGGTTGAGGAAGCCACCCGTGTTTACTTGACACTCTTCCATAACATTGTACCATTTGCAACTTTAAAAAAATTGTGAGAACTTTTGATCATCAGGATACATAGCTTAATTTGAATCTTGATTCCCTACAAGGTTTAGTCTGTTGACTTTTCTATATGTCAACACATAATCGTTGATTTCCTTTAATTATCTTAACACTCGTTTGACTCTATTTCAAAGGTCTACATCTGGGTTAACCAGATACTGACCAAACAATTAAACAGTAAATGCAATGTCCTACCTAGTACATGGTCGAGCATACATCAGGCTATTAACCGTACTAGAATACGAAACATTCCTCATAACCTCTCTCTTTACTTTATTCTTTGAATACTGTGCCAAAGATTATCTCTCATTATGAGAGATATGTGCTACGACAGGTTTACAGTTAACCGTATTAGACCTTTGTAACACATTCTCAATGTATGCTCTCTGTGAGAGGTCTGATGAGTGTTAAGATCTGTCCCGGTGAATCTGAATACCTAGGACAAAAGATGTTACGCCAAGGTCCTTTATGTCAAATTTATCGACCAAACATTTCTTAACCTTATATAACATTGCCAAGTAATTTGACGTGAATCCACATGCAATAATAGGAAGATATCTTTGCTCTCCTTGACCTCATAGCACAGGCATCTTTTTAACTTTATTTTCCATGAAACAAAAAGAGGTCAAACCTTATCAAATGTAAGGTATCACTTTTGGGAGGTTTGATGTAAGTCACATATTGATCTACATAACATGCAAACTATGTCAGTTCCATCTGGATCTTGAGATCCTTCTAGTTGTACCATATAAACCACTTTATAAAGGTCTTTATTCAGGAAAGCAGTTTTGATAGCCATCTGATGTAACTCTATATCATCACGAGCTACAATTACCATAATCACTCAAAATTTATCCTTTGAGGATATGAGAGAAAAGTAACATCAAAGTTAACATTTCTCCCTGAGTGAACCATTAGGCAACTGAGCTAGTTTATAAACCGTTAAACTTTATCTTGAAACCCTTTAGGTCTTAAATTTCATATATAACAAACGGGTTTGCAATTTCGCTACAAAATCAACTAGATCCCAGACCTTACTATGCTTCGTGGCTTGCGTCTCATCAGTCATTGTAACCTACCACAATTTCGCTGCGGGTACATAAACAACTTCTGTAAAAGTAACTAGAATTGTAATATGTCTAATATCATAGTCCTATTCACCTAATAGCCTATTTAATCAGATGAGATAACAGGTCATCTCACTCTGGTGGATTTAAATAACTGTATTAGATCTTGTACCTCCAAGAACCTCTATGTATTCGAGTATTGGTTTCTATTCCTGTACAGGCACAATACAAAGACCTAGATCCACCGAATCTAATTGTATGAATGGCGGGTACATAATAACTGTAGTAGTTACCCTGTTATCATCCAAAGGGTCAAAGGGCCTACCATTATCATAAACATCGTATTCCAAAAACTTAGCTATTTGTGATTCTATTATTCTAATCCCTCTTTCTCTACAGTAAAATCTGTAGCCTTTAAAGTGGTCAAGCTATCTTACTAAATAGCAATGAGCATAATGAGCATGCAATTTTTCTTTATAAGGATTATACTACCTCGGTAGGACAGCATCATATACGAATGTGTACAAAGTTGGTTTTTCACACTTATAGCTAATCAGGTAGATTAGTCATATTCTGCATTGACTTCTTCAAGTCCTTTAGGGTGCAGTTATGCCTTTCGGCAACACACTATTTTGCTCAAGACTACCTGGTATAGTGAATCAAGTCACCATCCTTACCTATTCCATACACCTGGCAAATGGATCTTTTCAAGTCCTAAAACACCATGTTTGCCATAATATTCTCCTCTACGGTCAAATCTGACACTCTGAATAGATTTTCCCAATTGGTTCTCAAGCTTTAATCTTTAAGCAAGAACACATAACTGTAATGGGAATAATCATCAACAAATGTCATAATATATTTGGAATTGCACAATGCAACTGTATAAGGTCTTCTGATATCCGTATGTATCAGACTCAATAAGTCAAAAACATGAGTTGACCCTTCTTCCTTTTTAGTCAACTTACCCCTGCAATAGTCAAAACATGTTTCCAGATCATCACAATCTAGAATTGAGAGAATGCTTTCCTTAATAAATCTCTCAACCTAGCTCTAGAAATGAGGCTTAAACTTTTATGTCACGCTATGTATGAATTTTCATTCATCAGGTCCTTCATTTCATGACTTATTTAGGAAGATATGAAGAAGCATATATCTAATTTGGGGTAAGACACATTTTATACAAACTATATGATAAGAAAGTTTTTATGTTTTGTATTAAACACCAACTTTACAACAGAGGCATTAAATACAAAACGTTAACCTTATTTGTCCATAATTGATCCAAAGATCACATATAAAATGTGTCGTGTAAAAACCAAAATGAACCTTGCAACAATGTTCAGTACATACATCCCCTATATATATTACTTCCACTTCTTCATTGTTGTTAACCATAAATTCTTCCTTCTCTTTATTTGGCTTGATTAGATACTCCACTCTATAGCCACCAAGTACTTAATGCGACTATCACAAATCAGGTTCATAAATTGATAAGCTAAAGAGTTATCTGATGGTCACAGTCTTTCTTTATAGGACTCATACTATTGGCTTCTTTATGTCATGCGGACCTTTACCAGCACTAGATTGTGGAGAAGATTTGATCTTTCTACCTTTGATCTTAGCGTGCTTTATCTCTACCTTTCCTTTAGTTGCTTCGAGGGCTAAAGGAGTAGCAAGTTTGAATTTCTCCTCTTCAGCAACGGAATGGGCAATTAGAGCATTAAAGTCTCATTCTTCATCCTATAAATAATATGTCTTCACCAGATTAATTAACTCTGGAGGGAGTGTCTTTAGAGTCTGGTGAACTATAAAGACATTAGGAAGAGGAATGTTTAACATCTTCAGTCTACTGTGAAGATGAATCATTTTTTATATGTACTCCTTTACTCTCCCTTTTCTCCCGTATACTTTATAGAGAATAATTCTTTTATCAAAGCACTTGTCTCAACATTAAGTGAGACTGTGTATCTCTGGCAGACATTACTAGGAATTATTTCATAATATCTATGTCCAGAAGTCCACTAAGTAGATGGTTAAGAATGGATCTTTTAATGGTCGTAAGACATAATCTATTAGACCGATCTTGGGTTTCATAGGCTGCTTTGTCAACTCTCAAGCTCATGGATGTAGGTGGAGATGACCTATCGTGTTGTATGGCCATATCAACCTCAGCTATCTTCATAACATTTAATACATCCTCTGTCCATTTCTTCATATTGAAACCAGTCAGGGTTTCAATGGTGACACTGATTTTATTAACCGAAAAGGTGACTTCAAAATAATAATTTTTAGGTCAGCACAAATGTAGGATAACAAGATACTTAAAGCCATTAAATAGTATCTTTACTGAAAATCCGATCACATATATTATGAAACACCTTTGGGCTGAATACATAATATATGCAATTAGATTCCCACATAAAAGTGATCAGAGTACAAACCATCAACTCTCATGACACTACCACCTTTAGGTGAATAGATCACTTGAGCAATATCTTTCTTCCATCTTATGCCTTTACGATCATCTCAAAATGTTATGTAAGGCCAAACACTTTTGAGCAGAATAGCCAAACATAAAACCAGAGACATCTCCTTATATGCAAGTAGAACAATTCAAAATACTGAATTGAAAGGTCACTTTGGTGATTACCTCCTCATCAGCACCCAAAAAGTCCACAGATACAAGGGATACATCTTTATGTTATCCTCACATTTTTTATGGGCATATGGTACGTGACAATGTAACTTCAATAAATGCAAAGCCCAAATGCACAGTCTCATTGTCACACAATCATGTTGAAGACATTCTCTGAAAACTTCATTTGAGACTTTTGTAAAAGAAAAATCTCAGTAGAGGGACTATCGTGTATTACTTGACACTGAACTGATCGTTCGAGATACAAAAACCTCATGTATCTCCCTTATGGTAAGTTCATTGCTTGAAAATTAACTCAAACATGGATTCAGAATGTCTTAATTCCTTTTCTGAATAACTATCATGCAATCTCGAACACTGACCATGAGACCCGAGACACGAAAACTTGAAGTATCTCACTCATGTGATATCCGAAGCATGAAAATTCAATTGAAATCGGATTAAGAATACCTTAATTCCTTTTTCTAGAGTTAAACTTTAATTTATTATTAATGTAATAAATCCAAAAAATAAAAACAGTCACTTTATAAATTTTCTGGACCGAAAAACTGACCCAAAATACCCCGGAGCACCCTTATGGGAAATCTGAAATCTTTGTTTTTTATTTTTTGTTTTTTGAAGTTACTGTAGCTGACCCTTACGGGAAATTTGAAAATTTTGTTTTTTGTTTTTTTTGAAGTTACTGTAGCTGTGTCCGTACGGCTGACGTATTGGTGCGTGTCGTGCACGTGCACGCCACATGCAAACGAACCCACCGATGTGGGTGTGTGCGTTGCACGCGCCAGACACACATCTGGTGGTTATCGAGCCATACACATTAGGCGCCCGCGATTACTGTTCACCGTTAGGTGCGTGAGCCACACGCGTCTGACAATGACGCGTCCCTCTCCAGAAAAAAGACAATTTCTGGCAAGTTTCAGGTTTGTATTTCACATTTCCAGGCTCGTATTCACCTTGTTTCTTAAGGCTAGATACGTGTATAACTTTCATGCAATGAAAAGCAAGAAAAAATCGATAAATAAAAGTTAACTTTCCAAAAATCTTATTGAGAGAGAAATCGAAAAATCTCTATTTTTAACCACTCGATCACGTTACCGCTCTAATACCACATGTTGTATGTAACGATACCTTAGTTACGTACCTCGGATCGAACGTGAAACGACAAAAAGCGGAGAAATGCAGAATGTGCCTAATTTCGGTTCTAAAATTTCAGACGAGCTTTCTGAAGCCGAAGGAGCTCGAATACACTGCCATCTTCACGAGAATTCATCACCGGGACGTGATCTAGGCCTTTCTACAGTTTTCTCAGTACGTAAGCTCTCTTAATAGGTCAGAGAATTCTTATGCTTACGATTGATATGAGTAAGTGCAGGAGACCTTAATATTTTTATATATATATCTTCCATATCAGACTTTCTCATCACAAGACCAATATAGATCAGGTCCACACTAAAAGGGATCCATTTTTTACCCGAACTTCGACCTATTGATTTAGATCATTTATTGGGCTAATTTATTATCCTTATCTGGATCAAATTACGTAATTTAATCGATAATTTATTAAAAAACTAAAATTATAATTAATAGTTATCCACTTTATAAAAAAATGACAAAAATGTCCCTAGGAACAAAAATGTTTGACATTCATGTGTATGGTATCTCATAAGTATGGATAACAATTACGCTTAAAAAGGTATTGAGACGGTTGCTAAGCTTTTAATCATGGAATTCATGTGTATGGTATCTCATAAGTACGGATAACAATTACGCTTAAAAAGATACTGAGAGTTGAGACGGTTGCTAAGCTGTTAATCATAGAATTCATGTGTATGGTATCTCGTAAGTATGGATAACAATTACGCTTAAAAAGGTATTGAGACGGTTGCTAAGCTTTTATCATATTGTAGCCACAATTTCTGCAGCACTTAAATTAAATGCATTCCACATTTCCACTTTTGACGTCCGGTTTGTTGTCGGTGGAAGCACCTCCATTTCTTGAATAGACAAAACTAACCTACCTATCTACTTAAGGTTACGAATTCACCGTCCGGACACGTCGCTTTCCACATCAAAAGTACCAGCTCGCGTTTTTCCCATTTTCACGGAAGATTTAATAAGTGATGCTTTTATTGATTTGATAAGTTTTCTTTTACTTTTGTTGATTTCGCAAGTTATCTTTTTCTTCTAATTAACCGTTAACTCTCTTTAAAAAAAAAAACTATTAACTCTAGTTTGACTGTGGTAAATTTTTAAAAATTTTCAAAATAAAAGCCTATGTTCTCCAACAAATCTGTACACGCACTTGTAGCATGTTTTCAAGACTAGTATTTTTAAGATAAAATCTTAAATGTGTGACTAAGGAGTTATCAACTGAACACAATTTAAATAAGGTAATATGCAGGGGATTTGGGTTGATCATGTTTTTATGAAATAAAAAATAAAAAAGAAGAGAAGAAATAGGTGAGACAAAAAACAACCGTGTTGGTTCTATGTTGATATTAAAATTTACTAAAATTTTAGAATTTTGTGCTATAAAAAGATGAAGAGAGGTCGAAGAGTGGAGAAAGAAAAAAAAGAGAGCCAAATTAGAATGTCTTAAGACAATAAAGGGAGAACTTTATAGAGAAGCTCAAGATTAAACAAAGAACATTAAGATTTCAAGATCCTTAAAAATGAGTTCCTTTATTTTGTTTTCTTTCTTATTTATTGTTGGTTTTTTTATTTTTAATGTGAACTAAATCCCTAATTATGTTAAGGATGGAACTCATATGGGATATTTTAATTGTTAATGTGTGAAAAGTTATTGTTTGGATTAGATTTATTCTCTTTGATCTTGATTCTTGAATTTATGTCTAATTGTCACATATTAGATCTTAAGGACTATATAAAAAACTAAAAAAAGAAGTATAATCTGTATACTAAGAGAATAAATACTTTAGATTTAGTGATAGACATATCCTAAACTATTGTGATAACTAATATATAATTTGTTAATGAATTTGTTTAAGTTAATTGTGTATTGAAAGGCATATAGTAATTACTTAATTAGATATATTTATATATGCTTTTAATTTAAGTGTCTTGCTTTCATTAGTTTAGCAATTGAGTAACTTTTCCTAAAATCTTCATTATTTTAATTTTATTATTTTTCTAGGGTTAATAAAGTTAATAATTAATTTAGCTTTGTAGGAATGATAACCTGGAATACTCCAGATTTAAACTTACTACATTTGATTTTTTGTACTTGCATATTTTATTGATCAAGTTATTGGTGCTATTATTGTGTCTAATTTTTATTGCTTTTAATTGCCTTCATATAATGATTTTGGTTACAAATCCTTATGTTTTAATCCAAACGTGAGATTAATTGAGTGAAAATGGTGTGAATATTGCATGAATGTTCATTAAGTTATTTTGTGAATTTTGCATTAAAACACCAAAGTCATGTAATTTTTGCATTAAATGTTATGCCCCACCATGCAAGGTGGTGATTTTATGTCACCACCGTATATGGTTAATGCATGGGGGTGACAAGGGAGTCACACCCATGACTCCCCATGTACGAGGGTGACAAGGGAGTCACGAGTGTGACTCCCTATACAGGACTCCCCATGCAAGGGTGTTGCAAAGGGAGTCACAACACCCCTGTGAAAAGTTTTAAGATTAATTCTGGCTTTAATACGTGCTAGCTCACGACATTAAAGCACGTAACCCTAAATCGAAAGAGAGTCGAATAAAAGGAAGAGAAGGTGGCAGTTGAGGAAAATCATCTTTCACTCACTTTTTCATTGGTTCACACGCATAGAGACACAGACATAGGAGTGCAGAGAGATAGAGAAAAAGAAGATAAACAGAAGAGAGAAACAGAGAAAGGAAACAGAGTGAGTTAGGAAGAAAAGCAAAACAGCAGAGAGGTGGAAGCTCGGGAGAGGCCGAAAGCGAGAGATGGAGCTGAATCTCATTCAACTTAAGTGAACATTCGTCTGGGGAAGAAACTAAAGCAGAAGGCAAGAGCCAAAGCTGGAAGCTTGAGAGGGACTGGATATCTCCACAACTCCTTACCTGATGATTTGTTTACCTATTCCATTCCTTATTTGTTGCTTTGTTTCTTTCATTTTACTATTTGTTATTAACTGACTTATACTCTTATTAGTTTAGCCGACTGTTACTTGTTTCTTTTGATATGCCATTTGGTATTCACTGTTTTATTATTGCTTTAATACTTTTGTTGATAGTAACATGCAATTAAAGTGTTTAATGATGATGGATGTGGTGATATTCGTGATGGGCTGATTTCTTTTCTTGAGAATTAGCGTAGCTATTTAGTTGAATATGTATGATTGGGTTAGAGATCTGTTGTCTTATTTATTGTTGTGGTTTTTGAACTGAATTGATGTAATAGAATGGCCAAAATTTGCATCATTTTAGTGTTAAATGAAGATTCGAGAGATGAAGTTTAATACAGATCGAGAGACTATGGACAATTAGGTTAAGAACTAGAAATATATTAACTTAAATGGTAATTGGTAGTCAGGTTTTCATTATTAATTCGCATAATAACTTGTTGAATACGAAAGTTAGACTAGTTCATTATTCGAATCGATTTAGAACCTAACTATTAATTTTAGTAAGACAACAATCCAATCATTTTTCCTTAATCATGCATAGGAGACTAAATTAGTGAAATTAATTCTCAAGAGTTTTTCCACTTTGGTTAATCTTTTTGTCTTTTCTCCCAATTGATTCCATTTGCTTTTCAATTTAATTTCATAATTTTCCTTAAAAGCTTTGACTCAACAATCAGGATATAATGTTTAGGAATGCATTGTTTTTATTTTTATTTTTAATTTAAACTTAATTTCAGTTGACCAATTTCACCTCTGTGGGAGACGACCCTGAGTTATCAACTACAACTATCTCATATACTTGCGAGTATGATAGCCTAAGTCTTTTTAGAACTTTTTGGGCACAACAATTCACGATGAGATACAGGGGTATTAAAGTCATCCCTCATTAGATTAGGGCAATCATCAACATGAAATTACCAAAGGCCTTAAAGGAAGCACAAATCAACACTTACAAAACGACAAGCTTATCATGTTATCTTTACAAGTATGCCAAAAGGTATCTCCCATTCTTTAAAATAAAGCAAAATAAAAGATTGAATGAAGCAACAAATGTTAACAGATGTTTGAGGATATGATAGAATACATGAAAATCTACCACTCTTTAAAATAAAAAAAATTTCCAATGATACGTCTCCATTGCAATACAAGAATTTAATTTAGGGCTAGTTTAATAAGAAGAAACATCAAAGGTCTATTTATTATTTAAACAAGATCTTTTAAGTCTCAAGAACCAAATATACCTAAATAGAGAAAGCAGTGTAGTTATTTCACATTGGCAAAAAAAAGTTATTTCACATTAGCAAAAAAAAAAGTCTACATTTTTAGACCCATTATATTGTTGTTTTGTCAAATTTGCCAATGTGCCAAATCTTATACAAACTTAAAATGTTAAGAAGGAAGATCAAGTAGTTAGTAAAACTTAATGAGTTTAAGATCAAATTCGCTCTATAAATACTAACAAAATTTCAACTACTATTCAACTTCAAGGTTGGATGTACCATCCCATAATTATTTCAAATACAATTGAACGTAAGCTAGAACATTTGCCCATTTAGATGATGAATGGCAATGGCACATTAAGAGAAGATGGAAGTAGAGCTAGCGTTGTTATTTAAGGTTCAGACAAGAACATCACACTTTCTAGAAAAACTCAAATTTGACGCCCCCAACAATAAAGTAGAACATAAGGTCATAATATGTAGGATCAAAATGATAATAAACTTAAACGATAATAATTAAGTCATATGCAAGTCATTGTCAATTACATGAACATATTCTTCATTGCTAAAGAAGAAAAATATACAAGTATTTTACCTTGTATCAAATTCTAATAAATGACAATTAGTTTGGGTAGAACACATCCCCAAGAAGTAGCACAATTTAGCGTATCCATTGTCAAAATGAGGATCAAAAGGGGTAAAGCTCAAGTACGTAATTCTTAGTAGTTAGACTTAAGCTTACATATAAAGAAAAGGTGTAGACACAAGTGGATGGGGTAGTCATGGATTGCAGGATATTGATCAAAACTACATAAATAGAGGAAAATTACCTTTAAACCAAGTCAAAGAAAAGTAGATTTTGTAAAATTTTCCATTATTAATAGACAATTTTATAAGTGCTCTTATTCTTATCCCTATTTGTAGGCCTGACAAAATTTCGTCCAAATCTGAATCTGAGTTGACCTAATCAGACAAAATATCTGAATTTTTAAAATTGGTTAGCACTGAATAGTTAAAGCCGATTAAAATTGTCCGATCCGAATTTGAAAAAGGCAAAAAATCATTGTTTCGAAAAATCATTACTTTATTCTAATTTATTATATTAAGTTTTGATTATTATATACATATTAGCTAACTTGTGTCATCTTTTGTTCTTTTTCCCCTCAGATCATGGAGTCTTTGGGACATGAAGAGTGGGATATGAAGAGTTTGATGAAGAAGAATTTTTTATTTTTTGCATGTTTTATTTGGTTTGAATTTGTAGTATGAACAATATGGTTTACTGGTTTTGGATTTGGTGCACTATTTATGCCTTTGTGACTTCTTGCTATAATTTGGTTGGAGACTTTGAATATCGTGGTTATATTTTTGTTTTTTTGAATTTGGTTGTAGACTTACCATTTGTTTAGTTTGAACTTCAACTAGACAACCATAATTTAGCTTTCTTTGCTATAGTTTTTTTTTAGTTTTACAGAAAAAAAGAGACGGGAAGAAGATGGTGCAATTTAATGGCCCTTTGGTCTTTATCATCATCATTACCCAGTCCGAAATCCCATAATAAAGCAGGGTCTGGGAAGGTATGATAATATGCAGCCTTACCTCTATATAGTAGAGAGGCTGTTTTCGATAAACCCACATATGGATGTGACAATAAATAAAAAAAGTGATGCAGATTATGAGAGTAGATATGAAAATTGATATGTTAAAAGGGTAGGTAAATAAAATAAAATAAGTAAATAAAATAAAACTATATAAGATATTTGATATGGTGTCCATATTAAAAAAAAGTCGTGAGTTGATACAAGTTTAAAAAAAAGTTATTAAAAAATATAATAAAACAAATATACTTAGAAAAGCTGTAAAGTTTTGTTCATATTTATTATGCTGCAAACGTCTGCTTACCATTCCTCGAATTATGCATGTCAACATTATAGAAGGGTCATGCAAATCTGTTATGTATCTTTCTAATTTTATCATATGTCCCCGAAGGGACATAGGATTAAGCAAATGATGTACTTAAATTATAATAATCATAATGTTGGCATGCAATTAGAAGCAAAGCAATAGTAAATGATTATGCACAAAACGAACTAGTAAAGAAAATACGAAATAAAACGTACAGTTGCATACAAGTAAAAGTGCAACTACTAACTAATAGAAGAACACGAAGAATAAGCAAAAATAAAAAGAAAAGAATACATACAGAAATCATAGAAAGGAAGCAATAAGGTGAAGCATACCTTCCTGAGTCTACTGAGTGAAGCCAAAGGAAGAAAGTCTCACTTCAAAGATCAAAACTTTTGTCCACACAATCTAGTGACCCACCCTCCAAAAAGTTGTTTGCAACAGGAAAGAAGAAAACTCATCCAAACTCACTTCCACTATACAGCAAAAATACCCTTCTTTGCTTCTTCTTCCTCTTCACCCAAACACATTCTTCATTTTTTTCGGAGAAAGAAAATTAAAACAAAAACTTTTTTTTCTTTTTCTTTCTGGTAACTAAAACCCTAGGCCTTCCTTCAAGATCCCAATTGAACTAATCTGCAACAATCACATATGCAACTAATTTTTCTCCCCCAAACTTGTACAAACACTAATAAATCTTCAATTGCACCAAATTCGATGAAAAATAATGGCCTAAATTTGTTATCAACACTGAAGTGTTGTCACCCAAGAACCAAATAGCAAGCTTTTTTGGGGAAAATCACGCAAAATATTTACAATCAATAGATTAGCCTTTCAAAAAGTAGGTGATTAATACATAAACCTTTTGAAGTAAAATCAGAAGGAACAAATAGAAACTAGGGATCCAAAGATGGAAATGAAAAGCACCTCAATACAAATTCCAAATCAACAATGTCCTCTTGATCAATTCTCACTTTAAAACAATACACAACTTCAAAAGACCAAAGAAAAGCTTTTGAACTAATTAGGGTTTTCAAAACGCGCAAACCATTACACACAAAAGCAAATTTACAAACCATTCACCGATTCACCCTTCATTCCCAACCAAACAATGAAACATAAAATACACTCATATCCATCGCGCAACTGAAGTTAGGGATTCGAACAAGTCAGGGTTTCAAAATCGCACAAAAACCATAAATGAAAAAACAGACAGAAAATCACGAAAATCCAGTTGAAATAAACAACAAAAATAGGGACTCAAAAGATAGCGCTCTAAGATTTGGAGCTTATAGTGCCTACACGACCCCCGAGGGAGATATTGTTAAAGGGCTATAAAATAGGAAGATGAAGGAAGTAAAAAACCTTTTCTTCCCTTGACTAGAGCTAGGAAGTGATCCTTGTTAGCCACTTCGAATGCTATATTATTTTGGTGCCCTTTGATTCAACTATTGTGCGCCTTCTAATGTGTTTGTGGGAAGGTAAAATCGAATAAATCAGTTTCAAATCGAATTGGGGGTTTTCTAATTTGATTCGATTTTGAGTCAGTTTAGTAAGAAAAAAATAGTTTCAAATCAATTTGATTAGAAACCGATATTTTGCTAGCCCTGTACAGTAGAATCAGCGCGATTAGAAATTTTATAGGTAGTAACATCTGCTTAATCTAGCTCTGATATCACCACCATCGATCCAATCAGATCTACTATACATTATCGATCACCCACCGTCAAATACTAATTCATCGAATAAAACTTGTATTTGTCTCCATAGATACACACCACCGTGTATCTTCGTCTTGGAGCTCTTCCCCGCAAAATCCTCACCACAGAAGAAACGGGTCGGGCATAATTACCATATCCTTCACACGCCACAACTGAACACGCTCGCCACTCTGATGGCCTCCCAAACTCTCCCAACCTCAACTCCCCAATCCCAACCGCCTATAGCCACTCCCGCCTTTCGCGCGTTCCTTTCACGGCTCTCCTCCTCGATCCGCCATGGCTTCTCTCAGCGCCGTCCGTGGTACGAACTCGTCGACAGGTCCTCCATGGCCCGACCCGATTCCCTCACCGAAGCAACGTCTCGGATCCGAAAAAACCTCTCCTACTTCAAGGTTAACTACATCATCTTGCTCGCCGCAGTACTCGCTTTCTCTCTGTTGTCTAACCCTTTCTCCCTCATTACCCTACTCTCTCTCCTCGCTGCGTGGATCTTTCTCTACCTGTTCCGATCGTCCGATCAGCCTCTGGTCATCCTCGGCCGTACATTATCAGATCGCGAAACCCTAGGTGTGTTGGTGGTATTGACTATTGTGGTAGTGTTTTTGACTAGCGTCGGTTCGCTCCTGATCTCTGCTCTCATGGTTGGAGTAGCGATAGTGTGTGCTCACGGCGCTTTCAGAGTGCCAGAGGATCTGTTTCTAGACGATCAGGAGCCGGCAAATGCCGGACTCCTCTCCTTCCTGGGGGGCGCAGCCTCAGCGGCTCCTGCGGTCGCCGCACGCGTCTGATTTGGCTCCGTGGTGTATGGTTTTATCTTTCGTTAGCTAGTGCTTTTACATGTTTTAATTCCGCACTGTCTCTTTGTTAAATGTATTATGAACTTAAAAGAAAAGGAGAATCTGAAGTTCCGTAGATTGATATCGAAGTTTGGTATGAACTGTGGTTCTAGATCGTGCTTTATGATGGATTGAATGTTGTTAAAGTGTGGAAATTGAAGACATAATATTTGGTCAATTTCTGTGTTGAAACTATGAAGACGATCAATTCTCAGAGTTTTCTTCTCCTTCTATACAGGTTTCCAAAGTCGTTTCAGGTACTTAACTGCTCACCTAAGTTATCTTATTTAGTATTTACACGTTGTTATCGTCTATGTGGGTTCAAACTTAGATATAAGTTTAGTACAAGTTAATTTAGTTGGAATTTTCTGATTGTAGTTGGACTGAGAATCATGTTAGATTGTTTACATTTTTTTAGTTTTTATCTTATAGCGGAATGTTGTGTTTTTGTATAATCCTTCTAAATAGAAAATAAATTCCATTAATTATGTTGTCTTAAAAAGAAACTGGTGCAATCATATTTCGTTGGTCTGTTGGTGTGTCTGCAAAATACCAATTGCTTTCGATCAACTGTTTCTCCATTGCTTGCAGCCTTGCAGTTTCTTTCTTTACTTGGGTTCTCATGCTCTGTGGATTTTAAGTGAAACGAGAGTGAGTAGGCTAGTCCTGATCCTCTTGAACTGGAGGCCTTTACCTGGACCAAGGAGTAGGCTCTATCAGGCGGTGGAGCTGGATGGTGTGTGGGCTTCTTGGGTTATGATCCAATTGCTCAGACCCTGAGGCTTGTATTGGTAATACCGTCGAAAGGAAGACTGCAAGTTAGCGACGGACAGCTTGCACTCAAGAATAGTTCATACCTTCAACGATGTAGTTCAATCTCCTATTTGATCGTTGTTATTGGCAACATGGGCTAGGGCTACACCTGAACGCATATCAACAAACTTATCTAACGTGTCTCAAGTCTAAGTAATACTGTCGGAGTGGATTCCTGAATTGGAGAGGTTAAACTTTTAACTTTCTTAACTTGACTTCGCAGGTAGTTTGCATGCAAGTGAAAGTAGGTCCTCTGTAGAGAAATTACCTTTACCCAACTAGTCGTAGCCTCATGGGGAAAAGGGGCTTTTCGGATGTTGCGAATAGATTTTGCTCCTATTATCAGTGTACCTATCCAAGTAACCTGATGATAATGACACTTTCGTAGTTATTTTTTGTGTTTCCATTGGAGCGCTAAGTGAAGACGTTTTCAAAGTGAAACCGCATTGAATGGGTAAAGTTGACCTACCTAGCGTGTCCACTTCCTCCCTCTGGTATCCACGCAGAACGCAAATCCATATTTAAATCATTGACGGTGGACGTTGTACGAGAACTCACTCGTCTCTACCGAGGTATCTGATTAACTTTCTAGGTCTGGAATTTTGGATATCAAAGTAAACGTGAAAAGGACTTGTCATCTGGATGGATAAAACCTCTTATCACTAACTAAGCCATTTGTTTATAAGCCAAGCCATATTGACCACAAACCTTTTGCAAGTAAGCTTAGTTACCAATTACGTACGATTGTCTTTTCGTGTCCCAAATCTAATTAATGTTTGCTTAATGGGACCCACCTGAAGAAGATAGCCGTTAGGTGGCGCGGGTAGGGCATTAAAGAAACATGAATAAGCTGGTTGGTCCATAAAATGTGTGTACACATCGAGGGAAGGGAAGGCAGTACATGGCCAAGGAAAAACTAGCCGTTAGTCTTTTGTGTAAGAACTAAGAACAGAAACCTCTTTCTCTCGGCAACTCATTGCAACCCCTGACAATTTGTCTCCATATTTATCTCTTCCAATACCATTATACAAAGATTCTCTCTCTCTCATGGCTTAGAGCTTCACGTGGTACATCGCAGGAGCCCCACATCTACAGTTCCCACTTCAAAACCCCACTCACAAGTGATTTGGCTCCTGTTTCATTAAACTCAAACATCACTTCAAATAAGAGAGAGGGAAGAGAGCCTAGAAAGTAGAAACAACCAAACGAGCTTTCTTTTTCTTCTTGTTTAGACATTTTGTTAGCTCTTGAAGATCATGGAGATTGAAAATAGAATATTCGATGTTTTCTACAATTGCCCTTTTCATAGGCTTGCAAGAGAATGGTGCTGTATTTCGTATAAGAAGAAAGAGAAGTGGAAGATTCATCTACAGTTACGAGTACATCTTTGGTCATTTGTCCAAGTTTTCTTGTTTTCTCAACTTCTGATTCATTCTGTTCAGCCTGTTTGGAGCCAAGGTTGGGATGGTGTTGTTGTCACCCAAGCTGACTTTCAAGCATTGCAAGCTTTCAAGCAAGAACTACTCGATCCAAAAGGGTTCTTAAAGAGTTGGAATGATAGTGGCTATGGAGCTTGTTCCGGGGGTTGGGTCGGCATCAAATGTGCTCAAGGCCAAGTCATTGTAATCCAGCTTCCTTGGAGAGGATTAGGAGGCCGAATCACTGAGAAAATTGGCCAACTTCAAGCGATTCGAAAGCTTAGCCTTCATGACAATGCCATCGGTGGCTCGATCCCTCAATCACTTGGCGTTCTTCCAGATCTTAGAGGAGTTCAATTATTCAACAACAGACTTTCAGGTTCTATCCCTGCTTCTTTAGGTACCTGTCCTTTGCTCCAGACTCTAGACCTTAGCAACAACTCTCTCACTGGTCCCATACCAGATAGTCTTGCCAATGCTACCAAGCTTTTCAGACTCAATGTGAGTTTTAATTCACTTTCAGGTTCCATACCGGTTAGTCTTACACAATCTTCTTCTCTCATTTTCCTGGCTCTCCAATACAATAATCTTTCTGGGCCATTACCTGATTCTTGGGGTGCAACACAAACCAAAAGTAACACCATACAGTTCCAGTCCGTAACTATTGATCATAACTTCTTCTCGGGACATATCCCTGCTTCTTTGGGCAAATTGGGTGCTTTACAAGAGATCGATCTCAGTAATAACCAAATCACAGGAATCATACCAGTTGAACTTGGGGGGCTCTCTAGGCTTAGAATATTGGATATTTCCAATAATGCCTTGAATGCAAGCTTACCAATTAATCTATCTAATCTATCCTCACTTTCGGTGTTGAACCTTGAGAACAATAACCTTGACAGCCAAATCCCCGAGGAACTTGGCAGATTGCACAACCTTTCTGTTCTGATTTTGAAGAGAAACCAATTAACCGGTCCTATTCCTGCAACATTAGGCAACATTTCCACCCTCAGACAACTTGATTTATCACAAAATAAGCTCAGTGGAGAAATCCCTGATTCCCTATCGAATATACAAAGTCTGATTTCACTCAACGTTTCTTACAATAACCTTTCTGGCCCGGTACCTCCTCCTTTATCCCGAAACTTCAATTCAAGCTCTTTTATAGGAAATCTTCAACTGTGCGGATTCAGCGGTGCATCTTCATGTCCTTCTTCAGCCCCATCACAAACTGTCCCACCTCCACCAGGAAAACATAAGCGCAAACTTAGTACTAAAGACATAATTCTTATAGCAGCAGGAGCCCTGCTAATAGTGCTGCTTATACTATGTTGCATTCTGCTTTACTGCTTAATAAGGAAAAAGCAAGCTGCATCGAAACCAAGGAATGATCAAGCAGCAGCAGCAGCCAGAGGGGAGAAGGGAGCTCAGGCAGCAGCTGGTGAAGTAGAAGCGGGTGCCGATAATGGAGGTAAATTAGTCCAGTTCGATGGGCCAATGGTTTTCACGGCTGATGATCTCTTATGTGCAACTGCTGAGATTATGGGAAAGAGCACTTATGGTACTGTCTACAAGGCCACATTAGAGGATGGGAGCCAAGTTGCAGTGAAAAGATTGAGAGAAAAAATAACAAAAAGTAACAGAGAATTTGAAACTGAGGTTAATATGCTGGGCAAAATTCGGCATCCCAACCTTTTGGCTTTGAGAGCTTATTATGTAGGACCTAAAGGAGAGAAGCTTCTTGTTTTCGACTACATGCCTAAAGGAAGTCTTGCTACGTATCTACATGGTACAAAATTGTGGCATTCCTTTTTCTTCTTTTTTTTAATTTAAATTTAACACATTTAAACATTCGCTTGACAACTGATTCCTGTGTTTCTGTGCAGCTAGAGGACCTGATACAACCATTGATTGGCCAACAAGGATGAATTTAGCACAGGGCATGACGCGAGGCCTGTTCTATCTTCACAACCATGAGAATATCATACATGGAAACCTTACATCGAGTAATGTCCTACTCGATGAGCATACAAACACGAAAATTGCAGACTATGGCCTATCTCGGCTGATGACAACTGCTGCCAATACAAATGTAATTGCCACTGCGGGTGCATTAGGATACCGAGCACCTGAGCTTTCAAAGCTCAAGAAAGCAAACACAAAAACAGATGTATACAGCCTCGGAGTGACCATACTCGAACTGCTTACTGGAAAGTCTCCCAGTGAGGCAACGAATGGTGTGGATTTGCCCCAATGGGTTGCCTCTATTGTGAAAGAGGAGTGGACTAACGAGGTTTTCGACGTGGAATTGATGAAGGATGCGACTACAATAGGAGATGAGCTTCTTAACACATTGAAACTGGCTCTCCACTGCGTTGATCCCTCTCCTTCTGCTCGACCAGAAGTCCAGCAGGTCCTCCAGCAACTCGAAGAGATTAGACCTGCAGAAACAGCTGGTAGTTCCGGAGATGATGGTGCAGCAATTCCTTCTACAAGCGAGTAAAAGCAAAGATACTAATTGGTCTCAAGGAGTATAGAGTAGTGGAAGTGTAGTAGGTAGTATTGGCAGGTTGCTTGCATTCTTTCATTCTTCTTAAGGATTGATTTTTTGAGTTTATTAGACCACGTCTGTAAATACAAGTTGGTTTCAACTCTTTTAAGAGCATGTTATTTATCAGTTACAACTCATGACTTGGTCCTAGTCCACAACAGTTACGGGTCTCTTTTCCCACCAATTGGGAAGTTTTCTGATCATACGGTCATGATTGAAACTGGTTTGATTTATGTTGTGGAAACGATCGGAACTTTTTTCTCTTTTTCAATTCGTCTCGTACTTTTTGAGATAGGATCATATTTCTCGTTATCCTATGTCTACCCTATTTTATAAGATAAAAAATAAAACTTGGCCTAGTACTCATTTCTTTTTGAAGAGTACATTTGACTTTAATAAACTTAAAAATAACTACTTTCTAATATTTCAAAATACCTGATAATAAT
>JANIIA010000192.1:20715355-20741453 GCA_027478495.1 Erythroxylum alaternifolium
ATAGCTTTCCGTCCTCAGTTAAAAGACAGTATGTAATATTGCTCTCTATAATATAATCTAAGTGCCAGCTCGATGCTCTTCTTGTGCTAGTTAATCTCCAAGTATTTGAAACATTAGATTCAACTGGATCTTGCTCCTCGTGCTCTGGTGTAGCTTCAAAAGAATCATTTTGATCAAATTCCCTTTCCACCTATATTATTGTAGTCTCTGAATTCTCTTTTGAAGTGCTAACATTTTCTGCTTGCTCTTGATCCTTATCTTCCATGAAGATAACATCCCTACTGATAACAATCTTGTGGATAGTGGGATCTCACAGACGATATCTCTTTACTCCTTTAGCATATCCCAAGAAAATACATCTTTTAGATTTTGGATCCAACTTCGTAGTTTCTTGAGCATAGAACATCACATAAGCAGGACTTCCAACTATATGGAGGTTAGAATAATGTACTGGTTTACCGGTCCACATCTCCATCGGTGTCTTCAACTTAATTACAGTTGATGGAGCTCGATTCACCACATAACAGGTGGTATTGACTGCTTTTGCCCAGAATTTCTTATCTAAGCTTGTAGTTCTCAACATCGCTCTTGTTCTTTGCAATAGAGTTCTATTCATCTGCTCTACTACTCCATTTTGTTGAGGAGTGTATGTTCTTGTGAACTGCCTTTTGATACCTTCTTGCTTACAGAATTCATCAAATTCTTTACTAGTATATTCTCCTCCATTATCTGAGCATAAACACTTGATCTTCTTACCATATTCGAGTTCCACCTATGTTTTGTAAAATTTGAAAGTTAAAAACACACCTGCCTTCCTCTTAATACGAATCACCCAACATCTCCTCAAATAATCATCAATGAATGATACTTTGCTCCTCCTAGGGACGTAACTGGTGCTTGTCATATATCAGAGTGAATCAATTCTAGAATTTCTTTACTTATGAAATTTGATGTGTTAAAATTCAATCGATGTTGCTTACTCACAATGCAATGCTCACAAAAGGGTAGTGATAACTTTGTGAGACCTGGAAGTTGATTCTTCTCTGCAAGTATCTTCATTTCTTGTTCTGACATATGTCCAAACTTTTTATGCCATGTCATTGCAGATTTGTTATCTGGACTAGTCATCGCAACGGATACCTCTCCTTCTTACAAAGTTACTCCCTTTAGCATATATAGATTTGCAACTATCTTCTCTCATTTCATAAATACCAGCACTCCTTTAATCACTTTCATGATCTTGTTTTGATTCTCAAATCTAAAACCGAGATCATCCAATTGTGCTACAGACAACAAATTCTTCTTCAGGTCCTCCACATGTCGCACTTTTTCAATGGTCTAGGTTGTCCCATCATATATCTTTAACTTGATGGTGCCGATACCAATGATCTTCTGAGCTTGATCATTACAGTTGTACACAGATCCCCCAGAGATAGATTCATATTGATGGAACCAGTATCTTCGAGAGGTCATATGAAAAGTAGTTGCTGAATCAAGAAGTCATACATCAACAAATCTTCTCTTACCTCCAATAGTCGTTTCCCCTTCACAGATCATTGCACCTCCATCATCTGAAGTATTGAGAAATATAATCTTTCTTGTTTAGATTCCAACAATCCTTCTTCAAGTGCCCTTTCTTGCCACAATTGTAGCACTTGAAATTTTTCTTACTCTTGGATTTTGATCTACCATGACTATAACTCTCACTTGGGTCATGTTCTATCGATCTTCCTCTCGTCACTACCAAGGCTTCCACTTGTTGTGAATTTTCAAGCCTGTCTTCTTTACTTTTGCAGCTGCAATATTGTCGAAGACTAAAGTGTCTGCGTTGTTTGTTAAATTGATGATGAGTTGATCATACGAATCTGGTAGACTTTGGAATAAAAGTTCCATACATTCACTTATCTCTATTGTGTTCCCCAATGATGTGAGTTGGGAAAATAGAATATTTAAAGTATTTAAGTGCTCCGTCACTGAAGTGGATTCCACCATGCGTAAAGTGTATAGTTTCCTCTTCAGAAAAATTTTGTTGTGGAGTGATTTGGCCTTGTACAATTTTGTGAGATAATCTCAAATCTCTTTTGTTGTCTTCTCTTCCTTTATGCTTGATAACACCTTATTTGCTAGTGCCAAATGAAGATTTGCAATAGCATTCCCGTCCATCTCGTTCCACTTATTATCATATGTGAATGTTGCAGCCCTTTCGTTGATGGCTGCTAAACAACTATATTTTCTCAAGATAGCCTTCGTCTTTAACTTTCACAATGAGAAATTACTCCCATTGAATTTATCAATCTCAAATTTTGTTGCCATTGCTTCTATCACGAAAAAAATTTAGCTCTCACTATTTCACGTGAATAGTACTCGTATGTATGAATAGTATTCGTATATGTGAATAGCACCGTATGCATATGTGTGAATAGTACCATACACATGAATAATCCTGTATACTTGAATTACAGTAACTACACAGCTTAATGCAAAAATAAATACATGAACAGTTGTCACCTTTTGTGGTTACTGTTCACCAATTTTTACTATGCTCACCCGAACTTCGAACGGATTATGCCAAAAAATTAATCATAATTTTCTCACCTTGCTCTAATACTAGTTGTTGTGAAAATCGACCAGATTAGAGCAGGTTCGTAGTTAAATAGGACTGAAAGAATAGTAATGAACAGACAGATTTTACGTGAAAAACTCCTAAATCAGGGTAAAAACTACATGTAAGGATAGAGAAATTTTACTATTGGAAAATTGGAAAATTACAAAGAAAAAAATTAGACCCTAAAAAATGCACAAATTATTTTTGTCTCTCTCTCTCTTTTTTCTCTCACCTCTCTTTTTTTCTCTCACCTCACGTTTGTCTTTGTTCTGCTTATGTGTTTATTTCTTTGTTCATCTCCTAGGTAGGAGAAGTGGGTAGGCATTAAAAACGGTGCCTACCAAAGTTGACAGAACTGATAAAGAAACATAATGAAAAAGGAGTGAAAGATTCAAATTCGACATATAAGAATGTCATGTCATAAAAATTTTATAGATGTTGGCGCTTTAAAAAAACACAATCCTTACAAATACATAGATTTAAGATTAAAATCAAACAAACATGAAACAACACATGGGATTAAAAATCTTAGTTGAAGTTGCAAAGTTATTATCAAATCAAACTAAGAAAGAAAGTGGGCATGGTGCAATGGTGAACAAATTGTGATTTTGTAGGTGACAGATAATGACAAAATGGAGAAAATGAGTAATTACATATTGGGAAAGGGTGGTGTGGAAATGTTAAGTTCGAGTCGGGGCTTTGACTTTTGGGTGGAGTTATAACTTATTTAGGAGGATAGTAGTAAGTTGGGGAAAAGTGTGAAATGTTAAGTTTAAGTCAGGTTATAGGTTATTGGATTTTTTGCTAAGTGGTTCCTTACGTGGCAATATGATAGTGTCACATATTCTAAAAATATTAGTTTAATGAAAGCTAATAAAAAAAATTAATAGAAAGAATTATTTTGGTGTTTTCATAAAATATTAACATTTTTATAATATTTTTAAAATATATAAAATTTTAATAAAATTCATAAAACCTCATAGAATAAAATAAAAAAGAGATCATTCTTTTAGTTGGCGTCAATAAAAATTAATCAACAAAGTAAAAGGTTCTTGCGTCCACAACATTGTAGATTACATATGGCTAATATCTTATAATAACTTAATTAATATGTAGGTGATGTAGAAGTATTTCGTCTTTAAATATAAATTTATTATAGTCTTACTTATTTGTGTTTTGCATATTAAGTGCTTTTCTCAACCACTTTTTTTTAACATTTTTTTTTCTTTAGATAGTTATTCTCTAAAGCCTATAATATTTTATTACATCAGTTATACTTCACAACTAAATAAGAGTTGGAATTACTTTTTCTTGCTAATTCAATATAATAGTTCACTAGGAATAAATGTAAAAGGCAACTT
This sequence comes from Erythroxylum alaternifolium, assembly GCA_027478495.1. Lineage (NCBI taxonomy): Eukaryota > Viridiplantae > Streptophyta > Magnoliopsida > Malpighiales > Erythroxylaceae > Erythroxylum > Erythroxylum alaternifolium. Next base: position 20,719,322 of record JANIIA010000192.1, read on the forward strand.
AAGAAGTTTAGTTAAAATATATTTATGTACGTTGGAATATTAAATAGTCTTCAGATTTTTTTTTATTTCTTTACTCACTTAGATGTTTTATTAAGAAAACAATCTGGACAACATGCAAGTTGATGTATAACAGTTGGTTCTACACTATTTCAGTACATACCAATAGATTCTTTCCATATATAAAAATAATCATATGAGGTTTTATCAGCCTCATTGTGACAATCTCTTTTACTAATATCCTTTTGGTATACAAAAATTTAAATGGCTCGTAAAGATCAAATGGTAAGCCACGAACTCCGTTAGTTACGTGAAGAAACTAAACAGAAGGGAATGACGTAGTGCGTTCTTAGTAATCTGAAATTTGATTGAAAGTGATAGTTAGGAACAACCCGTAACTACCCTATGAAAACGAAAACCCAGCCAAAATATGACCCAACTTAACGAAACAATGAATTATTAGGACATGGTAAAGCAAGGCTTTACAATGACTAAGCACCAGAAAACCTTGACTACTGACTAGTAGTACCATTTCTCTGACTGGTCATCAGTCAGTTCTTTTAAAGTTTATTGTATTTGCTTGTAACGACTTATCGGAAAAGTCAATAACGAACTAACCAGCTTCATCAATTAGTTGTTCACCTATCTAATCTCTCCTCCTTGACACATACGCATCCTTCGCAACAAACATAAACATGTACTGGTTAATCTCTCTGTCGCTGTTAAAACTGTTCTTTGGTTGACATGGTTAGCTGCTGACCGAGCGAGCCGGTGTACACGACTGGAACTTCCTGTTTTCTCCTTGTGTTATACGATGATGTTTTGGAAGGGATTACATTACAATTCTGAAAAGTCCATGCCCCTATAGCTACATTTCGACTCCATTATTCAGCATTAGAATGTGTCAAACAAGGCTCCAGATAAAGTAAAAGGTTCTTAACTAAAACATAACTCCAGGCAAGTATTGACCATAGGCCCTACTACAAAGTTATGGCCTATATTGATATCAATATCTCCACTGATTGTGCAAAAACGTAATTTCCTCTCACTTTGATTTGTTCAAAGGGCCCTTTACAACCTACTGAAGGCACGCAGCTTAATTTGATACTTTCGTTGAATCTGCCTTTGGGTGTCAGTTAGAAACCAAAGCATGTCTGCTGCCTAATCGAGTAGTTTTAATACATTATTCCTTACTTTCTGTTCAAACACTAAATGTACTAATATTGACATCATCCTTTGGTAAATAGGAACGAATGAATTTTTGATACATATAAAAATTTTGTCAGAGAATAAATAGGGAGTTATTAGATGTACAATTCATACACTGATTCTTAGCAAGGCATGTCGTACATAATCCAAGTTTACCTTGGCGTTGCAAATGGAAAATTTTCTTCTCTAATCCCTTGTATAAAATTGGCATATGCATGTATTCATAAGCAATGGAAAGGGTTCTTTCTTTAAAAAGGGAAAACTAGACACTTTTAACGGGACGTGTCGACCATTGTTAATAAATGAATTACACGTGAAAGCTAGAAAATGCAGAAACTAGAATTTTGTTGATCAAACATGGAGAAAAAAAAGGCCGTGCGTGGAATAAACAGATACAGGAAGGATTGATTTTCTTGTTTAGGTGTGCACTATATATTCATAGCAAACTACCTAATTCTTGTATACAATACATACTTAATTTGATATGGTTCTATCTCTAGCCGACCCTGCGGTTAAGAAATTTGCTGTTTAGACCAACAAATCTGAATGCACAATATCGTACTTACCACCTACTAAAGAGGACTTTTTAGGAGTGGACACAAAGACAATTGTATCTTCAGCTTTTGGTCCTCATTTACCCTAAACAACAGCATTAGATGTGGTCATTCATCATTATACCGTGTTCAATCATCCAACCCACATGTTATCGTTTTGATAATCAGAAGGGCTCGTATGAGGTCAATTAATATACCCTTTTGTTGGGTTAAATCATTCTTTTCTCCAACAAGGTTTGGTATACAACTAATAAGGTTACCCTAACATTGAAGTTTAGTCCTTACAATATGTCTTGTCCTGCTAGCTGTATGCAAAGAAGAGAATAAAATGAACGTCAAAAAGAAAGAAGGGAATACAATTGTTCTATTTTTATGTCCCCTTTCTTTTTTAATCCTTGGAACGAGTTGTCATTGGCACTAGCTTTTTCTTCCTTTTTTTTTTCTGGCTAAAAAAGTTTCAGAAATTGCCGTACCATAGAAAAAGATGTCAAATACACGTATGATGTCCTCACGCCAAGGTGAATGATGGTTGCAAAAGGCAATTAGCGTAACATGGGTTGTCTTGATTTGATGATTTCTCATTTGCTCTGAATACAGGAGTCAAATGCTCTGTATCCTTTTCCCAGTTCCAAATCAGTACCATGCATTATCATCCACAAAATTCATTTATTTACCGCAAAGCTTGTGGATGAGGTCATTGAACATAGGGTTGAAACTGGGAAAAAGAGTACAGAACATTTGGTTCCCTGAAAACAGCGGGGCCTTTGTCAGTTGACAAGATGTATGTGCCTTGTACTTGAGCCCATGTGTAGTGAGTCACCATTACAAAGTTCGATTTGCAACCCTTTTACATTAAACAGCCCTTCAGTAACACAACTTAATCTTTCTGCCTACGGTTTCTTATGCAAGATGGTACGGATTAAAATTAATCGTCTTATAAGAAATGTGGATATTTTTCATTTGTTATCTCAGGGATGATATTTGTAATTAGGTTGCTTTGGCAATGCAAATATACAACTTTGGGATGCCCTTGACAACAGTATGTCAAGGTTTTCTTGCATTTGTTAGAGAATTTTGGATCCACCCACGTCAGTATCTCAGTTTTCGTCTTCGGGGTTTGGAAGTTTGGATTGAAAAGCTAAGTGTTTGACTATTTTATATTTGTTCTCTTCTCATTACATAACAGAGCCAACGCATTTGAATTCATTAGATTCGTACATGTACGTTTGAAAGCAAGAGGTTGAGATGGATTATGGATATTATGTACGTATATTATGATACACGCAAAGACTAAATGTCAACCTAACCATTTTTATTAACGAATAGAACATGAAAAGCCATAGCTTTGTCCATATAATAATGATGATTTTGATTGAATATCAGCACCTAAGTTAGACTTGTGGATCAAGCATTGTAGGAAAATTTTGCAATTTTGATAGGCTAGTGGGTGAAACAAGCAAACAACTCCTACGGTGTTGAACTAATCTAGCATCACCAGAGATTAGAGTCCCTCCCATTATCTTCTTATAAATAGAAGCTATGCTTCCCTCACTCAACTCAAACCTTATTACCAGCCTTACTAAATTTTTCTGTGAAAAAGATGGAAAGTTTCGCCAGTGGGTGCCGATGGATCTACTTGTCAGGCCTTTTGCTACTTTTAGCCTCTGCATTTTCCTTGGCAAAAGCCGAACTTCACCACCATGAATTCGTCGTATGTCTTTCTTTCCCCATCATTGTTTATCAATATAAGGTGCTAATAATAGAAGTGACTACTCATATAAACTTGATTTGGCACAGATTCAAGCAACGCCAGTGAAGAGGCTGTGCAACACCCAGAATGTGATCACTGTTAATGGGATGTTCCCTGGACCAACACTTGAAATCAATAATGGAGACACTCTGGAAGTCACTGTTACCAACAAAGCCCAGTATAATATCACCATTCACTGGTCAGTATTACGTTTATGTACATGCATCACATTTCTTGTCAAAACAGTCAATTCATTAAGTTACTTTGTCTATAGGCACGGCGTGAGGCAGATGAGAACGGCATGGGCAGATGGACCCGAATTTGTGACACAATGCCCAATAAGGCCAGGAGGGACTTACACCTACAGGTTCACCATTCAAGGACAAGAAGGGACTCTCTGGTGGCATGCTCACAGCACTTGGCTTAGAGCTACCGTTTATGGTGCTCTTATCATCCACCCTAAAGCAGGCTCTTCCTACCCGTTCACCAAGCCCAAACGCGAAACTCCCATTATTCTTGGTGAGTGATAATACAAATTCTTGACTTAACCAGCACATCTAATTGCCTAACATATAAATCTTTTTACTTTTTGTTGGGGGCAAACAAACAGGCGAATGGTGGAATGCAAATCCTATTGATGTTTTGAGGCAAGCAACTCGGACAGGAGCAGCTCCAAATGTTTCTGATGCATACACCATCAATGGTCAGCCTGGTGACCTCTACAGTTGTTCCAAGCAGGGTCCGTCTTGCCTTATTGTTTACTCTGACTTTAATTGTTTTCCTTATTTAATTGGCCGCCAAAAATTTTAAAAATCTAAGTAAGAAAAAGAAAGGATCTTCCTGTCGGGAAGACTCGTGGTTGCGCTATCAAATCACAAACAATTCTTTTGTGCAACAACAAGATTTAAGCATAGCAGCGACGATTCCCAATTCTTTATTACCAAAATATTAGATGGCAGATAAAACCAATCTCAAGTGACATGGATCGTAACCCATTTTAAATGCATCTGATTTTGGTTGCAGATACTACCGTAGTCCCAATAGACTCCGGGGAGACCAATCTTCTCCGAGTCATCAACGCTGGCATGAACCAGCCTCTTTTCTTCACCGTCGCTAACCACCGGCTTACAGTTGTTGGTGCAGATGCCTCCTACGTCAAACCATTCACTACCACAGTCCTTATGCTAGGACCTGGTCAAACGACAGATGTTTTGATCGCCGGTGACCAACCACCTGCCCGTTACTACATGGCGGCGCGTGCGTATCAAAGCGCCCAAAACGCGCCCTTCGGCAACACTACTACCACTGCTATTCTTGAATACAAATCAGCCCCGTGCGCTGCCAAAAATGCTACAACGCCAGTTATGCCACCTTTACCTGCATATAACGACACAGCCACTGTCACTGCTTTTAGTAATAGTTTTAGAAGTCCAACTAAAGTACCGGTCCCGATAGACATTGACGAGAATTTATATTTCACAGTTGGTTTAGGGCTCAACCGTTGCCCACCAACGTTTAGCTCTAGCCAGTGTCAGGGACCAAACGGAACTCGTTTCACTGCGAGCATCAATAACGTGTCTTTTGTGCTTCCTCAGACCTTCTCGATATTACAAGCACATCATCAAGGTGTTCCGGGCATTTTCACCACTGATTTCCCGGCAAGTCCACCGGTGAAATTTGATTATACAGGAAACGTGAGCAGATCACTGTGGCAGCCTGCTACAGGGACTAAGGTGTTCAAGTTGAAGTATGGTTCAACAGTGCAACTTGTGTTACAGGACACAAGTATTGTAACGCCTGAGAACCATCCAATCCATCTTCATGGATATGACTTTTATATCATTGCAGAGGGATTTGGAAACTTCAATCCTCAGAAAGACACAGCTAAATTTAATCTTGTTGATCCACCACTTAGAAATACAGCTGCTGTGCCAGTCAATGGATGGGCTGTCATTAGGTTCGTCGCAGATAATCCAGGTAAAAATTCAATTTAAATCACACGAAAGCCTGGAACTTTAACATAGTTTATTTCGAGTTTAAATTTCTTTTTCTAATTATTTTTTTTACCGATAAATAGGTGTCTGGCTAATGCACTGTCACTTGGATGTTCATATCACATGGGGTCTGGCTATGGCTTTCCTGGTAGAGAATGGAGTTGGAGAGTTGCAATCGTTAGAGTCTCCACCTGAAGATCTGCCCCTATGCTGAAATCAAGAGTGAAAAAGCTTTGGCTTTTTAAAGATTCATAACCCGATAAAGTGGGTCCTTTTTCCATTGTTGTATTTTAGTTATGTGTGTTCATTATAGGTTTCCCTGCATTTAGGGAGCTACTTCTTGCTCTGTTTCAATGTGTTTTTTTTTGTTTGTCTCTCTTTCTTTCTGGAGATAGATAAACCGGGTCCAGAATAGAGGCTACTGCCTACTGCATCTGTAACACTGGTAACATGATTTAATTGTAGACCCGTCATGTTTCTTGATTGCAGATTCAGAAGATTCTAATATCAATCAGTCATTTTAGGGTTGCTTCTAGTCTTCGTGTTGCAACTTCCGAAAGTGTTACATTTAGCTCAGCCTTAATATTTTGAATTATTGAAAGATAATTTGTCGCGATTTCATTTCACAATTCTTGCCCTCACTTATCATGTATAGAGGAACACAAATGGGCAATTAGGACCATCACACGCTATAATATATCCTTTTTATAAAGGAAAACTTGCATCTATTAAATAAAATATTTTTAAATTTTGATTAAAAATTCACAAACGACTCGACTGTAGACATTAAAAGCTTTCAGTCAAAAAGGCATAAATGCTTGAGTTATGAAACGCACCGTCTATTTATTTCTCCCTAAGCATGAGTGCAACTCGGGGAGGGAAATTCTCTGTTCTCCCTTACTCTATTCTCCGTGTTACCAATTGATCTAGCCTTTTAATTTTTGCAAGTCTTATTTATTAAATGAATAAATTTTTATAAAATATAGTAAAAATAATGTGCCAATTACCTATCAGTGAGTCGGTGACATCCGAAAAGGATGTGATGAATCTGAAACGAACAGCAAAATCTGTCTGACAATTTTTTAGTTGAAATATTATGTTGGCTACTTAGCAGGTACAGGTTTTCTCTACTTAGGGATGTCAATGTGTCAATTCCGGCTTTAAACCATATTGACCTGTGACCCACCGACTTGTCATTTGTTTTTTAAGAAAAATTTTTAAAACGATATTATTTTGAAAATAATGGTCAGGTCATAGACCTCTAAACTAACCTGTAGCCCACCAAACCTTAACTTGTGGTCCTGCCAAGACAATCATAATAACCTTGTAGCTCACCTATGACCCGATCAATTCGGGTCAAAAGCGAGCCGGGTTGAGTTTAACATACCTATCTCCAATACTTGAGGTAACTAACCATTGACTTGCGTACCAATTGTAGGCTTTGGATGTTGAAGAACCCCCGTTAACTGAAGACTAAAATGAAGTCTTCTTTTGTATCTTGTACGTAACCCGGTTTAAATAAAAGATCTCCCGTAGCTACTGTTAGATTGCAATTATCATAATAACTTATAATTTCAGATAGTCCACAATTCACTCTTTAAATTTTCAATTATGACAGAAAATAGAATTTCATCGAAAGGATAATTCTTTTTTCGTAATAGAGATGTCAATAGGTTGAGTCAGGTTTGAGCTGCTCCTGGTTTAGCTTGGCTCTAACCCTAGACTACAGTGACTCGTAATCCGACAGGCTAAGATAGACTTACTCGTGACTTGGCCTGACTATGGGCTGACCGATCTATCATCTATAATTTTTTAATTAAACCGTAAAAAATGACGTCGTTTTTAAAGTAATGGTTAGATCATACGCCAGACCGAGTCGGCCTGTGGTCCGCCTAACCTCAGCTCTAAACTATAGTCGGCCCGATCTCGACTCGTAGCACGGTCAACTTCGGCTAAAAACAGACTAGGCTGGGCTTTTTTTGATATCCATACTTCGTAGAAAATATGCACATTGGCAATTATTATTGAGGGAAATATTATATTGGGATTTTGGAAAAATAACTGTTAATTTGTGACAAAGTATTAACTATAATGCGTAACATAAGCCTTAGTTACACATTCACAATCAAATTTGAAAGTCAATAAATGAAAAAATACGAAAATACCTTTTTTACTTTCTATAATTTCAGACGAGCTTTTTGACAGTGAAACTTCTAAACTTTCTCATCAACTTTTACAAAAGTTGATCAACTGAATGTCATTAAAGTTCTGCGACGCATGAATCTCTTAATAAGTTAGAGAATCCAAATGTTGACGACTATTTTAAACAGACGTAGAAGTCCTTAATGTATATATATAGCAATCATATTGAGTCTCTCTATTAAATGTTCAATGCATTTCCTACTTACACTTATTAAGATCTATCTTTTTTCTGGACTTTAGCCTATCAAATAAGATTCTTCATTGAAATACTTTATTATCTTTAATTCGATTAAATTTAATTTGTTTAATTGTAATTTATTAAAATAATAATTAATTGTTGTCCAAATTAAGAAAATTACCGACATTAACCTGTGCATCAATTTGATGTCATCTCTTAAGGGATTAATCAAAATCCAGAGGTTTTGTACTTGGACCTTTTATCTTTTTCAGGTTTTTCTTAGTCATCATGCCCAACTTCACAATTCATATAGATTCACATAAGAAGGCTTCTTTTTTCCCTGAATTTTTAACTTCTTACACATTGAATTTAGTAATACTAACTCCAGAAAGTTTTTTAAAAAAGACTCCTAACTCAAGCACATCGATACAATTGCCCTATTCTTTAGCTGCTCCAAGTAGCAGCTAGCCCTTTGCCTGACGGGCGTTGGTCAGCAGAAGCTGTCTCTCTATTTGTCCTATTTGCCTGCCATTTTTTCCAACCTAACATTGAATCATTGCTAGAAAATAATGTTTTGCATTGGATTTGATCGGACTCAAGAATTTCTGTTGTCTCCTAACTATGTCCCTAGATTGATATCTCCCACCATATTTATCACTTTCAAAATGGAGCACTCTTATCTTTAACGAGAAGTTCATCCATTGGACTGATCATCGGACTCGTAAATCAAAAGAATTGGTTAGTGACTCCTAACAATGTTTGGTATATGCCGAGTAGTTTGCTTGGTCAATACCAATAGCTTGAATTATGACAATTCATATTTGGGAAATCAGGCAACAACTAGTGGTTATAACTTAAAAAGGCCTAAATGGGGGTGTCTTTTTGTTGATGGTGGCTAGGTTTATTGCATTACAACTAGAAATTGCAGTTTGACATAGAACCTTTTGCAGGAATCTCTGTGAGACACAACTACATGCCCAAGATAGCCATAAGAACAATAGAAAGCAGTGGGAAAAGAAGATGATGGATGAAGAATTAAGCACACCTCACAATATTTGACAAGGAACCCATCTGTTTCCCAATTGATTCTCTAATTTTTCTCTAATAATTGGTTCTAAACATTCTGAAAAGTCAATAACAAACTTCACCAAACGTCGTTACTTGGTCTTCCAATCTTGTTCACCTATCAAAATCCTGGAAGGTTTCTGTATCTCCTAACTCAAGTCTTCGTATCCTTCCTTTCAAAGAAACTCTACTTTTTATAAATCGTACACCATTAACTCCATCTATTGTAAGAGTCAACACAGGCACTTGAGTAACTCTTAAATTCATCAGGTTCTTTTATGGACGAAACAAAAATGAAGATCATTCACTGTGTTTCAAAGTGAATCAATTAACTATAACTACTTTCACCATAATGAAATTAGAGCTTTTTTTTTCCATCCACGAAATGTCTTAGGCGGGTTCCAATTATAGGAAAGCATTTTTAAGTCATCTATACTCAGACTAATTCTCGCTCGAGCCGGATAAGTCCTTTGTGGAAAGCAAAACTTTGGCCTCAAGTTTTAAACCACTGTATATATAAAAGAGGGTTTGAATCCGAGACCTCGTTTAAGCGAGAAGAACCCCTTACTAACTCACCTGTTCCCTAGGATTGATATAGAGCATTTTAAATCCATACAAACTGTCGGAACCTATGGGTATACCGTCAAGACCAGCAAACTAATTTGTTTCTTTCAAACGAGTTTCAGTTAGATTTATGGTCCACTCTTAACTATGTTGCATCTTCCTGCAATATCGTATGCAGATGTCCAAGCAACATATATATATATATATATATGTATATATATGCATCATATTGACTTAACTGAAACTTACCATTATAATATGCCATAAAGTCGGTCAATGTCAATAATAAGCAATGAAAACAATGGTGTTGAAGTTTTGGAATATTGAATTATTATAATTTCCAACTGTTTCTTGTGATATGTAGTGAAACGGGTGTGGTTAGTTTAACTTCATTATTCGGTTCTCATCTTTCAAGTCTTCGTGGGATATGATTTAGTGAGTTTGAATGCTACCTTTAACTAAACATGCATGCATGAGGATTTGTTTGAGAACTGAAAGGGAAGAAAACGTCATTACTTCAACAAATAAACAACAAATAAACGATCTCTATTAAAAATATGTACCAAATTAAGATTGTCTTACTTTGATATAATTACCTTATTGTGCCTGTGATTACAGGTACATAATATTTTAGTACCTTTCATATTCACAATGCGAATGGAAATCAACAATTCTTGAAATCGTTAGTACTGATGGTGATTTGCTAATTGTCAACCAGAAGCCAAAAAGACTTGAGAAACAAGCGTGCCGAAATTATTTACTCTAAACATCCCAGTGGGTGCAACAACTTCTATAGGGTTGAACTAAGATTGCCTCTGGAGTCTGAACATTTCTGAATCAAAACCTAATCTGCCAACCTCAAACAACTCTCTCCTTTACACTCTTCCTATAAAGGCCCAGATCCTTTCTACTTCATCCCTCACTTGTATCAGCTCTTATTAAGTCTTTACCCATAAACCCCTCATCGTTCTAACATCAAGCGACAATGGAGGTTGTCAACAGCATCCTTGCCAATCGTAGCTGTTTTCTATTCTTCCTGAGCGTGACTCTTCATCTCCTAGCTTCTACCATTTCATCAGCGAGTGCAAAAACTCACTACCATGATTTTGTTGTAAGTCAATTTTACGCACGCTTAATGTATACACAAAGCAGTTCCTTATTCTTGCAGTATAATACATTGTTACTATTGGACACTAAACATTTGAAACGCGGAAACAGGTTCAAGCGACGAAAGTGAAGAGGCTGTGCAAGACTCATAATAGCATCACAGTTAACGGGATGTTCCCTGGACCAACCTTGGAAGTGAATAATGGAGACAGTCTAGTGATAAACGTTCAAAACAGAGCCCGATATAATCTAACCATTCACTGGTAACCCGTCAATAGTCTACTACTCTACTTCTCCTACTCAACTCTTGCAACAGCTGTATAATACATTACAGTAGAGGCGTGATATTCTTTAGACAGTGATGTTTGGAAGACATGGAAAACTTCCATGGAAGCCCTGCTTCCTAAGTAGTCTTAGTTCTTAATTATGTTTGATGCTGATCAAATATTTTGGTTGTGTCCTTAGGCATGGGATTAGGCAGATGAGAACAGCATGGGCAGATGGGCCAGAATTTGTGACGCAATGCCCGATAAGACCAGGAGGGAGTTACACTTACAGGTTCACTATCCAAGGACAGGAAGGAACGCTATGGTGGCATGCTCATAGCTCATGGCTTAGAGCTACTGTCTATGGTGCTCTTATTATCCGTCCAAAGGAAGGATCCTCCTACCCCTTTCCCAAGCCTAAACGAGAAACTCCTCTTCTCCTTGGTTCTCTCTCTCTCTCTCTCTCTCTATATATATATATATATATATATAACAATATTCCTAATGAAATAGTGAGTAGTGAGCTAGCTAATATGGTTGGTTCATTGACAGGCGAATGGTGGGATGCTAATCCGATAGATGTGGTGAGGAGGGCAACTAGAACAGGAGCATCTCCAAATATCTCTGACGCATATACCATTAACGGTCAACCTGGTGATCTCTACAACTGCTCCGCCAAAGGTATGTGGCTGTTCTGCTAATTCCTTGTCTAAAGTGGAAAAGAAAGTAAAGTTGACAATAGAAACTTGAGCCGCAAATATCTATGAACACATCCCTCATCGATGAATTATGGGCCTAACCAATGTGCATTTGTGCAGATACGATCATCGTTCCAATAGACTCCGGCGAAACACACCTCCTCCGAGTCATCAACGCTGCACTCAATCAACCACTTTTCTTCACCATCGCCAGCCACCGGTTCACAGTTGTTGGTGCTGATGCCTCCTATTTGAAGCCCTTTACCACGTCAGTCATCATGCTAGGACCTGGCCAGACCACCGACGTCTTAATCTCCGGAGACCAACCACCTGCCCGTTATTATATCGCTGCACGTGCTTATCAAAGTGCACAGAACGCACCGTTTGATAACACAACCACCACCGCCATTCTAGAATACAAGTCCGCACCGTGCCCTGCAAAGGGTTTATCAAGCAACCCAATTATGCCACCGTTACCGGCGTTCAACGACACACCGACGGTTACGGTATTTAGCAGAAGCCTTAAAAGTCCACAGAAGGTGGAAGTCCCCATGGATATTGATGAGAGCCTGTTCTTCACCGTTGGTTTAGGACTCAACGCGTGTCCTAAAAACGCCAGAGCTAGAAATTGTCAGGGACCAAATGGCACTCGCTTCACTGCTAGCATGAACAATGTTTCTTTCGTTCTCCCGTCAACTTTCTCTTTGCTCCAAGCTCATTACAACAGTATCCCTGGAGTTTTCACGACTGATTTTCCGGCAAAACCACCTGTGAAGTTCGATTACACTGGTAACGTGAGCAGGTCACTTTGGCAACCTGTTCGCGGCACTAAATTGTATAAGTTGAAGTACGGATCCAAAGTTCAGGTTGTAATACAAGATACCAGCATTGTTACGCCCGAGAATCATCCGATTCATTTGCACGGATATGATTTCTATATCATCGCCGAAGGGTTTGGAAATTTCAATCCTAAAAAGGATAAATCAAAATTCAACCTTGTTGATCCACCGTTGAGAAATACAGTTGCCGTGCCCTCAAATGGTTGGGCTGTCATCAGATTCGTTGCTGATAATCCTGGTAAGAAAATGTTGCTCCGTTTCTCTCCATGAAACTAAAATGAATTGAATACTAAACCATCTGTTTGCACCGTGATTGAATAGGTGTGTGGATAATGCACTGTCACTTGGACGTTCATATCACATGGGGTCTGGCGATGGCTTTTTTGGTCGACGATGGGGTAGGGGAATTGCAGACTTTACAGGCACCTCCAGGGGATCTGCCTGCATGTTAAGAGATACGATATAATTAAATACATAGAAAAATGCTATCGTGGACATTGTCAAGCTCAACAACAGTGGGTGTCCAATTTTTCGCTTCTCATACCGTTGGGTTTTCCCTTTCAACAGTCTTCTTCATGTCAAATTGTTTCTTTGTTTTCTTTTCCGATAGATAAAACCGCGGGTTTGGAGGGTGATGGTGCCTTTTGCAATGTTAATTGCCATCTACTTGCTCGCGAACCCGTACGACCATTGATTTTTAGCTGTAATAATTTTTACCATTAATAATACCTGCAACTTTGTTCCCAAAAATCTCTCCTTCTTCCTACTTGTATCCTCTCTCTTATGTTCTTGCAAGGTTGCATAGCATACAACATAACTTCTTAATCGACCATCCAACAACACGGGTCAGATCCGTCGTACAAAAAGCAGTAAAAATAAGTGAGCAATACCGTCAATTTAATTCAATATAGATTAAATTAATAAAAATTATTAAATTAATTGCCAATAGCGTCACAACACACGATTTGCATTCAAATACTAAATGGGCCTGACCTTATTCAATTTTACTTTTGCATGTCGTCTAGTTTGACCAATTGAAATTATACATATAATACTGCCTCCATCGTGGCCTAGACTATACATAATAACTATAATCTTCCTCTTGGAGCTGTTACATTAGGCCTATGTACCTTTGTTCTATTATAACAAACCTTCAATTGGGCTGTTTTCCATTGCTACCTTTGGGATAAACAAATGAATGGCAACATTCACTCTGAGTCACGGATGACGTTTCCGGACGTCCACATCTCTTTTCCATGCTTTCTCGATCCATTTGCCAATTGGACTTTGATCTCTACTCGCATGGATGATGACTTCTTTTCAACAACGTGTCAAACCTGTACAGAACAGTCTCCGCCTCATCCCACGCCGCCACGTGCTAGACATGCACAGAATGACCAGAGAACCAGGATGGGATCGCTAGACAGTTTGTCCGTTGTTGACTTTTACACGTGTATCCCTCATGTGAGTCCACGTGTTGCTCTATTCATATATTTTTCTTCAATTTGCGTCCACTAGTCCTTTCATCTAATACATAGACTGCCCCTGTTCATTTGATAATTTACGGATATGCTAACGTGTAGTCCTGTTAGGTGCTTCACACTGGTCAATTGATAGAGAAGGAAAACAAAATAAGAAGGAACAAGACAATCAGATCAGTGGCGAAAAAATTATACAAATTACGGAGAAATCCAGTTATCGAAATGCTAATAAGTACATTGTCGTTCCGAATGACTAATAACGGAACTGGACACAGCTTGCAGGAGGAGAAGATATTTGTGAGGCTTGAGGGGTCCAGATATAGTGGCAGAATTGTCATTTCGAGAAACTTCGTGGGGGAAGAGGGAAGGAGCGCAAAACTGGCAATTGCTTTGAGGCAAAGGAAAACAAAACGGGTGGCTCTGGAGGCTCGGAGAAGGTTCGGGTGCTCATTTTATAACAACTAAGGTTCACCCACATATCGTGATAAGATCAATGCCACGTGATTATATCCGAGAAAGGAAATCAGAAATATCTAGAGAAGGCTATAAATATCTATTTTCTCTCCTTCGCAATATTTCTCAAGCCAAGCGAACAAGCACAGTTATCTGCTAAGCGTACTGTCTGTTCATCCTAATACAAACATCAAATCACATCAAAGAATCATCTGCCTGTACGACAGAACAAATCAAACTTACATAGGGTTCAGTAAAGCTTACCAGGAGCAAGAAGAGGAGTTGAAAGAGTTTAAATTTTCAATTCTTGTGTCTCCGGGGACAACTGACAGGTTGGTCAACTTCGCCTTTTCCTTTTCTACTTGACTGATTTCTTTCCAGTTTTCCTTTACTTTGCTGATTGAACTTTGGAAACGGTTTTTCTTTCATCGGTGACGATTCTGGGTTAATTGGGTGTAATTCTGTTTTCAGCGGTTGGGTTTCGAAGATTTAGGATTAGGGTTTTGTTCTGTCTTTAATCTGTAGATTGTAATTTGGGGATGTTGGTGGCGGAACCGGAACGTCGTCGTTTTTGAAGTTGAACAAAATTTAGTAGTGTGGCCCTTTTCCTGGTCATTTTAGAAATGCAATAGTATTTCCAATTACTAATAAGTAAACTTGATCTTCAAGGTACCTGTTGTGCAATAAAGTTATAATAGTCTACCACTAAATAGGAAACGAAATAATAATAGTTGTATTGGACCGCAATCCTAATTCCTTGCGTAGAAGGTAAACGTAGTAATAACCGGGTGTATTTTCACATTCCGAATAAGAAATTTAAAGTCTGGACAAGTTTGAGTTTTGAGCATTTAACTGCAATATCTGTTCTTATGCGTTCCTTTTTCCCCTTCTGTTCTTCTGTGATCCCATTGTTCCAATTTTTTTCTTTTTTGGCTGTTGCAGATAAACCGGGTTACTCTTGTTACGGGTTTCTCGTGTTAGGGTTTAGTGGGGATTTGGAGAGTATAACTACGTAAACCGTGGAGTGGATTTTGTTGTGAAGAAAGGATAAGTTGTTGGAAGTTGCAAGATGGTATCTTTTGATGCAAGTTCTGATGTGGCTTCTGTGCCATCGGAATATATCAGGAAGAGGAAGCGACGGGATAGTACCAAGTCCGTGGCTCAAACACTGAAAAAGTGGAAAGAATTCAACGAGTATCTTGATTCTTGTGGTAATGGAGATAATAAACCATCGCGGAGAGTTCCTGCCAAGGGATCCAAAAAAGGATGCATGAAAGGGAAAGGAGGACCCCAGAACTCTGTTTGTAATTATAGAGGTGTTAGGCAGAGGACATGGGGAAAGTGGGTTGCGGAGATTAGGGAACCTAATAGAGGGCCAAGACTTTGGCTTGGAACCTTCCCCACTGCGTATGAAGCTGCTCTTGCCTATGACGAAGCAGCAAGGGCTATGTATGGCCCTTATGCCCGGCTAAATCTTCCGGAGGTGACGCATCCTACGGGTACTTCAAGGGGAACTTTTTCATCCATAACACCTACGGATTATTCTCCAGTTGCAACTCCTGCAGATTCGGACTCTACTATGACTTCGAATCACTCTGAAATTTGTGGATGTGAAGATACAAAAGAGCAGGTTGCAAAGATTGATTATGGGGAAGGTCAATCAAAAACCAAAACTGAGGCCCCTGCGTTGTATGAACCTTCATTGCGAAATTGTGCACTAAAAGAGGAGGTGAAGAACGACCAGGAGGAAACTATGCAAGGTATTCGTGAAACTGAAGCAGAAAGTTATCCTGCCAAAGAAGAGGCAGAAAAGAGTGAGGCATGTGAAACTCCAAAGGCTGGGGATTTTGGGTGGATAAATGGTCATGATGGCCAGGAATTTTGGCAGGATTTCTCAATGGATGAAATGTTCAGTGTGGATGAACTGCTCAGTTCCATGGACAGCCATCCGCTTCATACGAATTTTGATACTGCTCAGCGTTCATATCCTCAAAATCCAATGATGCAGCACCAGCTGCCATTGGAGAACCCAGATGCGAGGTTAATTTGCAGCTCAGAGCAGACGGAGCTACCAGTTCCTTCGGGCAACGTGTACAGCTTTGATTTCTTAATGCCTGGCAGGCAGGAGGATGACACTCTTCAATTGGATGATCAGGGCTTCTGTGACCTGGGACTGTCTGATCTGGACTTTGAGAACGCATGATTTAGGACCCATACAAAATGAGAAGCATCTTCAACAACTTCAAGAAGGAAAAGAACTAGAGAATGCGTTTTGTTTTATACTCATTTGGCGGACCAAAAAAAAAAATACAGTTCCTCAATTCTGTTTATGTGCTATGCCAAATTTACCATTATATGAGCTGATTCTCTATATGATTTTAGACAAAGAGTAGTTGGCCATGAAATTCCAACTTTCATAGTTGGTGGACTGCGTTGAAAGCATGTTCTTGTTAGATTCATCTTGTAGATTAGATACTATGGGGAAGAAAATTTTCTTGTATATGTAGAGCTTGGAGACTAATACAAAATTGTGCGTAGACGAATCTTCAACAAGAAGAAGAGGCATTCAGTAAATTTCAGCTTTGTTATCTTTGAGTTTCCCTGCTTCGCTCATTTGTTTCCAGCAGCGTTCACAAAACGAGTTGAACTGACGAATACGTTTTCTTGGAATATGGTCAAATTCATTTATCGTAAATTGTATTTGCTTACTGTTAGAAAGTTCTTGTATTAGTTAATGTTGGGAATATGACAATTCTCTTCCGCTTTCTGGTTATTGTAGTATTGAGTTGTTAAGTTTACGAGCAAGCTTTTCGTTTGCTGTATGACAGATTGTGTTTGTCCATTGTACCCTTAAAAGCAACATTTAGCAGTCATAGTACGTGACGTAGTTGGCATAATATGTCTTTTTGTTGTGTAATTGGGTGGTTCTTGTTGTATAGGTGGTTACGAAGATGGCAGAAGATGCACAATATGTGTTGGACGTTGATGTCCTTATAAATTTTGTATATATACATGATTGAAAATTTCTCAACCTTTTTGAAAGACTAGAGAAAGTTACAAGAGAGTTTGTGAATACCATGTAACCTCTTTTTGAACATGGTATTGGTTTTTCTGCCAGTACTTAAGTGTTTTATGAAATTTTCATGTTTTCATAAATTTTTCATTTTTTCGTTTGTGGCTCTTCTTAATTTTGTTTTTATATTTATTCTCTACAAAGTTGATCTTACAATTATCAGTTTATTTAATGTAGAGAAAGATAAGAGGTACGCTCAGAGCTTCCAAGTGTGCTTTTATAAGTTGCTTGAATTAGTGAATGTATGTGTTGTAACTAAGTGGCCTGTAAAATGTCACGTTTCTCATGTTTTAAAGCTTACAAGATGAGATTCGGTCTAAAGAAGTTTTCTAAATCATGTTGGAGTCTTATAGAAGACTCTGGAAGCTCTAGAACATGGGAAAAGCTTATAGAAGATTTTGAAAGCTTTTAGAACATGGTAGAAGCTTATGAAATCTTATAGAATATTGTGGAACAATATGAAAGTTTATAAAAGCTTGTAGAATGTTGTAGATAGATATACTTTTGTAGAACTATAGGGAAAGATCGAGAGAGGATCAATGATTGGGACCAAAGAGTAGAGGTGCTGGAGAAGGAGCAATCTCTACTTTGGGAGGAAATAAATGGAATCGTTAATATCGTTGCCTTGGATGCTTCCAAAAAGGTGTTCCTTAGAGACTTCTCTTGTTGCTAAAATTATTATGCTTAAGGAAGCACTCACTAGTCTAGTTGCCAAGTTGAAGAAAGTAAAGGGAGACTGGAGCTTATGTAAGATGGCGGTGACATAAAGAGTTGTAGCACTTATTGTTGCTTCCAAAGGTCCCGGAACCTAAGGCTGTTGGAGGATCAAGGGATGCAAAGGCTATCGATAACTTCCTTTGGAATATGGAGCAATACTTTAAGGCATTTGGCATTATAGATTATGTCAAGATGATAACGAATTGATAGTGTGTTGTAACACTACAACAAAATAATTACATTTAAAACTATAGCTAGTGGTGAATTTAGGTTGATCCCTATACATACATATATATGTGTGTGTGTGTATGATGCAATTAAGAAAATAAAGTAAAATTGAACATACGAAAGCAAATCAAAGCAAGCAGTGAAAAATGATAAAATTTATAAATGATTTTGGAATCTTGTTCTTGGATCAATCTCAGTCTAAACATAAACAAACATATGTCATTGCATTGTTTTTTTCACACCTCTTTTAGAACTATTAATTATAGATTAACAACAAGCTTTGTTGATCTTGGTTTTCCTTAGATCGGGTTTAATCAAAAATAACTTTTTAATTAAACCTAACTACCGAACAACCTAGAATAAGTTCTTTAGATTTAGTCAGCCAGTCATATTACCAATAAGAAAAATAAGCCAATCTAAGCGACAACTACACAAGTTCAGGTTATTTAACCTATGTTATGTTATCTCTAATGATTCAATGTCATTAGTTGTCACAAATGAACCCAAAACACAACTATTACGTATCGTGTTCAAGATTCTAGCAATAGGTTTACATAAAAACAATCTAATAGAGCATTCAGATCATTCTTACATAATAACCCATTCAACAAGCAAAAAATAACGTAAATAATCCTTAAAGAAGGGAAGAACAACGATACACAATAACGATATGTCTATACTAAAAAGGTAAGGTTTCTGCCATTTCCTATGCTTCCAAGATTATTTTCCCTTCTTTCACTGCCCAAAATGTCAATTTAGAGTGAAAATTACGTTTCTAGGCATATGCATGGGTGCACGGCCGTGCATCTAACTATGCAAACCAATTAAAATGACTAATTCGTAAATGTGCACGACATGATATATTCTTCTTTTTATGGCATTTTCTTGTCCCATCTTCACTCTAATCCTTCTCCTTCTTGTCCACAATGACAATTGAGTGTGAACATCAAGAGGATGACTCAAAGAATGTGCTTTTAACTCACTTTAGCTCTTATGCTTCCAAATTGTACCTAAAATCAAATATGAGCTAAAATAAATGTCTTAAGCATTTCAAAACATTAATCAGTAAGTTTCATGGAATAAATGTATAAAAAATCAAGCACACATCAAGTTCTCCTATGCTTAGCTTTTGACCGTCCTTAGGCAAAACAACAAAATTGAAGTCACAAAACAAAATACTTACTCATTTTTCTATATTTCCCAAAAATAGATTGTCATAAGAAAAGAGAAATACTTAAAGCCTCTATTCATGATCAATCAACAATCATTTCCTTTACAAACTAAGCAATCTAGTGGTAGACTTAGACGAAATGTGTTTAAATAAGATAGATCTATAGGTACACTCAAACATCATTCATGATCATGACATTTAACGATTTTGCATATCATTTCATTCTCCACCATTAGGATTGCTGGACCCCATTTCCAAAGCCTAACTATCCGAATGTCATGAAAGCGTGAGCGTGTGAATTACCTTGTAGGTTATTTCCACGGGATATCTCTAGCCAAAACCAGTTTCGATAGTAGAATCACACATTGACTTGTTTAGAATAATTGTAGCTCCATATCTCTAGTTTATTTTGAAACAATAATCGTCTC
Organism: Erythroxylum alaternifolium; assembly: GCA_027478495.1. NCBI lineage: Eukaryota > Viridiplantae > Streptophyta > Magnoliopsida > Malpighiales > Erythroxylaceae > Erythroxylum > Erythroxylum alaternifolium. The sequence goes on from JANIIA010000192.1 coordinate 20,739,296, forward strand.
ATTCGGAGCTCTACAGGTCAAGACATGATTAAAATACCGAATTATGTTCGGTAAAACAATCAATTCATGCTCTTTTGGTCGTTTCCCTTACTTTCTCTTCATCAATATTTTTTGAATCAACCCCAATGGATACCAAAATTTTACGGAGAGGTAGATAAATATGTTAGGAAGCTATTAGTTCAATAATCACTTCATTTGGAGATCGGGTGATCAAGTTATGGCCAAAAGAGTCCAACCTGATTATGTCCTCAATCATATTGTACCTATCTTGGGACAATTGGCATAACTTTCACTAGAGATATTAGCTTTTGGTTGTTTTATGACGGTTTCAAAGAGGACTTCAAGATCTACAACTTTTATGAAAACCTTGAAGAGGGATTTTGCCATCTAGATGGTCAAAATAAGACAACTTTGTCTAAGACGAAGTAATTAGGTCTGAAATGGATTAGACGAATCAGTCTAAAACGATCTAGACTAAGACGATCCAGACTAAGACGATTCAGACAAAGATGATCCCGACTAAGACGATTAAGACTAAGACAATCCAGAATAAGACGATCCAGACTAAGACGATCCCAACTAAGATGATCCAGACTAAGAAGATCTAGACTATAAAGATTCAGACTAAGATGATCCAGACTAAGACGATTCAGACTAATACGTATGCTTCGTCTGGTGCTTCGTCTATTACCTATGCTTCGTCTAGTACTTCGTCTAAAGGCCATATCTATTGCGTCTAAAGTCTAAAAATTCCAAAATTTATATTGTTGGAAAGCTAAGAAAAAGATCTACAACTTTCAAGAAGACCAGTCTGTCTAATTCAGCCTAGATCAATACAGATTTGTCCTAGAAGTCAGAACAAAAAATTTTACCCTTATGAATGGTTGAAAATGCAATCTACAAACTTTGAGAGTCATGAGCAAAAACACAATCACATTTCATCATCATCAAAAGATAAGAGTTTTACAAAGCTTTAATGGGCATTTCAAGCCACATAATCTAAAAATACACAATTTATACAAAGTAGAATTGCTCAAAATGTAACTAAAACCTTGTTTTACAAAAACTAACTTAAAATACAAACTAAGCATAATTCGGAGTAATGCCCTTATGCTCGATCGCTCGATCTCTTGCTCATCGCCTGAAGATGGGACGGAATGGGGGGTAAGCTTAATGCTCATGGTAACAATTTTATAACCGGTAACAAGCAAAACTATTGAAAAATTCGCAATGCATCATGAAACACATATTTCCACATTCTTAATTTATCAAACACTTTATAAGCAACCCAAATCATGCATTTAATAAACTTGTCAACACATAAGCACATCAAAATGGTTTGGGAAGTCCATAAACAGAACGAGCTAACACATTCCCATGAAATGGTCTTGTGTAGTCGTGAACAGAACGAACTAACACAATCCCATATATTGGTTTTGCATAGTCGTAAACATGAAGGATTCCCTGAAGGAGCTCTATGCCACTTGCGGGCAAGTGGGAGAAGCCTTTAGTCAAAGTGCACTTGACATACAGAATGGACTAGACCAAACCCACATAACATGTATTTCATAACTTGAAAACTTGTTGCCCAAAATGGTACTTTTTTCGAAAAGCGATTTCATAGACATAGAAAAAAGTTCATTTTCGCATTCTTTTCATAAATCGTCAACACAATATTCACATACTAAACACAAAGCACTTTCTCAAAGCATTCAAAGAGCAATAAATGCACATTTATAATACAATTGAAAAAAACCTTTACTTTCTTAATTTTGAAGAAACATTAATGGCTTATTATCCAATTATAAAAATGTAACCCATTTTGAATTCTTTGCTTAACAATTGCTCAAAGATGCCTCTCTTCTAGCTCCTTTTGCCTCTCTTCTTGATTTCCTTCAATATTGGCAAAAATCCTAATTCAATAGGAATCCAAATTGAGAACTCAAAAAGCACATTCACTAAAATTTGATTTTATAATACTTAAACCCATGCATTTTCTAAGCTTCATGAACCAAAATCCTTCCAAAAATCTAAAGGGTTAAAATTGGGCTTACCTTGAATCTTCACCAAACAAAGATATGTTTAGCTCAAATGGACGCTCTTCTCTTCCTCTTCTTTTTCCCTTCTTGAACAACTTCAAAATCACTCTTTAAAACTA
>JANIIA010000192.1:20741553-20753395 GCA_027478495.1 Erythroxylum alaternifolium
CCCATAAAGTGGTCCTGTGTAGTCGTGAACAGAACGAACAAACATAATCCCACATAGTGGTTTTATGTAGTCGTAAACAAGAGGGAGTCCCTGAAGGAGCTCTATGCCACTTGTTGGCAGGTGGGAGAAGCCTTTAGTTAAAGTGCACATAATATATAGAATGGACCAGACCAAACCCACATATCATATATTTCATAAAATATAAACTTGTTGCCCAAAATGGCACTTTTTTTGAAAAGTGATTTCATAGACATAGAAAATTTCATTTTCGCATTCTTTTTATAAATTGTCAACACAATATTCACATACCAAGCATACAGCACTTTCTTAAAGCATTCAAAGAGCAATAAATGCACATTTATAATACAATTGAAAAACATTTACTTTCTTGTTTTTGAAGAAACATTAATGGTTTATTATTCAATTATAAAAATGTAACGCACCTTGAATTCCTTGCTTAACAATTGCTTAAAGTTACCTCTCTTCTAGCTCCTTTTGCCTCTCCTCTTGATTTCCTTCAATATTGGTAAAACATCACAATTCAATAGGATTCCAAATTGAGAAATCAAAAAGCACATTCACTAAAAATTGATTCTAGAATACTTAAACCCATGCATTTTCTATGCTTAATGAACCAAAATCCTTCCAAAAATCCAAAGAGTTATAATTGGGCTTACCTTGAATCTTCACCAACAAAGATATGTTTGGCTCGAATGGAAGCTCTTCTCTTCCTCTTTCTTTTTCCCTTGAACAAATTCAAAATCACTCTTTAAAACCAAGACAATTAGAAACCTAGTTTAGCTTTCTCTTCTCTTCTTCTTCTCCCTCGACACTCTCTTCCCTCTTCTCTCTCATTTTCATTTTCACTTCATTCTCTCCTTCAATTCATGTTTTTCTCCACCTTAAGAGCAAGACTACACTTTCTTTTTCCCTTTTTCCTTTAATGAGTGCTAAAAGTCATCTTTACCCTTGCTTTTATACTTCATGATCTCTAAACTTAAGTGACATGTCACAAATGCCCCCAATTCATTCTTTAATGCATTAATTTCACTAACTAGTGAAATAAAATCCTACTAACATTAACATAAATAATTAAACTCCAATAATAATTCTATCATGACCTCATAATTTATTTAAATCATGCTTAACAACTCCATTCCTTCTTAGGCAACAATTCAAATTCCATAGAATGTCACACTTAACAAAAATATTTCGGGGGCCAACAAGGATTCACATGAATAATCATGAATCAAAGGACCTTTTTAAGGTTGTAATGTGGGCAAGGGTTAAGATGAGATGTATTTGGATAGTGTAGTGCAGAAGTCATCAAAGTAAGCAAAACAAGAACACTCAATGGAATATCAAGTGCAAAAACTAACATTCACTCAAAATTGGCTACCATCCGCTATGATGAATACAAAAACTATGTTCCACATCTTAGATTCAAGCTCTCACACCACAAACCATATGAAGCAAAACCAATTAGAAAGAATCACTAATACAATTAATAACAAACAATACATTATAACCATAAGTGGTAATCCTACAAAACAGCATCTACCTTATATGCATCATACTCAAATCACCCATTCCATACAAATTTAGAAGGAAAAAAACTAATTATGAATAACTTTCCAAAACAATTGCATTTCCCCCTTGATACTTGTATTTACACATATTTTTTTCTTTTCTTTTCTTTTCCTTTTTCTTTTTCTTTTTCTTTTTCTTTTCTCTTTTTCTCTTTTTCTCTTTTTTATTTTTTTAAATGTAAGAAGCTACATTAGCATTTGGAATTCATTCATAAGAGATAAAATGACATTCTAATAATTATAACCAACCCACATATATGCATACGCCCGCACTTCTAATTTTTATGCATCCATAATCATTAACAATCAAGAAATGTTTCGCTAGCTTTAAGGCTTGGGTAGGACATTTGGTAAGGTTGAAGGCATATAATATGGTTAACATAAAAGAAAAGGCAAATAAAACTCAGGGGGCTTAACAAATAGAAAATTCATATCAACAGGTAGGCTATTTGGCTAATGGAGCTTATGAAACAAAGAATACCTATATCATTTCCATGTTAATGAATGTGATAAAAATGTGGTCTTAAATAGAAATCAAAGTAAAGTTAGGATGTGCACATCATGAAGGTCACACATAAGCAAAAGACAATGAGACTGGCATGGATGTGTTAGTTTATAAAGGCTCAAAATCTCACTTTCTTGTGTTTACCACTAGTCACTACTCTTTTAAAGATAATGTATATTAACCAATCACAAGAGTAAAAGTGCATGCTCAAGTTGTCATGAAGTTTTCTAATCAATTTACTCTCTAATTATGATTATATACTCTTAAAAGCAATAGCAAAATAGAAAATGTTTCTTTGTTTGATTGATTTTAAAAAACACCTAAGAAACATACATAACCAACATACCATCATACCATAAGCAATAAACAAGCTTAAAAACATACATGAAAACTAAGATCCCCACCCCTTCACTTAAAACTTACATTGTCCCCAATGTAACATCAAATGTAAAAAATGGAGCATTTAACATAAATAACAAATGCAAGCATGTAAATGAAAAGAAATAAACTTTCCTTGGATTGCCTCCTAAGCAACGCCTTTTTTCATATCATTGGTTCGACGCAAGTGTCGCTCAATCTTCATAATGAAGGTTTTCTAACCTTATTACTCCACATTTTCCACTTGGAATCCTTCATAAAAGGGTTTTAATCGATGACCATTAACTTTGAACCGCTTGTTTATCTGTAGGCCTTTAATTTCAATTGCATTATGTGAAAATACATTAGTAACAACAAAAGGTCCAATCTAACGGGAATCTAATTTACTTAGGCAAAGTTTCAGTCATGAATGATAGAGAACTTTTTGTCCAACAATTAAATTCTTTCTAACAATTATCTTATCATGAAATAGCTTTATCTTTTTCTTGTAAATTTCTCCATTCTCATAAGAGTCAAGTGTTAGCTCTTTTAATTCTTACAGTTGCAATTTCCTTTGTTTACCCACCTCGCCCATCTTCATATTGCATTACTTGATTGCCCAAAAAGCTTTATACTCAATTTCCACTAGAAGATGACATAGCTTTCTTTAAATTAGTAGGTATGGACACATGTCAATCGGTGTCTTTTAAGTGGTTTTATATGCTCAAAGAGCATCATCAACTCCTTGGCTCCAATCTTTACAATATAGGCTCACCATTTTCTCAAAGATTGACCTAATTTCTCTGTTTGACACTTTTGCTTGCTCACTTATTTATGGATGGTAGATCGTAGGAACCTTATGAGTGACATGGTACTTCTTCAAAAGATTTCTCACCATTTGATTTTAAATATGAGTACCCCTATTACTAATCAATGCTCACGATATTCCAAACCTAGAAAAAAAAGGTTAAACTTGACAAATTCTGCAACAACTTTAGATTCATCAATCCTTATGACTTTAACTTCCACCCATTAGAAACATAATCTACAGCCAATAAAATGTAAACAAAACCAAAAGAAGAAGGAAATGGTCCCATAAAGTCAATACCCTACACATTAAAAATTTCACATGCAAGGATTGGAGATAAAAGCATTTGATCTCTATGGGATAAATTACCTTGTTTTTTGCATTGTTCATTTGCCTTGCAAAACTTATAAGAATTTAACGCCCTATACCTGATAATGGAATCAGAATACCGAGTGTTATCACATTCTTAAATATCTAAAATCCCGAATTACATATTTTCTATTCATAACTTTATTATTCTTGCAATTACTATTCACTTTAAAAAAATTTGATAGAGTTTCCTCTATATTTACTTAGAACCTCCTGTAAGAAACTTCAATACACTTTTTATGCATGTTGCTCAACTATCTACCTCTATGTTAAACTCCTTGACAAAATAATTTACCCATCCTCCAATACATTTCAACTCATCTAAACCAAATTTCATACATAACTTTCATATATAATTCACAATAAAATTCTGTAAGATCCTTCACTTCTTTATGTGTACATGTCATAACCAAAAACAAAATAAAATTTTGTAGTACATCCACCTCCAAGTCTTCTAAGATCTTCTATGTGACTCTAGTCTTGTAGTAGCTCCACCATAGCTTTCTTCTATTTCTCTTTAAAACCTAAGCATGGAAGGAAAATCCACACGCTAAGATATAAGCTTAGCAGTGTTCAAACAATTCCATTTCTCATTCAATTCAATTCATTCTATCATAACATGCATAACATATAATATTTTTCAAATTTAAATATCTTCATTTATTTCTAAACATAAATAGGCATTTCAAATCAATTTATGAAATACAAGCATGAATGTATTTTAATAATTCATATCTAATTACACAATGATTAATAAATTGTGCAATCAATACTACTTTCATCTGAAGTTCTTTCATCCTTAGTTATGCATTTATATATATATTTTTCTGTAATTGTCCCAAAGTAAAATCCAACGAAATTGCATAGCTGAGCTTGATAAGTGGGATTTTAAAATACAGGATCGAATTCTCAGAACCATATGGTCCATTTACATATTTATATCTTACAAGATCAAGCTCTTAAAGCCATATAGTCCATAAGACAAATCAAATATCGTATATTAATACCAAGCTCTCCGAGCCATACAGTCCGGCAACACATGTCATGACGTAGTACTGCTAACTCCCTAATTGACATGCCAACCTTATCACATTCCTCCAATTCCTATATATGTTACTATAGGCAAATCTAATTAAATTCTATTGAAATTTATTGGTAAAAACTCATAATAGCCTATTCAAAATATTCCATATTTGACCAAAGTAAATGTCACTCCTTAAAGTCATTTTTTTTCCATTATTGGTTTTAATTTAGTTTATAGAACATTCAAGATATGTTTAACTTACCAATTAGTCAAAAATATTATGTACATCAAGTTTCCAAATTCAAACATAATGTATGCAAATTGGAGAAAATACAATTGATAAGTCCAAAATCCAAATTAATTGCATATATTACTTCATTTTCAATCCAAATTAAATATTTTTAACTAATTTTATAAACCCCCAATTTTATCTCAAGAATTTTAAATTACCTAGTACACAATTTTTTAAGGGAAACATAGAATTGCAAGAACACATACCAAATTGATGTCTAATTCTTCTAATTAGGCTTCCATCAACTTCAATTTCACCAACAGTTCCTTATTCTTTCTCTTTCTCTCTCCCCTGCAATTCATCTTCTTTGTCTTCATAATCACATAAAAATTTAATTTTATGCATTTTATTCATTAATCCATGCCTATACCAAAATCATGTACTAAAAATAACCAAAACTTCATTAACTTACCTTATTAATTTTTGGGTACTATTCATCAAGAACACCATATGCTTTTTCTTCATCTTTTCCCAAACTTTTTGTTGATATGGTGAGTTTGGGGACCTTAAGTTGATGATTTAGTCTTTAATAGTTGATTTGGGGGTTAAATATAGCACCCTACTTCCATAGGACATATTCCCGAACATACCGTTGGTATTCGAGAACAGACTCTACGAGAGTGGTGCGCTAGGACGATCATCAATTGTACTCGTTGCAAAAACTTTCACATATCACACACATATTTCAGAAATCAATAATAAAAAATGCCCATTTTATTCAAAAACATTTTCAATTACAATTGTCATTAAAAACTCACACTTGATTAAACATTAAACATATTGTCAAAATTTCAAAAATCTTTTGGGCCCATTACAAATACAAAAGGTATTTGATCATAACTGTTATTACAACCATAATTCATTTATACAATAAATCAACCTTGCGGAATACAATATTTAATACTAAATTTACATAAAATATATGCAGACGTCAACTGATCACAACCTCAATCTCTTACTCAAATGATGGTTAGACTCCAATTTGTCTAACTAGAGATCTCCCCGACCCTGAAAAAATGTTGCAATATTAGGTTGAGTTTTGTGAACGCCGCGAGTGGACCATTCTCGGTGGCTCACTCAATCACATAACATATCAATTCATGTAATCACGTAATTCAAATCATTTCACTAATCAACATATTGAATCACATACACTTCATATTCGCTTAATTCATATTTCACATCAAAAATCATTCAAACTATTTATTTTAATCATTTAAATCATACATATCAATTGCATATGCAATGCTCATAGAACTCACTTTCAATTGTTATTGCTGTGATAGAGTGCCTATAAATGTCTCGTATACATTATAGATATCGGGTTTATTAATAATTGTCTCTTACCCGTTGGAGATACATGGCTCATTTTACATAGTAAGCCAAAGGCTCTTACCACATTCTGAACTTTACGCTATTTTTCAATTTATGAGCTTTAAGCTCTTTTTCGATGGCTACTCCTGTTACAATAGCCTTTATCTGTCATGCATTTATGTAATAAAATACACTAAACTCACATATTTTCAAACAATCACTAGTGCTCAATTTTCCACATTCACATTTATATATATTCATCGGATCGATGTCCGGCATTCAACAATAATGTTGACAATCACTTATTTCAGTCCAATTCACATACAGTGAGCACTTCCTATGTTCTCATATTTATCAAATTCCTTAGACTATTAATGTCTAGAATTATATCAATCACATTCACATTCAGTAATAATTCAATACTGAAAATTAAAACAGAACAAACAATGAAAGTGAGACCATGTAGGTCGACTCACAGTATGCTCCAGATTAGCATTAGCTTTTATGATCTCGAAATGACTGGATGCTGACGTTCTATCCTGTATATCAACATTAAGCAATACACATATTGCACACATATTATTAATTGCAAAATCACATAAAAATTCAATTATACACATATGTATATGTGTAATGTATAATGCACGCTCATATTGACAATCTTGGGTATATTTCCTTTATTCACATCTCATAATCATTTAATAACATCTTTCATTCATTCTTTAATACCTAAATTCACTTTACTCACTTTACTCACCTCATTCATCATCAACTAGGTTCACTTAAGATCTCATTTAAGCCTAATTACTTCATATGGAAGCACCGTAGCATTGGTTGGTTCAAACTTCACTCAAAAGACAACTCTTTTTCTTTATAGGTCTGGCCACGATTGTGGTGTCCTTGCCACGACCGTGATAGAAACATTTTCTATCCAGGTCACGATAGTGGTGGTCCTATCATGATCGTGACAGACACTTTTTCTGTTAGATCATGATTGTGGGGTGAGGGCCACGTTTATACCCTGCAATTTTCCTCCTCCATTCATCCGAATTCAACTCATATATTAACACCAAATTTCCCAAAATTCACTACCTCTAATACAACATCATTCCACACTAATCAAATACCAATTTGATTGCATTAAACTCTCAACTTGTACTTATTTAATTTACCATTTCAAACTTAATCTCATCATTCATGAAATCCATTTTCTTTTTCCATAATTCCTCATTCATAAAGCATCAAACAATTCATTCACTAAGTTATGTCCTAATTTAACACTCTAACATTTCACATTTAGGTGCATTGCCATCAAACATCCTTTTTCCTTAAAGTATAACATCAAGATCAATCAAAACTTATCACACATTTAACCAACCTTTCCAACATTAAAATTATGTTCCTTTTTAAGCTCCAATTAAGTCCAAAAGCATCATAGTTATATACCTCATCATTAATTGGTTCAACCATTGCATCATCAACATATTACCATGAAAAATCACTGCCCACGATTGTGGCTTCCCCTACCACGATCATCATAGAAACTAATCTCCCACTTATCCTGTAATTTTCCAGTTTTTTTTCTTAGGATAGATTTTTAGGTCAATTTTCTTGAAGTTAGAACCAAAATACTATAGATTGTTTTCATATAACGACAACATAGTTTTGAGCTTCAAGCCAAATTTCATGACCCTTAGGGATAGAATTAAAATTCAATTTATTCATGAACATTGTATCTATATGTCTCTAGTTTAATCTAAATTAAAAATCATTCCATTTGGATATATAAAGATCAATATATGGCCAAATTATAGAAGCATGTTCAATAAAAACACTCCGTCTACATATTCCAGCACACATTTAACTTCATTTTCATCCTAATTCATCTCTTTTGCTTAGCCTATCATTTCTAGCTCATGTCCTCATTATTTCCTCTTCATTCCTACCTCCACTTCAACTTAATATCATTCACCAGCAAATCAAAATCGATGAGTGATCATAAACACCAAAAACAGAACACATACATATACATATACACATTCATCACCACTTTTTGCACATGTTCAATTTCATTAACACGTTCACTTCTCTTCTAATTTGTCCTTTTAATTCCCCTCATTTCAGGACATCACATTGGTCCCTTTCTTTAGCTCTAAACTCAATTTTGTTCATTTCTAAAACCACCAAATATATACACGTTATATACATTGTAAACAGAACATGAAACATTCATTTATTAGTCAAATTTTTTTACACATTTTCTACACCATTTTAATGCTCTTTCAATTCTAAATTCATCTCTACAACTTATGAAATATCACTCACAATATACACAAAAACAAGACATTTATACATCCATTTTTCTCATCTACGTTTCAGCATGTTTTCTGCACCATTCATGATCTTTCAACATCTAACTATCATCATGCATGTTTCACTCAACAAATCAAGAAGAGTAATGCTTTATACTTATTTGTTTAGCTTCAAAGTCTTCAAACCAAACTTAACCCTAGCTTTCCATCTTCATACGATTATCATCTTGCTAAGGTAGAATAGGTGGGTTTTTATTAAGAAGAAAAGATAGCAAGAGCTTTGAAGTAGCTAGTGATGGAAGAAAGCAAGGTTCAACTTTGATGCTTGGAGAAGAGAGTATCATGATATGGAGGTGAAGAAGGAAGAAAATATGAAGAAGAAGAGAAGAGAAGAAAAGAGAGTGTTTGGCCTAAAATTAATGAAAGAAGATATGATCTTTTAGCCTAACATCGTGGGTTAAAACAAGTGGTGTGGCAAGTGATACTTGTTACTTGCCATATGTCACTTTCTTATGGTCCTCTTTTGGTCTTTTAAAATAGCTAGTCCATTTGTCTCCAAATTCTAATCCAATTAACTCCCAATTTTAAATAACATGTATCATTAAATCCCAATGTCATTCATAAAAATTTCTACTGCCATCTGACACTTATTTCTATTACTATTCATCAATTGTCTCGCCACGTAAGCATTTTTTCTAGTCCAAAAATACCCTTAATTTCAGAAAATTCTCAAATTTCACAAAAAATTCTAAATCACTAATTATACACACCAACTTAATTTTCAAGACACATAATCCATAATTCAGATTATAATCACATTAAAACAATCATTTATACCCAGAAATGTCAAATGAGTACATGAACAAATTATTCTAATGTATGCAATAATCAAATTCATGTGTATGAATGCTATATTATGCAAGAACATGAAATGCATTCTTCTACTCTCCCATTGCTATTTCTCATTTACAGAAATCTAGGGTTCTAACTCTTAACATGGGAACAGGATGTTACATTGAAGATAGAGAAAGTTGGCTTAAAAGTGGAAGAAATTGAAAGAAAATGGAGGAAAAGAAGAATGAATAGTTGACAAAAATGTCGTGTGGTCCCTTAATAAATGTTTTCCATTTTTTTGGATCTAAAATTAACTTTAACTTTTAATTCATTATTTTCTTCTTCTCAATAAAAATATCCATAAGAAAAATATCAACCCCACATGAAGACCTTAATTAATATCATTTATTTTCATTAATATTTTTTTTACTTTCACTTTTTCTCGAGTCAAACTTTGACCATTGGTCAAACTCTCAAAATAAACTTATTTTAACCTCAAATCCTCAAGTTGTCTTTGAATAATACCATCCAATGCAAAATAAAAAAGGGCAGTTTGGGTCCCAAGTGTCATTATTCACCTCAGGATGCACTATTCATGACCCAAAAAGTACTATTTATAAAACCGAGATTTTGAGTATTACAAAGAATCTCGAAATATATTTGGCCAATAAAAGCCACATTCAAGTATTTTTTCTGTCAGTTCTATTAGGCCCAAAATGACCACCACAAGTATACGAATGACAAAATTTTAAAATAGATTCACATTCATGCTTAGGCACACATCTCTTAATTACTTGGTCAGAAAAACACTTCTATAATTGAGGATCATCCAAAATATAATATTTAGAATCACTCTTTATTCTATTATGCTTATCTTTATTCAAATCAGTAGGTATCGCGTGATTCACTAGATAGTTTACAATACATACAATGGAACCTTACCTTGAAGCATTGGTAATTTGTTCATCTGAAAATAGCTCTTGCAATGGTATTGAATCCTCTTCCTTCACAACTCAACTCAAGTGGTCTGAATCTGAGTTCTCTATACCTTTCTTATCTTTGACCTCCAAGTCAAAGTCTTAAAGCAGAAGAATCCATTTAATAAGTCATCCTTCACTTCCTTCTTCGATAAAAGATATCTTAATGCTACATGATTAGATTATATAATGACTTTAGAACAAAAAAAATAAGGTCTAAATTTATCTAAAGCAAACACAATAGCTAAAAGCTCCTTTTTTGTGGTGGAGTAGTTGCATTATACTGGACTGAGAGTTCTTGAAGCATAGTAAATGGCATGAGTCATCTTATCATATTTTTGACCAAGGATAGCACCCACAGTAAAATTGCTAGCATTAAACTTAATCTCAAAGGGTTAACTGAATGATTGGTGCTGAAGTCAACAGTTCCTTTAATTTGTCAAAAGCTTCCTTGCATCCCTCATCAAATTCAAATGGCACGTCCTTTTTGTAACAAACAACAAAGATTTGTTGAAATCTTACTAAAGTCTTTGATAAACCTACGATAAAAACCTGCATGGCTAAGAAAATAATGAACCTCCCTCATATTTATAGGATAGGGTAAGTTTTGCACAATTTCTACTTTTGCTTTATCAACATCAGTCCCTCTAGATAAAATTACATGTCCCAAAACTATTCCTTGTTCAACCATAAAATGTCATTTTTTAGAATTTAGAACAAGATTAGTTTCAATGCACCGTTCAAGTAAACCTTTTAAATTATCTAAACATGCATCAAATGAATCCCCATGGATGGAAAAATCATCCATAAAAACCTCAATAATGTGCTCAACATAGTAAGAGAAAATACTTACCATGCATTCTTTTGGTTGGGGCATTTCAAAGTCCAAAAAGCCATTCTTCTATAGGCAAATGTATATAGGCGTGTGAAGGTTATTTTCTCTTGATTTTCTGGAGCTATCACAATTTGGTTATAATTTGAATATCCATCAAGAAAACAATAATGATAGCCACCAAGAAAACTATAATGAGATCACCTCGCAAGTCGTTCAAGCATTTGATCGATGAATGAGAGTGGAAAGTGATCCTTGAGTGTAGCAACATTTAACTTTCTGTAATCAATGCAGATTTGTCATCCATTTTGAATTCTTGTAGGGACAAACTCATTATTCTCATTTTTTGCCACTGTAATCCTAGACTTCTTCTATACCACTTGGACTAGATTACCCATTTACTGTCCATGTAACACCCCATTCTCGCAAAACCCGAACCCGATATCGACAGTGATACACGGATCCGTGCCCCGCGAGGGTGGCGTGTCACATCACTTAACACTTAACACTGAATACTTTGCAAAAGTCGAAATGTTTTTTTTTTTAAAACATTTTTAAACGTTTTACACTTGTCACTTCTGTATGCTCACTTTTTGAAACACTTTGTCACTTAAACCAAAAAGCAGAAC
>JANIIA010000192.1:20797583-20815781 GCA_027478495.1 Erythroxylum alaternifolium
GTTTGCATTAATCACATCGAAGTTGAAGTATTAATCGATCGAATTAATGACCTACAATTGATTTTAAAACTATGGTATATGGCATTGTTTACACCTGTGAATCAAGAAAATAAATTCTTGCTGTGACTCTTAGGCTCATGGAATTTTTCACCAATAAGCCACACGGGAGTAGCATCATAGGTTTCCAGCCTATATACCATATTAGGGGTTTATTATGCCTTAAGTCATCCATAAGATCTCAAACTCATTCCGCATATAATAAATTCTTATGCAGTCATATATCTACTCATCAATGATTCAAGCATAACCCAAATATAAATAGTTAGACTATTCAAGAAGAATATAAAAACTCATTAATGACTATGCCATTGGACCTAGCACATATATATCCCAGGACATATTAGATGAAACTAATACAAAATCAAAGAAATTATACGAGGCAATTTCTTTGGTTTTCTTAATGGAACAAGCTTTGCTCCAATTGCCAATGTGATGGGAGGCCCAAATATAAATCCCCGAGCTTCTATTCCCAAAAAAGGAATTTAAATCATACAATATGAAACTAACTAACATCTTGAAATTGAATCAATGAGCATATCTATGACCCAGATCATATGTAAAAATTCTTGCAACAAAGCACTAAACAGAAGTTCATAATCACCAAATCCCACAAATTTCATACCTATAAGTTTTGAGTTTAGCACTACACATATGACTTCAAGAATTGTGCAAACTATACCTAAGTAATAAATTTAATCATGAAAGGGAATTTTTACACCTAGAGAAATAAATAAAAAGGAGAATTGTTCCTTAGGAAAAAGTTAAAAATGGTGCTATTAAATCAACAACAACTACAAATTTACCCACAAAGAAGCTTTAATTAAAAACCATTACTATCTGATCACTTACATTTTAAAACATATTTAACATCCAAAAAAAGCATTATCTATTCATATTTAACAACTACATGGTGAATGATGTAGGTTTTGCGAAAGCTATTACCAAAGGAGTAAGAAGTAACTTCCAAGCCACTAAACAATACTCTTGCATAAGGAAACTGCAAATAATAAAATTTGAGCTAAAGAAACTCAATGGAAAGGAGTCTATAGACACACAAATGGAGGTAAAGAAAATAAAAAAAGTTGGGACTAATTCAAAGACATCTCAATAATTCTCTAGGAGATTTAAGACTTTAAGAGTAGGGGAAGCTAGCAATTTCATATACAATCAAGTAGCTAAGTTTCATCAGTCTCTCACCAAGTGAAGATCAAGGAACCAATAAGTGTAAAGAAGAGACAAAAATATAACTTTAAACTAAAAGACTATGACATCTACGAAAAACACTAATATAATTCTTTCTCCTCAAGACTAGCGCGGCTTTTATGTGCATTTATAAGAAGATATTAAATGAGATATTATGATATTCTTCACCAACACTCTAGAGACAATTGCTAATGCACACTCGTCTATTAAATTAAGGAACATCATTGTTAATCCAATCACTAAACATGATATACCCCTCTTAGTTGATTTATTTATTCTCTTAAATCATATTTCACCTTATAAAGTTCTCATACAATATTTAAGATTGAATCTATAATGGTTAATTATAAACTCAACAGTTAAGAATAAAGAGAATACATTCAACCAACAAATAATTTCATCATGCATTAATAATTAATAATCCATTACAAGCTATATCCCTAAACCTAACTAGGATTTTTAGCCCCTAAACATAACTAAATCAAAACACAAACAAATTAATGTTAACGTGAGGGAAAAAATGAAGAAAAGAATTAGAGAAATTGTCAAGATATCCTCTAATCTTCCTCCCAATCCTCTTTTGATCCTAAGAAAAAATAAAACTATGAAAACTCCAGTAATCTTTAAAAATCAACCTCTGATGCCTTTTACAAAGTTGTTCATCTTGTTAGCTTCTAAATGATTCCTAAATCACCTCTTAATTAGACAACTATGAAAAAAGTTGTGCATAATTTCAAGATTTCTCCTTAAAATCATCACTTATAGGACAATAAACTACATATACGAAAATATAATATCATCTATATAAAAACATACTATAAAAGATGTCAAAATACAACCAAAATAACCCCCAATAACATGTAAAATATCAACTTATCAAATTACCTCATACTTAACTTTATGATTTTTCTTAAGCAATCAATAATAACAAACCTAACTACTAACCTAAACTCAACTAAAACAAAAAATACTTTAACTTTTATAGGTATGCAGTGACATTTAGCCTACTCCATAAGAATTTAAACCCTTAGGTGTCTCTAGAGAAAAAATTATAGCCTCCTAAGGGTTTACTTAAATGCTACCAATAAACATCGATCAAAACTGATTATTAACTTTAAAATTAACAATAAAAGATATAAAAATTTAAGTCTATCGAATTACAAAATTAAAACATATAATGTCTTAAGTTGATTACTATACAAACAAAACAAAGTAAACACGGTTCTGCCTCCTTCATTAAGTTTAAACACTATAATTTGACATTTTCTCACAAGATATCACTCATTTGTAAATACTTTATTACATTGAATATAACACATTCCCCTTTTTTTTAACTCTTTTATCCACCATTCAAGTCAACAAAAGATAAAAGAAGCAATACCCTTTAACCCTACACTTTATCTAAAGAATTGAAATAATTTTTTCAAATAATAGACATTTCATCAAACACCTTACAAGCATAAGAAATTCATCCCAACATCACAACCAAAATCATATCTTGTCCCTTCTATCATTGACATTTATACCTTAAAATTATTTTCCAATCACATAGTACACAAATAAACGAAAGTAATGAAATACCCAAGTTAACTTTCATCCAATATACAAAAAAACACATGAAAGTGGCTGCAAAAATACCTCCATCGAAGCACACGATGACAATGGCTAGAGACACGACAGAGAAACAAAGGACGAGGAGAGAAGGAGAGAAGAAAATCGTAGAAAATGGATAAACGAAGCAGACGAAGAAGAAGACATAGGTCGTTTGGTGTTAAACCAAATGACGCCGTTTTCATTTACTTTAAAATGCTAAAGTCCAAGTAGATGATGACTTCTAC
This sequence comes from Erythroxylum alaternifolium, assembly GCA_027478495.1. Classification (NCBI taxonomy): domain Eukaryota; kingdom Viridiplantae; phylum Streptophyta; class Magnoliopsida; order Malpighiales; family Erythroxylaceae; genus Erythroxylum; species Erythroxylum alaternifolium. Next base: position 20,800,685 of record JANIIA010000192.1, read on the forward strand.
ATTGAAAATTTACCGACGTACAAATTTTCGCCAGTAAACTAAAAAATTCACACCTTTTTTACCACCGGGCATTTTATACTATCGCTAAAGTCTGTCGCAAATTTTGCCGAGATGATTTCCCTTTATATTTACCGACGGATATTACTACCATTGCTAAATGAAAATTTTCCTGTCAATGTTACCGATAGAAATTGATTTTCCATCAATAATTTGCAACGGTTTCACTTCCACTGTTAATTTTCCATCGCTAATTCCTACTTTTCTTATATTGTAAGTTTATTAAAAGTATTGATTGCAAATTTCAAAATTCTTGGAAATAGAAATTGTTTATATATGTTTTGTAATGGTTGAATTGAAATTGTTGGAAATGGAAATTGTTTATGTATGTTTTGTGATTCTTAGAAATGGAAATTGTTTTATGTATGTTTTGTGATTATTGAAAATGGAAATTGTTGAAAAATGTTGGAAATGAAAGTTATTTATGGATTTTTTTGTGAATGTTGGAAATGGAAATTGTTTATGTATGTCTTGTGATGTTTGAATTGAAATTGTTTGTAATTGTTGAAATTAAAATTGTTTATGTATATTTTGTGATTATTGGAAATGAAAATTGTATATGTATGTTTTGTGATGTTTAAAATTTTGAATTGAAATTGTTCAAAATTGTTGGAACTTGTAAGAAGTGGAAATTGTTGGAAATAGAAATATTTTATGTATGTTTTGTAAAGGTTGAATTGAAATGGATGAAAAATGTTAGAAATGAAATTTTTGGAATTTGAAATGGAAATTGTTTGTGTATGTTTTGTGATATTTGAAACTTTGAATTGAAATTATTCGAAATTATTGAAAATGAAATTGTTGGAAATTATTGGAAATGGAAATTATTTATGTATGTTTTGTGATGTTTGAATTGAAATTGTTCGAATTTGTTGGAAATGAAAATTTTGGAAATGGAAATTGTTTATGTATCTTTTGTGATTGTTAGAAATGGAAATTATTTTTGTATGTTTTTTGATGTTTGAATTGAAATTGTTCAAAATTGTTGGAAATAGAAATTGTTTATGTATGTTTTGTGATTTTTAGAAATGGAAATTGTTTATGTATGTTTTGTGTAATTATGTATGTTAAATAATTGAATTGTTAGTTTTTGAATTATGGTTAATTGTGCTTGATGAAATTATGGGTTCGTTATTTTGATATATGCATTCATTTATTTTTACAGATAAATGGAAGGAAGTTTAAGTACTCTTAATCAAACCACTTTAGGAAGATACAATGATCTAGCTTGGACTCATGTTGCATTGGTTCCCGCTATAAGAAATCATATTATTTGCTTGTTTTGTACGAAGCATTTGAAAGGTGAAGAATCACCCAATTAAAGAAGCATTTAATTGGGGTTAAAGGAGATGTGGAAATCTGTAAAAAAGTAAGTCATGATATGAAGTAGCAACTAAAAACTTTGCTTAAAGAATAACAATACGAGAAAGATATAAGGGAGAGACTGAATTATCAAATTATTAGTGGAAGTTTGTTCGCAGGTTTTCGTGATGATTGTTGAAATGTTGAAGATGGTAGTGGTAGTGGTAGTGTTCCATCCCAGGCCTAGGAAAAAGTGAATGTTATACTTGGACCTAATGTGAGGAAAAGAAGAAAGTAGGCGACTAGTTTTTTTGCACCACGAATAACTCTTGGAGCCCAACCTTCAATTCATAGTGCCATGTAGTCAAGAGATACAACTTGCAATATAGATATGACAGTGGCTAGATGGTGGTATGATACTGGTTCATCATTCAATACTTCCCAGTCTTATTATTATCAGCTTATAATAGATGTTATAGCCTCTTTCGGTCTAGGATACAAAGCTCCTTCGATTGATGACTTAAGAGGTAAACTTTTGAGTTGCTCAATTTCTGAAATTAAAAGTTATTTAGTAGCAAGAAGAGTGAATTGGGCTACTTATGGGTGTTCAATCATGTGTGATGGTTAGACAAATAGAAGACAAGAGCCTATCATTAATTTTTTGGTTTATTCTGCAAATGACTTAATTTTTTTGAAGTCTAGTGATGCATCTGACCTTATTAGAAATATTGATACTTTATTTGAGATATTTGGTGAAGTTGTGAATGAATTAGGGCTAAAAAATATTGTTTAGATCATTACTGACAATGATTCCGCTTATAAAGCAGTAAGAAGAAGGTCAAATAATAAGTATACCTTTTTTTGGACTCCTTGTACTGCATATTGCATTGACCTAATGTTGGAGAATATAAGGGATCCTAGGTATTTTCCTATTATAGATGAGACTGTGCAGAAAGCTAAAAAAGTTCATCTATAATCGTGCATGGGTGTTGAATTTAATGAGAAAGGAATTTACCAATGATAGGAACTTGTGACGTCCAACTGCGACAAGATTTACAACGAATTTCTTATCATTTCAATCTTTCATTACAATGAAAAAAGAGTTAAAACAAATATTTACAAGTGATAAATGAGTTACATCTTAGCATGTTAGGTTTAATGCTAGATTGGAGGTTTCCAGAATTATATTGGAAGATAGTGAATTTTAGTCTCAATGCCAATTTGTTATCTGAGTTTGGGACTCTTTGGTGAGGGTACTTTGCTTTGCTAATAGTGAAGAAAAGGCAACAATGAGTTACCTTTTTGATGTCACGGAGAGGGCAAAGGAAGCAATTAAGGCCAATCTAAAACATAGGCTTTCTTTATACACACCATATCTGAAAATCATCAATGAGAGATGAGAAAGACAACTTTCTTCATCGTTATTTGCAACTGGGGTGTTTTTGAATCCTATTGTCTATTTCAGATTGGATTTTACAAAGAATGCTGAAGTTAGTCGAAGAATGCTATTCACTATTGCAATAATTATTGGCCAAGAAATGATGCAAGATCTCTTGAGCTCACAAATAAAGCTTTTTAAGTAGTCTTTTGGAGATTTTGGAATGCCAATTGCTATTTAACAAAGAGCAAAACATTCTCCAGGTATTAGTTGTTTCCTTTTTCTTATTTATTGAAAATTAATTATCACTTTATTTTGTTTTTAATGCTACTTTTGTTATCTTACAACTTACAGTTTCTTGGTGAGATCAATTTGGAACTGGTGTTCCAGAATTATAAAGGTTTGTAATTTAGATTTTAAGTCAATGTGTGAGTACAACAAGCAGTGAACGAAATTGGAGCCCATTTGAATTCATCTATTCCAAGAAAGGAATAGATTGAAGCACAAGAGATTGAATCACTTGGTTTTTATTCGTTCTAATTTAAAACTTCAAGAAAGATATGTTATTATCATTATTAATTTCGATATAATTTCTTATCATTTTCTAATAATTAAAATTTTTTGTTTACTATAACTCTTAATAGCACAAGTAATTCAACATATCTAATTTCCATTAATAATATTGAATTTTTTGGCAGATTGGGTTTTTGAGGAACCGAGTTTAGTAGATGTAGATAATCTTGGATGGGAAAGCATTGACATGTCATTTAGTTCATTGAATTTAAGTGATAATGATGATGAAGCTTCTCTCAGTGATGAAGATTTTGTACTAAATGATAACTGGAGTTAGTGCAGTTATAGCTAGTATCATTCCATAGACGATTAAATGAAGTTCTAGGTTTTTGTTTTTCCTTTTCTTTGAATTTTACTTATATTTGATATATATATTAAATTCTATATACGTAATATAATTTTAAATGTTTTTGTTTCAGGTTTCACTTATACTTAGTTGTTTTCTCATCACGAACTCTTGTCATAAATTGTAATAATTTGAGAGTTAAGGATATTTATTGTTCTTTTTATTGGATGTTTTGATGTAATTATTATTTATTATATGGTGAAATTATAATATTTTAAATACTTTGTGTTGTTCTTCATTTTATATTTGTATGATGATGATTGTCTTTTTTCATATTAATTGTGATTATTATTTATATGTTGAATATTTGAAAATTATTGTTATTTCATATTAATTGTGATTATTATTTATTATTATGATTTTTGGAGACATGGTTGATGTAAAATTATAAAGTATACAGTACAACTGCACAATATGACAATGAACTATTTCACAATTTAAAAAAATTCAGGGACTATTTTATAAATTTAAAAATTATCCGAAATGGTACCCAATATCGATACAATGCCGTACCAAAATCCAATCTGGTATGATGGCCGGTATGGTAGTCACAACATTGTAACATATTATCTTATATAATTCTACTCTTTTATTGAATAATTTTCTAAACGACAAAGTAAGTAAGATGTACTACTTGTAACGTGAGCAAAAAATTATTTCCCATAATAATTGCATTGAGCTTTTGGATTTTCTTTTGTTCCCTTATCGGTTAGAAAGTTTCATACGGTAAATTGCAACTTTTTGTTTCAAATTGATTAATCTTTTTCCTTTATAAGAATCATTATATATTACGCTAAAACTTGTCATTATTGTTATAATTCTTGCATTAATAATAATAAATTAATTTTATATAATAAAATTAAACTTCCCATATCAGTTGAAGAGATGAAATTGTTTTAATAAGGAATTTGTAAAAGAATATACCTTTGGTCACTTATCTATTTTTTTCTAAAACGTTGCAAAAAATGATAAAAGATTACATATGTATTGCAACATTTTTTTATGTGATTTTTGGGATCCTCTTATATTTGCCTTTTCTTTTTATTATGTTGTTTCATGCATGGGTACTTTTCATCGTATAACATTTCTTTAGGCCAAATTCTATATGAAATGGTATTTAACACTTAAAATAGAGACCATCATCACCCTATTTGGTTCCACTGGAACAAATGTTTTCCATCGATTAATTATCTTTATTTTTTTCCATAAGTAATTACTTCTTGATAATTAAACTATTAGTTACTTCTGCACATGGAGGTTCTCATAAATGATGAGAGGGGAGACATTTAATGATACTTACTCAATCTACAATGATATTAAATCATCGTTGCATAAAAAATAAGAAGAAATTCCAAACATTTAACTTCTGTTAAACAATTTTTATTGTTAAACTATCAAAATAAAAAATGAATATTTTCTCACAATTTCGCATTCTAAACCATATTATAAAAATTTTAAACAGTGACTATCATTGCCCTATTTAATTTTTAAAATTAAATGAATATGAATTACAAAATCACAAAGAAAATATTTTTACAAAGAAAGTAAAAGAAAGAACATATACAAACCTTATATAGTGAGTTTTGTATCTTTTATTATATTTTTCTAATAAAAATATGAATGAAAATGTATAAAATAACTAAAATTTTAGGATATTTATCAATATAGGATTGAATTGAATATTTTTAATTTTTTTAATGATCCAAACTCAAGTAAAAAAATTTTTGGCCTAATTTTTAAAATCAAACCCAATTTATAAGCTAAATTTTAAAACCTAAATCTTTTAATTTTTAGTCTTAAACCATTAAACATTATAGGATTAAATCAATTTATACAAGTATAATCCCAATGGTAGTTTTACCTTTCATCATCATTGTGCAGCTAGCAAACTCACTCACCTTTTATTTGTTGATGATCTGGTACTTCTATGTGGTGCCGAGACTACCTCCATTAACCTACTGATTCAGATAATGGAAACCTTCTCTCAAAGGTCTGGACTGAAGATCAATTTTGAGAAGAGCCACTTGTACAAATCATCAAAGTAACGAGGCAATGATCAGCTCTATGCTTGGTATGAGTTTACACCCTCCTGCTTTCAAATATCTAGGAGTGCCTATAACCTCATCAAAACCAAAATTTTCCGATTGCATTCCTCTACTTGAAAAGCTCGGAGGCAAGACTAATGCATGGCAAAATCGCTATCTATCCCATGCAGCTATGTCAACTTTAATCATATATATACTCAATAACATGCATCTACATTGTTCGTTGATGAGCAAGTTTTACTTCTATAAAACCCTCAATGTTTTGTAAGTGCATGGATCGTAAAGTATAGTAATTGAGGTGTCGATCCCATGAGAAATTAGCTAAAATTAATTGAATTCTAACTTTATCTAAGGTTGCAAAAATGTGAATTAAAATGAAAATAAAACTAAACATAAAATTAAGTAATTGAGTATAGATTGATTGAAATTAAAATTCTAAAATTAACACAAGTAAATCAAACTGGAGCACAACCACTTAACAATTGAGATATCATAACAAGACAAGATCAAATAATTATGAGAATATGGAATTTATCTATCGTCATTTCATTACCATAATCAGTTTTGGTGTAATTGGAATCAGTCCTAGATCTCCAAAGGGTTGATTATTCTTTCTTAAGATCTAATCATTAAACTTAGTTAATATCACATAATTAAATATGAAAATCCAATTTTGCAATTTCTGAATTAATAAAAATAACCTACGCCTCCAATTAGTTCTTAAGCAATCTACTAGACAATTGGGTCCTCACATAAGATCTCTTTTCGTATAATTACCAATTTGATGTTTACGTGATCTATTAAGTTGTTAATTCTCATTACCCAACCTAATCATGTTACTACCGGTTCAATCACTCGATTTGTTACCGAAGTATGCAAAAATCATAAACATCACAATACCCAAACAATTTCACTAACATCAAAAGCAAATAGGTCACAAAATGATTTAAGAGTCAATCCCAAAATGAAGTTAGAACATCCTTAACAATATATTCAACATCCTCCTAGCCAAATTGTACATTAGATGAAATAAAGAAAAAAATGATTGTAGAAATAATTTGGAATGGATGGCTAGAACGACTGGACAGTAGCAGCTCCTATAGCTCCTTCTTCTCTCTTCCTTATCTTCTTTCCCAAATTGGAAAATGGAGGCTCCCTTGATTAGGGTCATTTAACGATCTTATATAGTCCTCAGGCCATTTAGGGTAAAAACTAGGTTTTACTCAAGCCAAAAAGATCCTTTAAAAAATGAGAACAGAAGGAGATCCCTGAGTCTATCGTGCACCTGTCACAATCGTGACTCTTGAAATTTGACTTCTGTCATAATCGTGACCTGATGTTGTTCCCTTCTGTCACAATTGTGACAAAGGTGTCGGGATCGTGCCCCTGGGAGAGACCTTCTGTCATGGGCGTGATTGTTACAGAAGGGTGTTGTTTAAATACCTCAAGTGCATAAAATTAAAGTTCAATATCATACTCTAAACCACAAAACACTCAAAAACATAAGCACACAATCACATTAACATAATTCTAAACCTAAACGTGCACAAATCATCTAATCAACACCTAAAAACACACCAAAACACCTACCAAAATATAATGTAAACTACAACTATCAGTCAGCTCATATTAGCTTACCTAAGAGGGTTACAAAGGAGATTTACAAGATCTTGAAAGCTTTTCTTTGGTTGGGTAAAATTGATAATACAAAGCGAGCTAAGGTTAAGTGAAGCGAAATTACTTTACCGAAAAAACATGACTTTACCGAAAAAACATGAGTGCCTAGGCATTATATCTATTTCAAATATGCACAAGGTGTTGATTTGGAAAAAAATGGTGATTATTTACAGATCAAGGGCTTTATGGGTTAAATGGATGGATGAGGTTCACCTTTCGAATGTGAGTTTTTGGCAACTATCATCCTCCCCACAACACTCTTGGAACCAACTTCTGCAATTTAGAGGTTTTATTTATCCCTTTATCAAATACCAGATTGGGAATGGTTGCAATACTCAACTATGGTATGATAATTGGACAACAATTAGCCCACTTATTCATCGTCCAAAACTTCAACAATTAAGGCATCGTCTACTAGTTCACTCAAACACAACAAGTATCATTGCCAATGGTGAATGGTATTGTAATCTCCATGAGTTTCATGCTTTAGTTGATCATCTCCCAACCCTCCTCCATACAAATAGTGATGATACTATTTCCTGGACCCTTGATTCGAAGGGCTGCTTCACTACTACTTCCGATCATTTACTCCTCAATCCTGTCTCTTCTTAAGTTGTTTGGCATACACTCCTCTAGAAAAATTCTCTCAACCCGAAAACTTCCATAATCACATGGCTTATGATAAAAAATAGGTTACCTATAAAAAATAGATGGTTTGGACAATATGATTATATTTGTGAATTGTGTCAAGAAATCAAGGAAGATTGTAACTACTTATTCTTTTCTTGTACCTTCTCCAAAGTGGTATAGGGACACATTCAATTTTTGCTAAATATTGCGACACAAGATTAGGATTGGGAGCACACTTTAAACAAGATTATTTATATCGCTAAGCCTAGGCTTCCGAACGCTATTCTTGTCAAAACAGCCTTTCTAATCACCATTTATTCTCTACAGAAATAAAGAAACAACCGACTATATAAGGGCATTGGTGAAGATAAATATCTCGTTGCGAAACGATGCATAAATTGGATTAGAGTTGTGATCATCACCAGAAACATGAAGAACTACCTCACACCAGCAATAAAAGGCAATGGCATCTGTGAACCGAGTTGATCTCTAAGAGTCTCATTTCTTTTCTCACTTCTTTTGTAACTTGCGTTAGAAGCTAAGTATAAGGCTTCTTATTGAAAACATTGTAATGTTGTAATAGTTCCACTATTTTAATACAAATTCATTTAATTTTCAAAAAAAAAAGTCTACTCCTAATATTGTATGATCCTCAATTTGTTTTACCATTTGATAAGCTTATCTATGTTTTAAGGACCGAAATTCAATGGTTAAGGGTTGGTGAGCAACTGTGTTAAGTGGCCCAATTTTCGTGATTTGATCTATGTACGTATATATTTGTCTGTATGCTTCTGGATGGTGTAAAGAGAACGAAGGAATCAAACTGAGAAAAAAAAAGTGTAGCAACTGGACAAATAACTACGTAGATTGTTTGAAGATATTTATTTGGTAAGGTCAAAAAGGCCTTAAGCACCAACCTGTGATAGGTTGATTGCTCGTTGGTTGCAGATAAAAAGGGATTTGACAATTTCTACGTCTTTCATTGCCAAAAACCGTGGGCAAGAGTTGAAGTCAAGAATCTCACAATCAAGTGGACAGAAAATTAGTTCAGTTGTGACTTTCATATTAAGATGACCCATCAACTCCATTATGTACACGTTAATATCATGAGACTTGCAGATATAAAATCACCCATATAAGACGAAAGAGTGCACTAAAACCATAAAATGTACGAGTTGGAGGATAATAGGATATATAATATGGAGAAATTTTCAAATGTTAGATGCTGTTTTATAGGCTTCGACAAATAATCACATTGAAGCGTTTACTTTTGTAATATATAACTAATTTACCAATGTATGTATAATCGTGTTGTGTTGCAAATAAAACAATCATATTTAATTTCTTAATTTTAATTAGGATTTAATTAGAACTTCCATGTAGGGGATCCAACGAAGATGGTCATAGTAAATGCCTCCCTGAGAACTGAACATTAACATAGGCATTAGGCAACCTCCTACATTATTTGGCATTCAGCTCTAGTCCACTTACTTCCAATCTCAGAAAAATTCCCGTACACCATAAACCAACACCCATGTATATCATGTCAAGTTGATTAGAAAACTAAAAATTAAACTCTAACCTAGCAACTTATAGAAAGCAGCTGAATGCTGGTACTCTCGATCATCTCCGTTGTTTACTGTCAGATTCATCCCCTTTTGCCCTGTGTCTACTCCCCTGCGTGTGTGTCTATATAATTCTTTCAAGTGTGTGTGTCTATATATATATATATCTAATGGCCTAAAATATTAAGATTGTGCTTGGTTCACTTGAAAAAAAAGGTAATAAAAATTATAATAAATATAATAAATTAAAGAATCGAAATACATATGATTTTTATTCTTCACTATAATGGGGAGTATAAAGTATTGTCTCAAAAAAGATATAAAAATACTATTCATCTAATTATAATATATTATTAACGGTCATTTCACTTCTTACTAATTTCTTTCTTCTCGTGCCAACCAACCAAGCACCTCCTATGCTATGGTGCCCTGGTTACTTATATATATCATTTACTATTTTAAGCCAAAGGGTCAGCTTGCTATGCTAATACTAAATATCATGATAATGTTATTTTATGGCAATTGGTTGCTAATCTTTGCGATGGCTTTGGGTTTCCGTAGATGTTTTCATTTGCAACTGTTCGAGTGTTGCCTCGTTACGTTGGAACCATGGTTTTGTGATACGACTGTGCCTATTCCAGAGCTACGCAGGAGTGCTCGCGATCGTCGTTTGCCAGCACGCTACAGAGAAGATGCCTGATTTCATTATTATTATTTATTTTCATTTCAGCATTTTTTACTATTTTACTATCACAGTTACTGCTTTGGATGTTATTGGCATAAATATTGTTTGAGGACTATTTTTCACTCATTATGGAATAAACAAATACGTTCCTTTCTCCAACTCTAACCCTACTCTCAATTCCCTTCTTTCTTTTTCTTGCCGACGTCCCCCCTTCTTTAATCCCTAGGTTCTTACCATTGGTGCTTTCATTGACTTACCTTCCTCCTGTTTTGTTGCTATGGCGCCAGAGATTGTGGTTGGAGAATCTTCATCAACAGTGACTGATACTGCATCGCCCCACCTTCAACAATTGACCAAACGTATAGAGATGATGGAGACAATGTTCTGTAATCTGTCTGCAAAATTGGATAACGTCGCCCACTCCCTCTCTACGTCATCTGGTTCGAATGCTGGCATCCTTGGTAGAGGTCCTCATCATACTGAGACTGACGGATCAGAGTTCAAGACACCTAAGATGCGGATTGATGCTCCCAAGTTTGATGGCAAGGATCCACGGGGTTGGGTCTTTCGCGTAGAGGAGTACTTTGACTTTTTCGACACTCCCCCAGCACAACGTCTTCGTTTCGTTGGCGTTTTAATGGAGGGATCTGCCTCCGATTGGTTTCGCTACATGAAAGGCAACAATTTACTCACGACCTGGGAGGCCTTCTTGCAATCACTGCTGACACGTTTTGATCCCAAATTTTATCAGAATGCTTTGGGTTCTTTGTCGAAACTCTTGCAACGTTCTTCTGTCATGCAATATCAGACTGAATTCGAACAGTTATTAACCAACGTGCATGGTGTCCGGGAGGTGGATTTAATAGCTATGTTTATTTCTGGTTTGCGTCCTCCCTTGGATCGTGAAGTGCAATTACGTAACCCTCCGACCTTACCCCAGGCGTTTGCACTTGCACGTGAGCTTGAGGCAATCCGTGACTCCGCTGCGGGAATTGCATATACTGCACGACGTCCCTGGCAGCAACCTGCTATTCGTCCGCCTCCAACCACGGCAACTCATCCCTTGCCGCCCAGTTCTGCTCCTTCCGGTATTGACAAGTCCATTCCCATTCGTAAATTAACACAAGCTGAGAAAGCTGATCGAATCTCTAAGGGGCTGTGTTATAATTGTGATGAAACTTGGTCCCGAACTCATAAATGTAACCCCAAATTCTTGTGTTTACTGGTTGACGAATCTGATGATGGGATAGATACTACCGATGCATTACATGATGAATTAGTCACTGGTGATATATCCTCATTACATAGTTTGGCTACATCATCAAATCCTCGTTCCTTGCGCCTTCTCGGTACTGTGAAAGATACTGTGGTTCAGGTTCTTATCGATAGTGGCAGTTCTCACAACTTTATTCACCCTACCATGGCCGAGAAATTGCAATTGTCTTTGGCACCTATTACACCCTTTCGGGTTTATGTGGGAAATGGCGAATCCCTCCTTTGCACACACCACTGTCCGGCGGTTCCTTTGGTTTTGCAAGGCTACTCATTTGCGATTGATCTATTTGTGTTACCGATTCACGGCACTGACGTGGTTCTTGGCATTCAGTGGCTACAATTATTGGGTACTGTATCCCATGACTACGCTAGTTTGGTTATGGAGTTTAATTGGGATGGTCAACGTATCGTTTTAAGGGGCGATTCTCTTCCCCCCCGCACGATTTCGTTTAATCAACTACAAGGTCTGCATTCCTCGTCGGGATTATTGGGTTGTTATGAACTTCTCTTATTGACTTCGGAGTTGGTGACAGTTTCTCCGACCTCTCCCGATTTCCCTACCGACCTACCGAACGGCGTGCTTGCCATTCTACACAAATTTGCGCATGTATTTTCTGCCCCGACAGGCTTACCTCCCAGCCGGTTCTTTGATCATGGTATTACTTTGCTTCCGGGTGCCAAGCCTATTAATGTACGACCATATCGGTATCCCCACTTCCAGAAGACTGAAATTGAGAAGCAGATTCGGGATATGTTAGACCAGGGGATTATTCAGGTCAGCCGTAGTGCTTTCTCTTCCCCGGTGTTACTTGTTAAGAAGAAGGATGGTTCTTTCCGCCTTTGTGTGGATTATAGGGCTCTGAATGCCGTCACTGTGCCCGACAGGTTTCCTATCCCGACAGCCGATGAGCTTTTCGATGAACTAGTTGCTGCTCGCTACTTTACCAAGTTGGATCTGCGCTCGGGTTACCATCAAATTCGTATGCGCCAGGACGATATTTTTAAGACGGCTTTTCGCACACACGAGGGGCACTATGAATTTTTGGTGATGCCTTTTGGCCTTACTAATGTACCGTCAACATTTCAGGCCTGCATGAACCATTTGTTCGCTCCTCTTTTGAGGAAGTTTGTCATTTTCTTTTTCGATGACATTTTGGTGTACAGCGCATCCTTATCCCTTCACATCGAGCATCTTACTGAGGTTCTTGGTTTGTTGGCTTCACACCGTTTTTCTGTTAAGGCCTCAAAATGTTCTTTTTGTCAGGAACAGGTTGATTACTTGGGACACATTATAAAAGCCGGCACTCTACTTGCAGACCCGACGAAGATTGCAGCAATGGTTGATTGGCCGCGCCCCACTTCCCTTCGACAGTTGCGTGGTTTTTTAGGTCTTACGGGGTATTACCGCAGGTTTGTGCGTCATTATGCTCAGATCGCGGCTCCGTTGACTGACCTTTTGCGTTGTGATGCTTTTTCTTGGTCTCCTGAGGCTGAATCGGCATTTCTTGCCTTGAAGCAGGCACTGACTTCTGCTCCGGTACTTCGTCTTGCAGATTTTTCGAAGACATTTGTGGTGGAATCTGATGCGTCTGGGACAGGTATTGGGGCAGTGTTGTTACAGGAAGGTCACCCTATCGCCTTCTTCAGCAAGAAACTCGGTCCCAAACGGTTACTGGCCTCTACTTATCATAAGGAGCTCTATGCTATAGTCGAGGCTGTTCAAAAGTGGCGACAGTATTTACTGGGGCAGGAGTTTATCATTCGTTCCGACCAGCGCAGTCTCAGGGAGCTACTTCATCAGGTTATACAGACCCCAGATCAACAATTTTACGTTCGCAAACTCATGGGTTTCAAATTCCGTATTGAGTACAAGCTTGGTGCTTCGAATCGGGTTGCGGATGCCTTATCTCGTGTGGAGGAATCTGGTACTTTGTCGCATTTGTTTCCATTATTTTGCCAACCACCACCTATTTTTTTGGAAACTTTGCGCCGGGAGAACTCTTCGCTGCCAGATTTGGTCGCTTATCATGACGCCGCTGACCGTAATGCCTTGCTGCCCCCGTTTTCTATTCATGATGGGTTGGTGTATTATAATCATCGATTATGCTTGGGCCCTGACTCCGTTCTGAAGTCATTATTGTTGGAGGAATGTCATTCTTCTCCTATGGCGGGTCACCCTGGTATTCTACGCACTTTCCAGCGCTTAGCCCAGTCTTTTTACTGGCCCCGCATGCGCAGGGATGTTCGTCGTTTTGTTCAGGCTTGTTTTGTGTGCCAGACTACTAAGTACTCGACTCAACCCCCACCAGGTCTACTCCAGCCTTTACCTATCCCTTCCCAGGTCTGGGATCAAGCGTCGATGGATTTCATCACGAGTTTACCTCCTTCTCGTGGTTACACAGCTATCTTGGTGGTGGTTGATCGGCTGACCAAGTATGCTCATTTTGGGTCGTTGCCCACTTCCTTTGATGCACCGCGGGTGGCTCAGTTATTTGTGGATATTGTGGTACGTCATCACGGTTTCCCTTCGACTCTATTGTCCGACCGCGACTCCATTTTTCTCAGTCACTTTTGGGAGGAATTATTTCGTCTCAGTGGTACCACTTTACAGCATAGCACGGCATATCATCCCCAGACGGATGGTCAGACGGAGGTTATTAATCGATCCTTGGAGCAGTATCTTCGTGCATTCACGCATGACAAACCTCATCGCTGGTCCACACTCCTGCCATGGGCGGAATTTGCCCTCAACACCAGCTACAACGACTCCATAAAGATGTCTCCCTTCCAGGCACTTTATGGTCGTCCTCCGCCTACCATTGTCCCAATTACTGGCACCACTACACAATTGACCACTGTTGATGATTTACTTTGGGAACGTGATGAGCTCCTCGCGTTGCTTCATCGTAATATTATGGATGCTCAGCAACGCATGCAGACCAGCGCGAATAGGCACCGACGGGACATGTCCTTTGAGGTAGGTGATCTTGTTCTGTTGAAGTTACAACCTTATCGCCAGCACTCAGTGACCAGACCGAAATCTTATAAGCTCGCACGACGTTACTATGGTCCTTTTGAGGTTTTGGCTCGGATTGGTCAAGTGGCTTATCGCCTCAAGTTGCCGGATACTGCCAGAATACATCCGGTATTTCACATCTCCCTATTGAGGCCTTTTGTTCCTTCAGCCACGGCTAATGCCCCCCTTGCTCTGCCGGATGAGTTTATCCAGGGCCGACCGGCGTCCTATCCCACAGCTATGCTTGAACGCCGTACCGTCCTCCATAATGGTGTTCCGGAGGAGCAGTGGTTGATCACTTGGTCGGATGGTGGTATCGTCGACGCTACTTGGGAACCTGCTTCCCACATTCGCACGCATTTCCCTGACATACACCTTGCGGACAAGGTGCCTCTTGATGTGCCGGGGAATGATACGACTGTGCCTGTTCCAGAGCTACGCAGGAGTGCTCGCGATCGTTGTTTGCCAGTGCGCTACAGAGAAGATGCCTGATTTCATTATTATTATTTATTTTCATTTCAGCATTTTTTACTATTTTACTATCACAG
>JANIIA010000192.1:20835324-20855969 GCA_027478495.1 Erythroxylum alaternifolium
GACGTGGCTGTTAATCATATGAGATGTGTGGGGTATAATCAGTGCAGCTCTGTAGGGGTCCAGAGTATCAATTCGACGGTGTCGACCGTCTGGTCAGTGGTCCGTCGTTTTGACAAGCCACAGGTGTACAAGCACTTTCTCAAGAGCTGCCAAGTCATTCACGGAGACGGTGACGTGGGCACTCTTCGTCAGGTTCACGTGGTGTCGGGCCTTCCCGCCTCGTCAAGCACGGAACGCCTCGAGATTCTGGACGATGAACGACATGTAATGAGCTTTAGCGTCATCGGTGGCGAGCATCGGCTCACCAATTACAGGTCTGTCACGACGCTGCACTCTTCGCCAATTGGGAACTCCACAGTGGTCATTGAATCCTATGTCGTTGACATACCACCTGGTAATACGAAGGAGGACACGTGTAGTTTTATAGACACGATTGTACGGTGCAACCTGCAATCGTTGGCTCAGATCGCTAAGAATATGAATAGGAATGATAAACATCATGAATAGTTTCAGATTTCAAGTTTATAGATAGTTGTTTTTAGTTTCCAGAATGAGAAGGTTAATGAGCTGGTTAATATTGATGCCCTGGACCTTACTGGAAATGTGCAGATCGTGGGGCTCGAAGGTGACAGTATTTTGATGTTGTGTCGAACTTTGTTTTCTTCAAGAGCGCCTGTTCATATAAGTACACAATCGCAATGAATTTGTATCTTCAGACCTATTTATTAAGTTTCGACTGCCAAATTGCCTCTAGTTATCTTTTGTTTATGAGGGGGGATTAAGGAGCACTTTTCGGATTAACTTGCTAGGTTTGTGTATAATATTGTTTTGATTTACTGCATATCCCCTCCTTCATGTCTTTATTGTATGTGTTTCCTTAACCATAATGTATGCCAAGAATTAAATGCTTCCCGGCATATTATCACGTTTCTTTAAAGGAGTTCAGACAATCAAACCGCCTGCAACTATTTAAGCAGAAGATTTCTATCCTCATTTTCAATGTTTTAGATGTAGTTCAGTTTTTTTGTTCTAATTATGATCTTCGTGACAATGGATGTTCAATTCTTCCATTTGTGTATGTCCATTTAGATACATTAATTCTGCATTTAGTTCAATATAATTAGGGAATCAAAACCACTATTTCCTAGGGAATAATGGTTATCTCGGCAATGATGATATACTACGTACACAAATATCTTTTAAATGTGGAAGTGTGGAACTCACAATCTCTTTATTTGCTCTAAATGAACCAAGAAACAGACAGCAAACATCAAAGTTGGTCCGAACTTCAAACTTGACGATGAAATTCTTTTCACGATGTACCAAAGAGAAGGAAAAGGTAACAAGTGGGTGATTAGAATAATTGCATGTTTGTACTTCGATTCCCGGTCCTTAAATTAGCAGATGCAATCCCGGTTTTCTGTGCTTCTCTTATGATAGATAGATATGTGCACATATATATAAAGTTAGCAGCATCCCGGGATTACTAAGTGATAATTATAATACATTTGTTGGAAAGTTCTTATGCATCGGTCGTAGACATCTAGATCTAGAAACTGTTGAAGAAAATCAGAATATTTCAACTTCGAATATTAAATAACACGGTCACCAAGAGAGGAAAGTTGGAATGACTTCATCGCAATCAACGGATTATGTGATGGAGAGGAATCAACAGCTGCTCCGCAAGTTGTGTTTTGAAAACTCAACTTGGATTACAAACTAAAGCAAGTTGTTATTTTTGCCTCCTTTAATATTCTGCCTCTGTGTACTGCCGATGTGTAGCGTGCGGCAAGAATTGGAACGGATTATGCAAGTGGGTTTGCAAGTGGGCAAGCATGCCTTTATTGTTCCCTTGAGTTAACATAACAAGCAGATCAGAGCCACCCATTCGTTGGTGTCTCATGATTTGACCATACCAAGGCTTTTTCACAAACATAATCATCTGCCATTCTGTAAACCCCTGAATTATTATTGAGACCTATTCTTTTGCTCATGGCTCAAGAAATAACTTTTACTTGTTTTGGTTTCCTGGGATTCATTCATACCCTTACTCGATGTTAAGCTAATAAGCTTTCCTTTTCACGAGAGGCTCATCTGCTATATGGTCTATTAGCCGTTCTAGGTTTTCATGCTTTGAAATAGTTTTCGTACATCACATTTGATATTTTCCGCAGAAAGTTGTTTCAGGAAATTAAGAATGAAGGAACCAAACGTGCCTTAGGTCTCTTTCTACTGATCCATCCAAATAAAGTCCTACCAAGTCATCAAGGAAGACAGATAGCAGTAAAAGATATAATAACAAAGAGCCGTGTTCGATTGTTGGCCAAAAACTGTCATAAACTCATAATGCACCTGGAATCCTTGCCTGCGAGCTTTTTCCTCCATTAATGGTGATGTATGTTCCCATCCCTTGTCTTGAACAAATGTAAATGCGTGAGAATTCGAAAATGGGATTTTTTAACAACTAATTGAAATATTAGACAAACTCTTGCATGTATTATTACACAAAAAAAAAAAGCTTGTAAATACAGAATTGTGGTGTCATATCCTAGTAACCAAAAGGATTCCATTCGTTAACCAAAAGGATTCCATTGGTGGTGGAGTTTACAACCACAAAATACTCATACCACTAATTTAAAAATCAGACTCGACTTCCAAATTGTTGGTGGAACTTGCAACCACAAGACTAGATAGTTGGCGCAGCTGGAAATAAACCAGCGTTTCATCCGAGGTTTAATTTAGAGCAGCCAAACAACTTAAACCGATATTGCATGCCTGCATGCATGCTCCATTTTTGACAAAGCCTAACGACTTGCGAGGTTGGTGATGCAGACCAGATTAGTCTATTAGAGAGGTTTGCCCAGCCTATATATAAGGCCATCTCGACTAATTCTTTCAGGCGATGTGGGACTATAATGCTCTCTGCATCAATTTCCTCCATTGCGGAAGAACACGCATCCCGCATATGATTCGGGTCACCTTCTATCAGAGGACCATCTCAAACCAGTCGCACAAATCCGCGTGCGTCCACACGCGTGAGACCCTAGTTCTGATACCAAATGATGCAAATCAAGCCTAATTAACTAAAAGATTAGTCTATTAAAGAGATTTGCCCAACCTATATATAAGATCATCTTAACCACTACTTTCAGGCGACGTGGGACTATAATACTCACTGCATCGGTTAGACATGCCATTAATTATAATTGGTTACGACTACCGTCCCAACGAACTAAGCAGGATTAATTAGAGTCGGTTACCAACCTAGGTATAAAGAAAGGCCACAAAGTTGGGGACCACCCACTTTTGTGTGAGAAGTAGATTAATTAGTACACAAAGCATGTTCCTCGTATTTGGAGTACTTATTAAAAGAAAGTCTCTCAATCATATTGTTCATGTACCGTTTCTGTTCAGTAGATTTTTAATTTTGAGCCAACGGTTTCGTTTGATCCATCTAGGGCTAGACACTACCATTTGCTCGTTTTAACGGGCATTTTCTTAGTCTTGAGAGACCTAAATAACGGGAGGCTGACCAGCAACTCATATTCTTCTTACTCAACCCAATTGCTCGCATCTCAATTTTTTTAAGTTTTATATATGGGTTATTTACTTGGAGTATTAATCCTATACCAAAGTATATAACTCTTGTCTCTTATAATAAGCTGAACATGGACAAGACAATCGCTTAACTAATTTTATGGTAAAAATGAGATAGGTTCGGCTTTGGGCTTATGAGTTTTGAAAATAACCTCTGCTCTTGAGACTTAGTGCGTCTTTTGTCAGTGCTTCAATAGAAAGCCCATTCTTAGTGCATGTACCTTATTTGAACTTCCACGTGTTTGGAAATTAGTAAGTATATATTCATGGATTATGAATCTCAACTCAACATCAACGAGGGAAGTAACAGTACAAGAAAGAGTATTTCAAAATGCAATCCTATCGCCAAAAGTCTAATGGTTAAAATTTTTACGTCTTCTTTGATAAAAAGTTTTGCGGTTAAAAATTCTTTAACAATATTAAATAAATCTTTGCAAATATCATAATTAATAAAAGAAAATTTTGCAATCGTTAAAATTTTTTAATGCTTATAAATTTGTAACTCTTCTATAAATTACTTTTTACAGGTAAAAATTATTTTATTATAACTTTCTAACTTTTTAGTTCAATTTTTAACTTTTCATTTTTATTTATTTTAATAATCTTTGTTGATAAAATTTGATCAATTTATTAATTAATCAATCAATTTTAGTAAATTAATAAAGTCTTATAAATTAAAATAAATTCATTGATTTTTATTTAATAATATTTTTTCATTTAAATTCTTAAATAAATAAGGACAATTTCTTTTAATATTATTTCAAATTATTTAATCTTTAGTCAATTTATGACGGTCTAATAATAGTTGAACCTTTTAAATCTTAAACCTCTTGTCTTTTCGGTTTAACTTTTGATTTGGTTTTTAAAACAATGATTCTTGTTATTAATAATTCAATAATCATGCATAATAATGATAATTTCTCTATTTTTTATTAAATATTTATTTAAAAGAATTACATTAACATTTAAATTGCAAAACTTATAAACTTAATCACGAAAAAGTTATCAAATCTCTTATTTATTGCAAAATTTAATCATAAATTTTTATTATATATAAAAATTTAAAATACAAATGATATTTTAATATTATGTAGAATGAAAATCTGACTATACCTAAAGAATTTTGAAATCTATCCATGGCATAAGAATTGAGCTTTTCTATCACGTGTTAAACATTAATGAACTCAATAGCTAAGTTCAACTAGAAAATCAATTCAATATCTTTTGAAACTTATTATCAAACATGAAAAATAATTAAGTATTTTATTTAATTTGGTGGTTTATGGTGAATAGTAAAACATCCATCATCTCTTATATTGTTACATTCTTCTTTTCTTAAGTTTGGTTTATGATAACCTTTAATTATTTACCTTAATACCACAACATTATCTTTATTTTGAAGTTCAAAGCATTTTCCAAAATTTCACATATATATTTCATTACAAGATTATAATTTTCCTTAAAATTGTATCCTTAAAACTTTTCCTGATAAATGACTAACATTAAAATTATTTACCAACACGAATACCATACTATGAAATTTACCAAAGTAACTTTAGTTTATTACCTCAATAAACAGCTCACATATGATTCTTTAACTCCTCCAATGTCACTCTATTTTTGTACTCTTAAAACTTAAACATTATTCTCATGGACAATTAAACCAAAGCAATAACAATAAAAAAAAAGCCTAGCGATTTTACCGAACAACTCGTTTTTTGTAAATTTTTACTTGCAACTTCCTTATTTATAGTACGACCCTCAAACTCTTTTTTTACCTTTATCACTTTATCATTTTATAAAAAAGAAATACTGAATCTTCTATCTCAATATTTAAATGCTACAAAATAAATAAAATTATTCTTATGATCCTTTGAGTCTTGGGTAAAGGCACTTCATAAATTTCTCATTGAATAAATGATTTTGTTATAAAGACTATAAAATCTACCTAACTGAGTTTATATTTCATTATCTCATTATATGTACTGAAACTTTTCATCAGAACTGCATAATAATTGAACACTTATAAAGGAAAAAAATTATGCTACATTTGAAGCAGAGCAACATTTGATTGAAAATTATAATCTTTGAAAAAAGGTTGTCCCAACGCACAAAGTTCTTCGTTTTGTGAGGATCAGACGAATATCATTAATTGTATGCAACTTTCTCTTTTGAATTTTACAAAGAAGCTATTTTTGTGACTTAAACCTATGATCTTTCAATCATAAATGGATAACCTTACTAGTTGTTCTAAGATTCACTCTCTAAAAAAAAGAAAAAATTATAATCTTTGTGAATAAATTAAAAAACGCTTATGAAAATGTCGGAAAATCGAGACAATCTTACATAAGGCGTTGTTTGATACTCTCAAAATATAAAATATTGATGCCTTCCTAGTACTTTTTGAGTTTTTGCATACTTATTTACAATTTTTCTTTCTTTTGCTTTTGATTGAACTCCTAATAATAATTTTGCATATTAGAATTCAACTGTAATCGAATCATAAGTGCAACGGAAAACAAAATTTTTATAGATTCCAAGCAGACCTTAATAATTGAATAAACTTGATTAAAATATGAATATGAATAAAAAATCGTACCTAATTCGCGTTCCTATTAAAAATCCTTGGAAACTTTTTCCGAATTGTTAACCACAAGCTGCTTACTTGTCCAACCTTTAATGGTATCCCCGGAACAACTTCTCAATGCGTTTTAGAGTAAGAATGTAAGAGTGCTAGCTCCTTTATTTTTCTTCCTATTAATAGAAAATCGTTAGGGTGGTTCTGTAATTTTTTTAAAATTAAATTTCCTTAATTATAATTAACTTAATTTTAATAAAATCAAATACCTTGTATTTGATCCCTAAAATTTCTCAAAATTTTTAATTAAGTCCAACTTAATTAAAATTGATT
Organism: Erythroxylum alaternifolium; assembly: GCA_027478495.1. Taxonomy (NCBI): domain Eukaryota; kingdom Viridiplantae; phylum Streptophyta; class Magnoliopsida; order Malpighiales; family Erythroxylaceae; genus Erythroxylum; species Erythroxylum alaternifolium. The sequence goes on from JANIIA010000192.1 coordinate 20,841,833, forward strand.
TATCTTCATAAGTTCCTCTTTATTGTGTGACCCATTAGGTTCCTAATATATTAATAATGATTATAAATTGTAATTATAATTAGAATTAAATAAATTTAAACTCCTTTTAATTTTTCTTTAATTCTCCAATTAAATAATTTATAAACATAGATCAACATTGATGTCTAATAACATGTCATAACCACCCAAATAACAAGAATATCAAAGTGGTTTGACTTAACATGTCCAGGCATAGTTATGATTTATAATTTAATCCTTTCGTCGTCCAATGTTCCACTTGGACATAGTATGGATATAGTGTCTAATCTTTTCATCCAATTATGTTTATTCTTTCAAATTAGTAATTAGTTTATATTTGATATTTGAAAACGCCTTTTCAATATCAATTCACTCTGATCAGAGAATTCTATAAATCACTTCTAATAAAAAATAGTAAAATATTCTCTCTAATTACTTTAAAGTGGTGAATCCTTTATTGACTTACACAACTATTTCCATATGGTTCATATTGCATCCAAGTACTACCAAATAAATTATCGTAGGATAATTCATAAGTAACATCAAAATAAATTAATTCTCATACAAGATACCTTAATAATCTCAAGTCTAAACAATTATATAACCATCATTATAAGAAAATCCACAGACACATAAATAATATTCCATTTAAGATTCTCATAGTCGGGTCAGTTCAGTGACTTATTTATTAACAATCACCCACACATTAGTTTAAGTATCTCCATACTTCAATTTATGAGATCAATTACTTTCTTTATAAGAAAGAAATATAATGTGTGATAGTTTTACTGTTTCAACAATATCTCGTCTTGATGAAACTACAACTAGGAACATTTAGGAACAATACGTAAATGTAAATTGAATCTTACAATTATGATCTCATCATAATTTCAATTACACAGTAATTATTTTAAGAATTTTACCATTAGTATTAAAGTTTCAAATGTAATTAATTTAATACACAAAGATTAAAAAATACCTTTTAATTAATTAAATAATAATGTCATGTATTAAATTACATCCAATTGATTAGCTACATGGGCATAAACTAACAATCTCCCACTTGTACTAAATTTAGTTGCCTATGTACTTAATGCCATATCTATCCCATATGTGTATCATGTCTTTTCTGAGACATTGACTTAGTAATAGGCAGAGATTCTCTTCAGTAGGAACTTGCGCCAATGTTATATCTTTCTCCACTATCTCCCTGATTAATTTAAACTTCTTGAGTACATATGTTGGACCATTGATGAGACCTTGATTCCTTTGCTTGCACAATAGCACCATTGTTACCACAGTACAATACTATAAGCTTAACAATGCTAGGAACTACTCCAAGTTCAGTGATGAACTTCTTAATCTACACCGCTTCCTTTACCACTTCTAACATTGAAATGTACTCTATCTTGGTCGTTGAATCCTCACTGGTTGGTTATTTGAAACTTTTCCAACTTACCACACCAGTACTATAGTGAAAATTTATACTGACTGTGATCTACTATCATAGGGATCTGACTGGAAACTAGCATCTGAATATCCTTAAACTCTCAGTTCAACTCCTTCATAGACCAAGAAAACATCTTTAGTTCTTCCTAAGTACTTTAAGATGTTTTTCATAGCTGTTGAGTGACCTTCACCTAAATTAACTTGAAACCTACTCATTATGGTCAAAGCATAAGAAACATCTAGTCTAGTACATAACATCGCATATATGATTGATCCAATTACCGAAGCATATAGAATACAATCTATTTTATCTTTCTCCTCTTGTATCTTTAGACACATACTCCATTAGAGAGAAATCTCATGCGACATGGGTAAGAATCCCCTTTTGGAATTCTTTATGCTAAACCTCTTTAACATTTTGCCTATGTACGTGGATTCGGATAACCCAAGCAACCTCTTTGATCTATCTCTATAGATCTTTATTCCCAGAATATATGCTTCTTCTCCCACATCCTTTATGGAAAAGTTCTTTACGAACTGAAATATAAGTATGCCATTTCCAATTAGCAATATATCATCCATATATAGTACTAAGAAAACAATTGGACTCCCATTAACCTTCTTATAGACACATGGTTCATCCACATTTTTGATAAAATCAAACTCTTTGATTGTCTCATCAAAATGGATGTTCCAACTCCGTGATGCTTGTTTAAGTCTATAAATGGACCTTTGCAACTTGTATACTTGATTAGGAAATCTCTTGGATTCAAAACCTTCAGGTTGTATCATATACACATCCTCATGTAAATTCCTATTGAGAAATGCAGTTTTGAGATCCATCTGTTAGATTTCATAATCATGATATACTGCTATGGCTAACAAGATCCTGATGGATTTTAGCATAGCTACTAGCAAAAAGGTTTCATCAAAATCAACTCCTTGTTTTTGTTTGTAACCTTTAGCCATTAACCTTGCTTTGTACATATATACATTGCCATCAATGTTAGTTTTTCTCTTAAAAACCCACTTGCATCTAATAGGTATAATATCAGTAGGTGTATTAACCAAAGTCCATACTTAGTTAGTGTACATGGATTCCATTTTAGATCTCATAGCTTCTTTCCATTTTAAAATCAACATCAGGCATTGCTTCTTTAAAAGTAGTAGGCTCATCATGTATGAGTGATACATTGCCCTTCCTTGCTCAATATGTAGATCTAATCTAGTGGGAGGATGACGTATTCTATTATTTAGTCACAAACTGTGTGTCTCTTAAACTCTTAATTGTACATCACATGTATCAACTTGAGGTTCTTATTCCATTTCGATGTGAATTTGTGGCTCTTAATCTTCTTTAAGTTCAACCTCACTCCCACTACTTTCTTTGAGAATAAATTCTCTTTCTAAGAATGTAACATGTCTTAAGACAAATACCTTTTGCTCAATAGGATGATAAAATTGATAACCGAAACTCTCTTTTGGATATCCCACAAATTTGAATTTATCTTATTTAGCTTGAAGCTTATCAGATATAGCACGCTTCACATAAGCTTCACATCCCTAAATATTTAAGTGTGATAACCCAAGTCTTCTACCAATCCATATCTCATATGGTGTCTTATCAATATAGATTTAGATGGAACTCTATTTAGAAGATATATTACGGTTTCAATTACCTATCCCCAAAAGGATATAGGAAGGACTGCATGAATCATCATGGAACGTACCATATCTAATAGTGTACGATTTCTCCTCTCAAAAATTCCATTATGTTGTGGAATTGTAGGTGGAGACCAATGTGAGAGAATCCTATTCTATTTTAAGTAACCAAGAAACTGGTAGAAGTAACTAAGAAACTCGTGGTCTAAGTATTCACCATCTCGATCTGATCTAAGTGTTTTAATACTTTTCCCAGTTTGTTTCTCTACCATTAGTCTAAAGTCTTTGAACTTTTCAAATGATTCAGATCTTTGTTTCATCAAGTATACATAATCATATCTAGAATGGTCATCTACGAACGTAATGAAATACAAGAATCCACCTCTAGCATTTGTGGACATAGGCCTACATACATCTGAATGTATTAATTCTAGTAAGTCACTATAATGTTATCCCTTTCCTTTAAAGGGTAGTTTGGTCATCTTTTATAATAAAAAAGATTCACAAGTTTCATATGATTCATAATCAAACGATTCCAAATATCCTTCTTTATGTAATTTTGTGATTTTAGTTTCATTGATATGACTTAACCTAAAATGCCATAAATAAGATGGATTTTGGTTACGTAATGTTCTTTTCTTACTATTTATTTTAAGAATTAGCCTTTCAAGATCTAACTCATACAAACCATTTGTAAGCAATCCAGATCCATAATAAGCATCATTTTATAAAAAGAACAATTGTTATCCTTAATTATAAAGACAAATCCATTCAAATCCAAATAAGAAATAGAAATGATGTTTCTTGTAATAACAGGAACGTAATAACAATTATCAAGTTCTAATACAAGGCCAAAAAGCAAAGTTAAATTACAAGTTCCTATAGCTAATGCAACAATTCTTGCTCCATTGTCAACTCGCAGGTCCACTTCGCCTTTCCTTAATAATCTACTACTTGTTAACATTTGTATGTCATTACATATATGAGAATCACAACCAGTATCTAATACCCAAGAATGTGGAACAGAAGCAGAAAGATTGATTTCAATCATAAACATACCTGAAGAGACAGCTTCCTTAAACTTCTTATCTTTCAGGCTAGCAAGATAAGATGGGCAGTTCCTCTTCCAATGTCCGTTGACTCCGCATTGAAAACATGTGCCCTTGTCATTGCTCTTCTTCTTGACACCTCCTTTGGCTTTTACTACATTAGTAGAAGTCTTCTGTTTCTTGTTATTATTCTTCTTAAAGCCCTTTTTCTTGCTTTTAGAAGAACCGACAACCAGTACAGAACTGAGTTCCTTCTTAAGGCACCCTTTCATAGTCTTGAGCATATTCAACAGTTCAGGCAATGTCATGTCCTTCTGGTTCATGTTGAAGTTTATGACGAACTGTGAAAAGCTCGAACTCAGAGACTGCAGCACTAGATCCACGCTTAACTCGTGGTCCATGATAAAACCTAATTGGGCTAATTTTTCAATATATCCAATCATCTTCAGCACATAAACGTTGACTGAAGATCCTTCTGTCATCTTGCATTGAAGCAGTGCCTTGGAGATTTGATATCTCTCCACCCTACTTTGTGCACCAAATAACTCCTTAAGATGCAGTATCATAGTAGATGCATCCATGTTCTCATGCTACCTCTGAAATTTAGGAGACATACAAGCTAACATCACATATGTAGCTTGTTCAATGTCATCAATATAACGCTGATATTTCTCCCAATCTTCATTAGTCGCATCTGAACAAGGTTCTGATGAAGCAGGAGTATAAAGAATGTACAACTTCTTCTCTTGCCTAAGAACTATTCATAGGTTTCATAGCCAGTCCGAAAAGTTAGGTCCAGTTAGCTTATTGGCATCCATAATGCTCCTTAATATCAAGTTGGTAGTCATCTTCAAATTCAATAATTGAAAAATATAAAAGGAACATATATTAGTTTATATCAAAAAATCAAATAAAATAAGGACTTTAAAATTATTTGATTACTCTCACTATTTTATTCAAAATAATAGCCCTCACTATTAAATCAAGAAATTATCGAATAATTTCTTAGTGGGTTAGGATCCTATTTAATATTAATTGATCTTGCGTTTGCTCAATAAACCAACTAAATTTAAATTAGGTTAAAATTATTTTTCAATCACATCTTATGTCACTTCTAAAACCATTAGGTGATAACTCTTTGCCAAAATATGTTATATATATTATTCCTAACCCTACCTCTAAATCCATATGATCTGAGTTTGCTCAACCAAATCATACAAATTTATTTAAGTAGGACCCATTAATTTAAGATAAAACATATTTGTGTTAAAGTGACATTGAGTTTACTCAACAAGCCAAGCAATAAACAGAATTTTGGTTTTATTCTCAAACAATGGAAGGTAACTATCACTTTCTCAATGTGTACTTAATATTTTATTGAGAGATTTAAAGTTTCAAAATTTTCCAATCTCGTCAAAATAATATAATCTCATTATATTTATAATTTCAAACATAATCTAATTATGAAGAAATTATTTAAAACTTTTGCTTGATTCTAATTATTGATTTGATAACATATTTAATTTAATAATTCAACTCTTGAAAATTTAAATTAAATTCCGAAACCTTTCCTTAAAAAAATTCCCTTTGAAAACAATTTTCAAAAATTGGAAAACATTTTTTAATTTTATTAGGAGTCTAAATTAATTTAATTTCCATTAAATTAATTTAATATTGAAATTAAGGTTTTAAAAAATTTAAAACAAATAAACAAAGGCTCTATAAACACCAAAAGCCTCTTTGGTGTTAAGGCGCGAGACTGTACGTATGCGTGGACTACATGTGCCCCGCAGTCAATGGGAGGTTTGACTGGCGTGTGCACTTCACGTGCCAGTCATATCTTCAGGGACGTTTTCTAGAGAATGGTGGTCACGTGTCTCGCACGCGCCCATCGTTCGCACCCATTGTTCTCTAGAAACATCCACATTTCTGGAAAACGCTACCACGTACCCTTATCTATCAACCGTAACCAATGTTTCTCCGACCTATCTCTAATCGCCGACTGTTGTTCCTCACATTTCCCAATTGGTGCTCCCATGTTCTTCTAACTGCTTTAACCGTTAGCTTTCAACCTTCCACACTGGTGAATCGTCACCACTGAGTTACTCACCGCCTACATCCATAGGTGACCATCACCAATGGCATTTCACTACTAGTGAGAGACATCTTAAGTGGCTTTTAAGCCACCTGTTCATTTAATCCACAAATGGGAGATTATCGCCATCGTTACCAATAACACAAGCATAAAAGGGAAAAATAACAAAGGCAGAATAGGCAGTATAATCCACAAAGAACACAATCAGTTCATATCTAAGTCATTTGCAAGAGCAGAGAAAAGGAAAAATTTGAAAATAAAATATGGCAGTTGGATGAACATAAAATAGAACATGCATGTTGACACAATTTCCAGAACTCAAATGCAAGTCTCTCAAGAGTCATGTCGTGAAAACATTTGTTTGAAATAGACAAATCAAATAAAAATAATTTCTAGCATCGTATAAACATGGGCTTAGGCAACAACAGAACACTCATGCGAATCAATATTTTAGAAATATTGCACAAGTGTAACTTTATGCAGAGAAATACATAAAACAATTTTCATAATGAGACAAGAACAGTCTCGAATAACATGCACATTGCAACATTGATGTTCTTCAAACCTTAACATATTATCTCAACCAATTAGAATCAAACCTCTAATTCATGATAAACAATTAAAGAAGGCTCTGATACTACTATTGGAATTTAACCGTGATCGAATCATGGGCGTAATAGGAAAACAAATAATTTTACAGATTCCGAGCGGATCCCTATAATTGAATTAACTTGAATAAAACATGAATTTGAATAAGAAATCATACCTTTTGCATTCCAGTTCTAAAACCTTTGAAACTGTTTCCGATTCGTCAATCATAAGTTGTTCAATCGTCTAACTTCTGGTGGTATCCACAGAGCAATTCTCAATATTGTTTTGTAAGGAAGAAGACAAAATGCTAGGTTCTAAATGTTCTTCCTTTATTTAAATAGAAAAATCATTAGGGTCTTTAATTAAAGTTAAATTTCTTTCATTATAATTAAAATCTAATTCTAATTCTAATTAATTTAATTTAATTTAATTTTAATAAAATCAAATATCTCATATTTGATCCTCAAAGTTTCTCAAACTTTATAATTAAGTCCAATTTCATTAAATTAATTTTTCTTTCACAAATTGCTCTTTGATATGTGACCCATTAGGTTCCTAATAAATTAGCAATGATTATAAATTACAATTCTAATTCAAAAATATAATTAGATAAATTAAAACTTCTTTTAATTTATCTTTAATTCTCCAATTAAACAATTCATAATCATAGATCATGATTGATGTCTAGCAACATGTCATGATTACCCAAATATCAGGAATTTCAAAGTGATTGACTTAATCTATCCATGCATGATTATAATGTATAATTTAATCCTTTTATCATTCAATATTCTAATTGGATAGAGTATGGATATAGTGTCTAAGCTTTTGGTCCAATTATGTTCGTTCTTGCTAATTAGTGATTCATTTATAATTGAAATTTGAAAACACCCTTTTGAATATCAATTCACTCTGGCCAGAGAATTCTATAAATAATTACTAATCAAAAACGGTAGAATATTCTCTCTAATTATTTTAGAATGACGAATCATATATTGACTTACTCAACTATCTCCATATGGTCCATACTGTATCCAATTACTATTGATAGAATTATCCTAGGATGATTCATAAGTAGTATCAAAATACAGTAATTCATATACGAGATACCTTGATAATATCAAGTCCAATGATCAATTATACAATAATTATTGTGAGGTAATTCACAAACACATAAGTAATATTCTATTCGGAATTTTCATAATTGAGTCAGTTCAGTGATATATTTTCTAATAATCACCTACACATTAATTTAAGTATCTCCATACTGTAAATACTTTCTTCATAAGTAAAAAACATAACATGCGCTAATTTTACTGTTTTAACAATATCTCTTTTTGATGAAATTATAACTAGGAATATTTGAGAATAATACATAAGTGTAAATTGAATCTCATAATTATGATCTCATCATAATTTCAATTATATAGTAATTATTCTAAGGATTTTACCTTTAGTATTAAAACATAAATATTAATTAAATTAATACGTAAAGATAAATAAAGCCTTTTTCATTAATTAAAATAATAAAATACATTAATTTGCATCCAATTGATTATCTACAAGGGCATAAACTAACATAAGCAAGATTGGAGATGTTGTTTTGGCCATATTCAAGTTGATATTATGGCAAATTTGGGTTAGAGAGTTGAAGAATCCCCCGTCAGGACTTTGTTCTTATTTACAAGTTGATGTTATGTTAGAAATTTACAAGTTGGATAATCTAACATTGGAAAGATACATAAAATAAAGTGTTTTATATACTAACATAAGACTCATAATTATTGTTTTAAGATTTTAAATTGAAATATGATGTTTTAACTGTATATAGACTCATTTAAATTTTCTCTTTTTTTTTCTAAACCTCCCCTCAAAACTCATCAATAGTATCTGAAATAGGTTAGCAAAGTTTAACGAATAGAGATTCATATATTTGAGTGAATATTAGTTCATGAAGTGACTCAAAGAGTTCAAAGGGCTTTACATTAATATAGGTTGACGGGGAGGTAGAAATTTACAATTGGGAGAATCCTGTACTAGAAAAACACATAAAGATGAATTGCATGCAAACATAGAACTTATAACCTATTGTTTTAAAGTTTTAAGTTGAGATATAATATCTTAGTTATATATTAACCCATTTGAACTTGGTCCAAATTTTTTCCGAAATCTCCTCAAAACCTATCATGTTAAGAGGTTGGTTTGTGATAAGGCTTTTTATTTCCAGACTTTACATATCAAGATCTCATTTTATGCACACAAAGGAAATGAAATTGTAAATTGTTTTGACGTTAATACAATCAACAGCACAGATACTAAGACTCTTATATCAGTACTCCTTCATTTACAAAGTTCAGGTACGAATAGGATAGTCCCACTGATATAAAAATTCTAAGGCGGGAGCCTAGTTTCACATGGCACGAAGGCTGCACTAACTGGGTGATGTCTATTGCCAAGTGGTAAGAAGGAGCGTGACTTGGTGATGGATTATGTTAGTGCATCTTTCTTGGAGAAGCTTCACTATACTTGTAGTAAAAGCTTTTGATAGCATTTAATGGTCTCAAACTTTCTGCTTTTATCTAAACATGTTCCGCCATCCACGGTTTGTCATGTATATTTCTTTTTCTTTTCTTATCAATCCGCGTTCATCTTTCACTCCGAATTTAACGAGACAATTAGGAAGTGTCTTTATGTAGTTTATAATTTTTTGACTAACATGTGATCCGAAAGAAATCCCACTAGTCGAAAATAAGTAAATCGACAAGTTATTCTCACCTAAAAATTAATACTAATTTTTGTTTTTAGTGACTATTTAAAGTGTTGTAGACTATAAATACGCGAGTTTTTTTAAACATCCTAGTCACACTTATACTCAACTATGAATTGATTGCGAGGCCTATAACATTAAATGAGCATACAAAACTCACAAACATTCAATTCTCCCGCCTCTCTTAAATGCCTTTAAGAACCAACACTTTGTCTTATATAACACTGACATAAACTTCCTTAAGAAATATAAGATCTTGACATGAATGAATTCGGGTTATACGATCTCCTTACATGTGTTGATATTTATCTTTCAGTAATTCTCCATGCTATCACTCACTCTTGGTTGGAAAGTGATTGCCACCAGTTGCAATTTTGTACAGAAAAAACGCTGTCATGAGAGCACTGCAAAAAGGAACCAAAGTAAATTCACGCTTTTGTGATGATACTGGACAATGTTCATAGCAATAAACTTCAACAATGAAACCCTGTTTGATCAGATATGAAAGAATCTCTCAAGCAAGAACAAGAAATCATGATTGTAATCACATAATCCAGTCTCCAAGCAAGTAAACATCTCATTTTGAAAGCCCAACTCCAGTAGCATTCCCCGAAAATGTGCTCTAGCATTGTTACGAAACCATCATGTGCGAGAAATTCAAGCCAAGACAAAAGTGTAGAAGAGTGCTAGCTGTACTAAAATTTTCTAATCCACATCACCGTGTCATCATCATTGCTTTTTATCAATGAATCAAAGTCAGCACAGCTGTTAAGGTTGAAAAACGGGTAAATTGTATGAAGAAAAATTATGTTATTTTTATGGTCACATAAGTTGGACTACTTTGAAAGATTCTTAAAGATCTTTACTATTGACATAAATAATTGACCTGGCCTATTCTTTTTCAATCATCAAGAATTTAAGATGTCTAGAAAATAGCAGGAGACAGGGTCATACATCACCTAGATTCCACAGAGAAAAAGAGTTCAGTTAAGTGTTCTTGGCTAGTTAAAGAAAACATTACGGATAGTTAGGAAAGATTCATAGAGACCAATACACCCCACAAAACACCACATCGTCTCCCACTGCAAATTCTGGATCTATTTATTATCCCTTCTGCAACATGAGCAATTCACTGGTTTTAGAAAGCAGAAACCTTCTTCTCAATCAGGCACTAGGAGAAAGTGGTGCCTCCATTCAGCGGAAGAATACACACAAAAGTTACCATCAGATTTTCAACATGCCAAAAAGTTTAGAGCAGCTGTTTCTAAAGATCAAATGAAGGATAATGTAAAGCTGACTGTAACACAGATATAATTAAGGAATATAACAAGAGTGATACGTGAGGGAAAAAAAAAAACCAAATTTGCAAGGCATTCACATGACATCAGTGAATGAGGCATACATAATGCAACACAGCTTCACAAGCAAAGGTAAAAAGTGTTGATATATATTCTCTTACCTGATCCCAGCCACAATACCAGCAGGCATAATCTTAGAGGTTTGCACATAACGCTGTCCCATGACAAATGTAAGAACAGCTGCGCACACTGTTCCAAGGCACATGAATCGATGGAAGTAGAAAATTGTAGTAAGCATATCAGGAATGGATAGGAAAAAGGAAGCATGAAGCTTTCCTTCGTTTCAATTAACAATATTTTGTGTACAAAAGTTTATATCCCTTCATCTTTTATTGCATCCAGCATGAATTTCAATAATTTCTCAGGCTAACATAGCAAAAGGCATGAATAGCAGTATAATTAACTTAATGGAAATCAGGACTTAGGAGTGATTTCTCTGGCCCTCACCAAACAATCAAAGTTTTTCCCAAACCCTTACATAAAACTAACTTCTAATATTTACAACTTCCACTCCAATTATAAACAATGACCGACATGGTAAAATTTTGTTCATGGTAAACATAATCTAGCAACAGTTGACAAGCAATTTGATGAGACTAATCCTTCCAGTGTAAGATCATTTTGTTTCAGAAGCACTGTCGCTTCAGATGGCTAATTGATAAAAACATTTCCTTAGATCACATTCTATGTTGAAATGCAACGTATACTGCAGAAGTTCCAAGACTTGGCCAGTCAAAACCCCCTTTCTTCACCAAAGAAATTGTAATCATGATATGACCTTCATTGGCCATTAAATGACATGTTCTCAACTAAATGTCATCCAAGAACTAACCATAACTCGTAATGGAAATGCTGTAAAGCCTTCTCGTGGAAGTTACAAGTGAATCAAGTTTCATTAGTTATCTGCTATCAACTCCATTAATCCCAGTAACCAAGAATAAATATGTCAACCAAAAAAGCTACAGAATTAACGCCAAACAATCACAGCCCACTAAGAAACACGGTCCTTTTTCTTTTATGGGTATATCTTAAATTCACAAACATAGCAAATCTCGAGCAACAAACAAATACAGAAAACAATCAAAACCCCAGAGAAGAAATTGTACCAATTTCAATGGAAAGCGCAAGATAAGAGTTCTTTCTCCTCTCGAAAGCCTTGAGACTCAAGTAACCAGCCAAAATAAGCAGCAATCCAGTGCCCAAACCCCCAGCTAAGGATGCTATGCTCCCTTTCTTCACAAATCCAAATACACCACCACCCATCAAAATCATCCCATATGGGATCGTCAAGCAGAAATCGTGCATTTTTCTTTATACCCTTTTATCTGTTCTTCAAATTTTGGCAGATCAATGAAGTAATATCTAAAAGACTGGCCTTTTCTCTGGAGAGTTGCAGCAGAGTGGGTGGATCGTTGAACTTGCCGGGTCAATGGCTGCGATTTGCTTTACTATATTGCTGTCGTTTCCATAATTACCCCTTCTACGTGTACAAAATGTCAATTGTCCTGCAAACGATGTCGTTTCACTGCAGTTGGCAATTATATTCATTGCCACGTAGATGGAGAATCGACAAACGGAGTGTGGTAAGCACGGCCCAAATGATATTTTAGGACCTAATCAATTTCATCTGTATTCATCTCATCAATTTTTTCCATAGACTCCACCTTCATTAGTCGCCATGTGCCTATATAACGTAAATGAGTTTTTTTTTTTTAACGTATACACCATCTCTCAAAAACCAACATAATAATTATTTTTTATTATGAAATAAAATTAATTTTAATTCACTTATTAATCGAAAAGAAAAAGTAGTGATGAGTAATAAAATTATCTAGACAACAAACTTTTCCCAAAATCTCGCATATGAATATTAAAATAGATAAATTATGTAAAAATGCACATTATACCAAAAAATAATAATTAAGAAAAAGTATTTCTATCTCAAAATGAAAATTAATCGACAGTGTGAACTCTAACAAGATGAATAGTTTCTCAAATGTTCTTATTTATCCACATATATGAATTCTTCTTATTCTAGTATCTCATCGCCTTTTGTCTCAACATACCATAAGTTTGTTAAATAAGGTAACCGGGGGGCAAACTAAATGCTAATGAGTATAGCTAACGATGTCGTTTACTCATGTTATTACTTTTCTGTTTTAGATGCAACACACAGTTTTATAGTAGTGTTAGCTTCAGTATATAAAAAGATTCTTTACAATTTCTAGAATATGACGAATGAATGAAATATTCAGTTACTTCTCGTTTTCTCTCAAATATTGTTCATGGTATCAGAGCCTAGGGTTGTCTAAGCTAGGATTTGGATTTTTTGATTGAGATGGAGATTGTAGATTTGTGAAATGAGTTGCTGCGAGAGGTGCAGTCGCAAGCTAATGGTGATTCACTTGATCTAAATTCTTCAGATAATCCAAGAATGCTATTGGTAACAAATCTTAAGAATGACAACAATTATCTTATCTGGAGTCGTTCTATGAAGATCGCACTTAAGGCAAAAAATAAGCTGAGTTTTATAGATCCGAAGATAGAGTCGCCGGATGAAGAATCAGAAGAGTATGAACAGTGGAGTATGGTGGATTCGATGGTGACATCTTGGATTTTAAATGCTATTACAAAGGAAATTGCGAAGGCTTTTATCTACACAGCATCTGCAAAGGATCTATGGAGAGAGTTGGAAGAAAATTATAGTGAGTGTAATGGACCTCAAATTTATCAGTTACAGAGAGAAATTGCATCTGTGGAGCAAGGTAACCTCTAAGTAAATGCCTATTTTACAAAATTGAGAAAGCTTTGGGATGAATTGAATTGTTTAAGTCCAGCCCTTCACTGTTCTTGCGGTAAATGTAAATGTGGGGCAACTAAAAAGCTTGATGATGCTATTTCATTGAATCGATTAATGCAGTTTTTGATAGGGCTAAATGGTTTTGATAATGCTAGAAATCAGATTTTGTTGCTTGATCCCTTGCCTACAGTGAGTAAGGCTCATTCTATGATAATTAGAGTTGAAAGACAAAGAGTTGTGCATATGTCTTTTGAGGACTCTACAGAAAGTAGTGTCATGCTAGCTAGAACTTGGAATAATAATAATAATAAGTTAAATGCAAGAAAAGGCATATACAAGAAACGAGAT
>JANIIA010000192.1:20934236-20944542 GCA_027478495.1 Erythroxylum alaternifolium
GGACATATAAGTGGAAAGGACCCATAAACCTAATGCCTTAAGCTTTTGGGTTGAACTGTGATGTCAAAGCCTATAAATATGTTTCATCACTAGGCCCATGATGTAAATCTCCGGTGAAAGTGGGCTCCCTAAATCCAGCAAGTGGTATCAAAGCTGATGGTTTGGTAAGGGACGAGTATGGAGACGGTAGTCGAATCCTATGGTTACCTCCCTACGAAAAAGAGCAAAGAGACTAATGGTGAGCCCAGACCAGTGGAGTAGAAGGGCTTTTGGTGATGCCATATACTCGAGCTACTAAGAAAAAAGCTTTCACTTAAGGGGGAGTCCAAGCCTAATGTGGAAGTTCACACTTGAGGGGGAGATTGTTAGGATGCCAAGTGTGAGTATGAATCTTACATTGGAAAAAGATGGAACTAGTGAAGGATATATGAGTGGAAAAGACCTATAAACCTAACATCTTAAGGTTTTGGGTTAATGTGTGGTGTCAAAGCCCATAAGTATGTTCCATCACTAGATCCATGATGAAGATCTCCCATGAAAGTGAGCTCCCCAGATCCAACAGTTTATGTGATCTACAAATAAAGTGACTCACGTTAGCATTACGATACTAAACCAATGTCATCGTCTCCCACGACTATAAATGAATGTGGGACAACTAGAAAGATGTTTTAATACTGTAGGTTGTCAGACAAAAATGTTTAAATTCTAGCATATTAAACCAACAAGCCTAAAAGACCAAAATGTGGAACTCACTAACTTTTAAAACATCATAAACAAAATTCAATACCATAAAGTAAGAAAAAAAAGCAACACCAGGCAAAAATACAACATCCATTGGAATCAAGTTCCATATTAAGATGAATTGCATATACTCATATAATGATAGCTCTCTAATTTCTCCAATGACAATGCCACCTGTGAAATATGAATAGAGTCATGAGGCAAACCCAGTTTAAGGTAAAAGTCCTCAATTGAACTCCATTCGAATCACAAAGCACTGAAATAAAGAGTGAACATGTAGTATCCCATTTTCTCGTGTAAAGTGTTAGAACCCTAGAATAATTGTACATGAGAGACATTATTAGGAAATTACGAATTGCATTTCATGCTTATGGATAATATAGCATACATACACGTGAATTTGATATTTTGCGTATATTACAATGACTGTTCATGCACTCAATTTACACTTTCCAGGTACAATTAATTTTTTGGGTACAATTGTGGATTATATGTCTTAAAAATTGATTTGGTGAGTAGAAATATTGATTTAGAATTTTTGGTGAAAATTTGGGAATTTCTAAAATTTGAGTATATTTGAGACTAGGAAAAATGCCAAGTGGCAAGACAATTGATAAATTGTAATAGAAATGAGTGTCAAATGGTAGTAGAAATATTGATATGTGGTATTAGGATTTAATAACAAAGGTCATAGAAAATTGGGAGACAATTAGATTAGAAATTAGAGACAAATTGACTAGTTATTAAAGGGACCAAGTAGGGACCATAAAAGGAGGACATGTGGCAAGTGACAAGTGTCAAGCCACTTGCCACACACCTCACCCTCGTTCCACTCATCCTTGCAAGACAACTTTAATTTGTCTCTCATTTTGGCTAAACAATCTCGTCCCTTCGTTAATCTCTCTTCTTCATCTTCTTCAATCTTCTTTATCTACGACACTCTCTTCTACCTCTCAACATTGAAACTTGCTCTCGTCCTTCACTTGCTACTTCCATTTTTGTTGTCTTCTTCATTTTGTCACTAAAGACCTAACCTACTCCACCTCTATGTTGATAATCGTGTGATGTTTGGAAGCTAGGGTTAAGTGTGATTTGAAGATCTTGAAGTTAAACAAGTAAGTGTAAAGTATTATTCTTCATGGTTTGTTAAATAGCAACTTTTATGATGATAGTTAAGGGTTTTTAATCATAAAATGGTGAAGAGTATATGTTGAAATGTGGATGAGAAACATGCGTATGTTCATGTCTTGTTTTTACATACATGATGATTAATAATTCATAAGATGTTATAGAAATGTTTTTGAGATAAAATGATTATGAAAATGGTATAGAAAGAGTACATAAATTTTGATTAGTAAATGGATGTTTTCATGTTCTGTTTTCAATGTATAATAACATGGATTTCTTTGGTTGTTATAGAGATGATTTAAAATGAGTTTATAGCTAAAGAAAAGGAGTAGTGTAATGTCTTAAAATGAGAAGAAATAAGGTGATAGTTTAGAAATGAAAAGAAGGTGATAATGGAGTTGAACATGTGCTAAAATGTTGATGATGAAGGTGTATATTTGGATGTTCTATTTTTATGTTTAAGATCAACCATACATTATGATTTGTTTTTGATTGATATTATGCTAAAATAGAGGTGAGAATGAAGAGGATATGATGAGGAACTAAGCTAAAAATGATAAAATAAGCATAAGATATGTTAGATGTAACTTGTAAGAGTTGAAAAAGCTGGAAAATAGGAAGAAGATTGCTGGGATTTTCGTATGTAAGCAACCTAAGATCGTGAGAATGCAAGAAAGGGGCTAAAATTTTCTATTAATGAAACCCACGATCGTAGGAAGTCATCCACGATCGTGGGAATGACTTTTACATGAATTATGCTTCTTTTATGTATGGTTTGAAACAACAAATGGTTAGGTACTTTCCTATAATGCATTTAGGCTTGAATTGAGCTTGAAATGAACTTATTTGATGATGAATTTAGTGATTAAAAAATTGATATGTTTAGGGTGATAATTAAGGATATAACTTAAGAATGAATTGTTATGTATCAAGTATTCAAATATGGAAATTTAGAGAGGTTATGGGAATGAAAGTGATCCTATGAATGCTAATATGATTCAAAGAAGATGAATGATGTGTATTAAGTAAAGGTGAATGAGAATTGAGATGTTATGTGGTCTTATAATGCTAGAATAACCTTATTGAATGATTGAATGATGAATTTAGAATAATCTTGTGCAAATGAGGTGTAAACTTAAGTTCAAATTAGACATATATGAGTTTTGAAGTATGCATGATCATGATATGTGAATTAAGGAAATATACCCTAAATAGTCAATTTGAGCATGCATTATACATAAAACATATACATATGTGTATGATTTAGTATTAATGTGATTGTACAAATTAGTAATGTGTAAATGTGTATGTGTTGCATGATATAGAATCGCAATTAAAGCGATAGCATCTAGACAATGTCGAGACATCGAGGCAATAGCTAATGGGAGCATACTATGAGTAACCTAGATGTTGTCACTAAGATTGTTTATCTTTGCTTAAATGTCAAATGTTGAATTATTATTGATGTGAATGTGTTGATTCTGAACATTAATTGTCCGAGGCATTTAATGCATGAAAATCACATTGGAAGTATTCATTATATGTGAATTTGACAGAAATAAGTGTATTCAACATAATTGTTGAATGCTGGACATAGGTCCGATGAGATGTGAAAGTGAATGTGCATACTGAAACAAAGTGACTTATTGAACATATGTGTATGATACAGTTATTACATAATATGCATGATAAGATAAAGGTAGTTATGACTGGAGTCGCCAGTGAAAAAGAGTTTAAAGCTCAGAATGTGGTAAGAGCCTCTAGCTCATTATATATAATGAGCCCAGTATTCCCAATAGGTACGAAACAGTTATTAATGAGTTCGGTATCTACAATGAATATGGGACAATGAAAAAGACACTCGATTACAACAATGTAAAAATTGAAAGTGAGTCTCATATGCATTGCATATATATTTGATATGTAAGTTCAAATGATTGAAATGAATTGTTTGACTTGTTCTGAACAAAAAATGTGAAAATGTGAAATAAGTGAACAAAGTGTTATTTGACGCTAAATTGATGAATTAATGAAGTGATTTTCCATATGTTAATATTTATCTGCAAATTGAATGTGAATTGTGAACTATTATGTGTTTGATATAAGTGAACCATCGAGGATGGTTAGCTCACTGAGTTCGCAAAACTCATCAAAATTGCAATGTGGCTTTTCAGGTACGAGAGAGGAGACTTAGTTGCTAAGATGCTTTAGAAGAAGAATAGTTCTTGTGTTTTTGGATAGAAAATATGACTCAAAGATCGGTCAGCTGAGACTAAAGTGATAGATAGAGTTTTTTTTTATAGTTCCTCATTTATGTAGGATATTTTGTAAACAAAGTTGTAGACTCTGATAAGTCTTCAATACTTTATATATATATAGGATGATGTATGTAATGCTATAATGTACATTATGTTTTATGAAATGAAAATGAGGAATTAAGTTTTAGACAATGAGTATTTGTGTTTTAATTATGATACCATGATAAGTGATGTGATTGCTCTAGTGCACTGCTTCCACCGGGCATGTGCACGAATGTTTGATGGATGTATGGGAGCATGTCAAACGGGAGTGGGGTGTTACAGAACAATTCCATGTAAGGGCCTTCCTTGCATCCTAACAGCTACATCCTTACTAAGATTTTTATTTTCTGAAGTGATAGTTAATAAAAAGACGACATCAGTACTTAAAATTAATTAAAAATAGGAAAATCAAATAACATACTCCTAGAGAATAATAAATGCTTGTATCACCATAAAATAATTACATCTAGCATTCTACCATTCAAATAAGAATGTGAATAACAGCATTTAGCAAATATAAAAATAAGAAACAAAATTTTCTTACTAATGACATTAATGGCTGTACTTGATGCATATCCAACTGTTTCACAAACATCATAACCTACAAATATAGCATCAATCTTATCTACTTTGTAAGGAAAGTCAGAGTATCCACTAACTGTTCTAAAGACAAACCTTAGTCAAATTAATGAATGAATAGACTAAAGACGTAAAATCTTGAGAGAACCTTCTTTTTCACCCTCCAACTTTGTGAACTATGTTCTCTACCTACATCATTTTATGAATTGCTTTCCACTTAAATCTCTTGAACAACAACCTTCAATTCCGTCCCCTTTCTTGAAGTTTCTTTTTAATTGATCATATCAGGGCTAATTTTATTCTAAACATCAGTCCTAGTGGTGGAAAAAGGAATAGATCCATGCTAATGTTGATTATACTGTTGGTGTTGGACTAACTTCATTAGAGAATAAATGTAAAAACACATAAATTACTTGAGAAACCTGAGTTTCGAAAGAAAAATCCACGAAGCAAAGAACCAATTTCACTATATTCAAAAAAGGGGGTTACAAGGTGTTTAGAAACTCTCACATAACTTTCTCTAGTCTCTTAAAAAGGCTAAAAAATTTTCACTCAATTACATAAACAAGTCTCATAGGATGTTTATATACAAAAGTGAGAAGGACAACAACATCTAATAAAATATTGTGTCAGCTACACATTCAACAACATAATAAAAATTATGTTATACAACAAAAAGACATATTGTGCTAGCTACATTTTTTATCGTACTACTAGATGTTAAATTCCCATATCGATTGGAGACGGGAACGAAGTAGGCCTTTTAAGACTATGGAAACCTCTTCCTCATAGATGCATTTTCCCGTTGGATGAGAAGAGCAAAACCGTAAGGCCTTGGCTGGGCCAAAGCCCAAAGCGGGCAATATTTGTGAGCAAGTGGTTTAGGTTATTACAAATGGTATCAAAGCCAGTACCCGGATCGGTATGTCAGTAAGGACGCTGGGCCTCCAAAAGGGATGGATCCAGGCCAGTGTGCTAGCAAGGATGTTGGGCCTCCAAGGGGGTGGATCCAGGCCTCTCCAAGGGGGTGGAATGTTAGATTCTCATATCGATTAGAGAGGGGAATGAAGTAGGCCTTATAAGGCTATGGAAACCTCACCCCCACAGACGCATTTTTCTAAGGTGTGGGAAGAGCAAAACTGCGAGAGCTTAGCTGGGCCAAGGCTCAAAGCGGATAATATTTGTGAGTGGGTGGTCTGGTCTATTACACTGGATGTTAGATAAAAATAAGGCTTCAATGTGCAGACACAATTGATTATACAGCAGATAAAAAAAACTTACCCATAATCTTAACAACCTAGTACTACATTAACTAAAGTGCAGGGAGAGATTTAAGTTACACTCAAACAAATCTCCATCTTGACTCAAGTGCCCAAAAAAAATAAGAATGACTCCTTACTCAAACAACCTGAATGTCTTAAACACAAACAATATCTGCTAAGTTCAAACAATGAACAAAATTAGTCAACATGTTAGTGGGATTACCTTTAGTATGAATTTTCTTCACAACAACTTTACTTGTACCAACCGTATCTTGAATAAAATGATGCTTCATATCTATGTGTTTAGTTTACAAGTGGTGCTTATTACTCCTGGATAAATGTTTCTTAACACCTTTAGTAACTAAAATATATTCTGCTTCAGTAGTAGATAAGTTAGCGATATGTTGTAAAGATGAGTACCAATAATAGCTGAACCACACAAAGTAAAAATATAAGCTGATAAGAACCGCCTCTAATCAAGATCATCACCAAAATCAACATCCACATACCCAATCACACCACCAGGATTAACTCAACTCTTATCAAAAACTAAACCAACATTATTGGTCCCTTTCACATACCTTAGAATCCACTTAACACCTTCCCAATATTCCTTACCAAGATTGTGTATGAAGCGGTTCACAACATGATAAAATGTTATCTTGATATATTATTTGATATTATCCCCTTGTCTTGGATTTACTTTACTGCTTAAAAATTAAAATTAATGTTTGTTTTGTTTTAGGATATAAAAAGTGAAGATTGCATTAAATTGGAACATCATTAATGATAATCATAAATTTTAGATAAAGTGAAGAGATTGCTACAGTGGATAAGACTCATCACTTGAAGAGTTAGATTTTAATTAGGAAACTTCCTTATATCTTTGTCATATAGGAATTTCAATTTGAATTTATTTTAGATAGACATCTTTTCAAGGTAGAATTAGATTAGGATTAGATCAGGAAAATCCTGTAAAAGGG
This sequence comes from Erythroxylum alaternifolium, assembly GCA_027478495.1. Classification (NCBI taxonomy): domain Eukaryota; kingdom Viridiplantae; phylum Streptophyta; class Magnoliopsida; order Malpighiales; family Erythroxylaceae; genus Erythroxylum; species Erythroxylum alaternifolium. Next base: position 20,941,230 of record JANIIA010000192.1, read on the forward strand.
ACGTTCCTCATAACAGAAAGACTAGTTCTCTTCTTACTTTGCTCTTAATTCTTTATCTTCTTCTATTTTTAGTTTTAGAGCAAAAGTTATGTCTGGCTAAACTCAATTATTCTAATTTAAGGAGATTCAAGCCTCTAGTTGTAACCTTGTGAGGTTTTGTTCTTAATTTTTATTCATGTTTTAATTCAAGTATTTTTTATTTTGAGTTCTTATATTTGATGAATGCTTAATATTGATTAGTATTACAATTTAATTTAATATTGATTATTCTATCACTATCCATGAATTCAATGATTGGTAATTGTCATGAAAGATCAGTACAAATAGCAAACAAGTTACTTATGAAATTGCATATTTAACTTATAATAAATAAGAAAACTAAGTTAAATAATTGTAGCTATTTTAATTATTTAATTTAGGGTTTAGTCTTTTTCACTAAGCTTATTACTATCATTTATTTGATATGGAATGTTATCACACCCAATCAATGGATGGTAAGTTTTGGTTTGGATGTTGGGTTTGAACAAATTAATTTAGAAAATTTTGAGACTTATTACGGCTATCCTAATATGTTTCAGACTAACTGTTTGAATTATGACACTTAGATGAGATTTTTCCTTTGAATCAGAGTTGTGTATTCTTGAATTGATCCTTTTTATATTTGATTAATTTATTTTGATTCCCTATTAATTTTAGTTAATCAATTAATTAATCCAAAACCTCCCATTTTATTTTATTACTTGAAATTAAGAAACTAGTGTTTATCTCTCTTGAGATTGGACCTGATTCCACGACTAATACAAAGAGTTTGGAGAATCGGAATTATTTTGGAGGCTTCGATAACCTAATCACAACACTTACGCATAAGCCAAATTAGGTTAAATACATACTATATCATATATGAGAGTCCCAACTGCACTACTATAAAGAACAATGGATATACAATATTTACCTTTATCTATCTTAGGACATTAACGAGATAATAAATGGAGGTAAGCGACTAATGGAATGGTGATAGGCTCATATGACTCATATTGAACCTATCTAGCATCTTTAGAATATAACTCTTTTATGATAAGTGTAACTTCCCTGCCTAACGATCCCTACTTATCTCCATTCCTAGAATATTCCTTGCAGGACCTAAGTCCTTCATATCAAACTTTCTACTTAACTGGGCCTTCAACTTGTTGACAAGATCAATGTTTGGTGCAACAATTAACATGTCATGAACATATAGAAGTAAATAGATAACTGACTCATCATGAATTTGCTGAAAGTAAACATAGTAGTCATAATTGCTCCTAGAGTAGCTTAATCATAAAAGCATCAAAGCATCAATACCATTGTTTAGGTGATTTCTCCAAACCACATGATGCTCTTTTCCAGGAGCAACAAAACTGTCGAGCTGCTAAATGTAAATTTCTTCATCAAGATTACCATGAAGATAGTTTTAACATCCAATTGTTCCTACTTATGGTCATACAAAGTAACCAAAGATAAGATAATTCAAATAGATGAGTGGCAAACGATAGGAGATAAAACTTCATTAAAATTAACACCCACTCTGTGGTCAAAACCACGATCTACGTATCTTGCCTTGTACCTTTTATTTTCAACCCTAAGGACGTGTTCCCTGACTTTGTAAATCCACTTGTTGCTAATGATTCACTTACCCTTAAGTAATTTAACTACATCGCATGTTTCGTTCATGTTAAGACGCTCAACCTCTTCTTGCAACGAAGCTAACCACTTATCAAAATTTGCATTAGAGATGGCTTCAAAATAGCTTTTAGGTTCATCATTATCATCAGTGCCATATGCAACTATCAAGGTGAATGCAAATAAATCACAATTATAATAAGAAAGTTTGTAAGTATTTTTGACTATCTACGAGCACGATCTTTTCCTATGGATGGTTGAGATGAGGTTGAGGTTGCTGCGGTGAACTTATTCAAGTTGTCTCTTCCACTTGATCTTTGTTAGACTATGAGGTGGAAGATGATGGAATATCACCATCAAGTGATTGAGTACCAATTTCAAACTCCATCTTTTCCCTAGTACCCTCTGAATAACCTATAATAGAAGACAACACATAAGCATCTTTTCCAAAGGTAACAAAGCATTTTCATTAAAGGTTACATCTCTACTAAGTATAACTTTACGAATACTAGGGTTAGGGCATCATAAGTGATAACCTTTAACACTAGAACCATAGCTTAAGAAAATGAACCTTTTTGTATAAGGAGATAACTTTCCTTTATTAATATGAACATATGCAGGACAACCAAAAAATTTTAAATTATAATAATCAATAAATTTACTGATCCATTCTTCCTCTAGAATTTTCCCATCAAGTGATCTATGAGATGAATGATTCACTAAATATGCTACAGTAGAAATAACTTCAGCCTATAGATCACGTCAGTGCCACAACCAAGTAGTGGAAATCATACATTGAGCTTTTTCTAGTAGTGTACAGTTAATCCTTTCTGCAACGCCATTCTACTGCGGCTACCAACTAAAGTCTTATGTCTAGCAATGCCCTCTTGCCTAAAAAAAACTTAAAACTTATGTTTACAAAATTCAAAACCAATATTAGTGCGAAACCTTTTCACCTTTTTACTAGTTTAGTTCTCTATCAAGATCTTCCATTCGTTAAAAATGATGAAAGCTTTATCTTATGTTTCAAGAAATAAAGCCAGACTTTATGTTAAAAGTCACCAATTATAGTCATGAGACATCTTTTTCCTCCCAATGAAGGAACCTTAGAAGGATCCAAAGATCAAAATGAATGTGATTAAACGTGTCCTTAGTCCTATGAAGATCTACAGAAAAACTTTCTTTTGTTTTCAAAAAACACAATGTTTACAAAAATCAATATTAGTAATGTTTTGGCCATCTAACAAAGCATACCTTTGTTACCCATATGACTCAAACACATGTGCCAAAGTTTGGTTACATCATAGCGAAGAGTAGAGGGTACAACTGTTGTCAAGCCTGTAATGGTAAAACCTTGCAAAATAAATAGACTACCACAATGAGTACCTTTTAGTAATATAAGAGCTCCTTGAATTACCTTTAAAACTCCACTTTGAGTGACGAACTTACATTCTAGTATACCAAGTGAGATAAGATTTCTTTTTAAACCAGGAACGTTTCTAACTTTGGTCAACGTATTAATGACACCATCATGTGTAACAGCCCAGACCACCCGCTTGCAGATATTGTCCGCTTTAAGCCTCGGCCTCTCGGGCCTCGCGCTCTCACGGTTTTGTTTTTCCGCAGGACTTCCCAGGAGGTCACCCATCCTGGT
>JANIIA010000192.1:20956319-20976161 GCA_027478495.1 Erythroxylum alaternifolium
CAAACAACATTTCATTACATTACATTATGAACCCTTCCATCCTTCCCAAACAACGTATCACTATATTACATTCCATTCCATTATAAACCGTTCCCTTCCGTTCTATTAATTAACATTCAACCAAACAGGCCCTTAAAGGCCACGGATTATTTCTTGTTAGTCTTAGGAACAGAAGCACGGTGTCGTTTTATATCAGACTCGAACAGTTAACTTCTTTCTAAGGCGGAAATCGTACTATCGTACTTCGAGGGGCGCCAGGTCTGCGCAGCGCTTAATGGAATCAATCGAAGCACTGAACACGAACACGGCGTTGACGAACACGCGCTTCTCCGACTTGGAGCCACCTCTCACTGAACCGGTACTCCAGGCCTTAAGTGAAGGCGGGTTCGAGCACTGCACTCCGGTTCAGGCCGCAACTATTCCTTTACTATGCAGCTACAAGGATGTCGCAGTCGACGCAGCCACTGGCTCTGGGAAAACCCTAGCTTTCGTGGTTCCTCTCGTCGAGATTCTTCGTCGATCCTGTTCTGCACCTAAGCCCCATCAGGTTCATTATATTCTTTTTCTGTTTGTTATAATCTATATAGCTTCTCTTTATCCTTTGATAAGCTTAGTTGGTATTTGTGTTTAGGTCATGTCGTTACTGTATATATATATATATTTTTGTTTTATAGGTGATGGGGCTAATAATTTCTCCTACAAGGGAGCTCTCTACACAAATATACAACGTTGCTCAGACTTTCTTTGCAACTCTTCAAAATTACAAGTCAATGCTTCTTGTTGGCGGTGTTGAAGTAAAAACTGATGTGAAGAAAATAGAGGAAGAGGGGGCTAATCTGTTGATTGGTACTCCGGGAAGACTCTGGGACATCATGGAGCGCGTGGACGTGTTGGACTTTCGAAACTTTGAGGTATTGACGATTTTAATTCAATATGTTGGTTGTTTTGTTTGGTTAGCTTATAAAAGGAGAATTTGTTGGAAATTCACAAGTTGAGTAATCCAACTCAGTCCTTTAAGATTTTAGGTAGAAATATGATGTTCTGTCGTATTTTGGGTTGAGATACAATGTTCTGGTTATATATAGACTCCCTTAGAACCAGTTCATATTCTCTCCAGGCCCTTTCAAAACCCTTCAAAAATGACACATGTTTTCATCTTAATATGGTCAAAATTTTAATATATTTGATAATACTTATGCCCTAGACTGCAGGTTTTTGATAACTGTGATCTTCGGTGGGACAGGTACTGATTCTAGATGAAGCTGATAGGCTTTTGGATATGGGGTTCCAAAAGCAGATTACTTCCATCATATCTCGCTTGCCTAAACTTCGTAGAACTGGTCTTTTCTCGGCAACTCAAACAGAAGCTGTTGAAGAATTGTCCAAAGCTGGACTGAGGAATCCTGTTAGGGTTGAAGTGCGTGCAGAAACTAAATCAAAGAATGACTCAGCATCTACACAAGTAGCATCTTCAAAAACGCCATCTGGCCTTCACCTCGAGGTATATTCTGAAGAGTCTGTCAGTAACCTTATGTGAGCCACTGTCATGCAATTGGTAGAATTTCATTTGGCTTCTATAAAGGTGTGCTGTCTCAAAGTTGGGTACTTTTCAATTGTAGGATGATGCTCTTTTTCCTGGTTATAAGCATGTGTCTGGCACTTTTTAGGAGTTACCTCTCGTATGTTTGTATCATTTTAGAGCCTTTCTTGCTTTCATTCATAGTTATGCATTCCATTTTATTAGATATATACACATCCTTTTGTCAAAGGGAAATTCTTAAACGTGAATGTCACATCTATTGCTGTAGCACTCTTTTATGAGCTTGTTAAACTGTATCTTTTGCACTCCACTGTTTTGGGAGATGAATCCCTTTGCCAATAAATTTTCTGCAGTATTTGGAGTGTGAAGCAGATAAAAAGCCATCACAGCTTGTGGATATCCTTATAAAGAACAAGTCTAAAAAGTTTATAGTGTAAGTTATTTTGGTCTTTTTCAAGGATGGTTAAATAATTTGACAGGTACGGGGTTCAGAAATTTTGTTACTCCAATAATTTCTCGAAATTTGCAGATACTTTATGACTTGTGCTTGTGTTGACTACTGGGGCGTTGTCCTCCCACATCTTCCCGTTTTGAAGGGCTTGTCTTTGATCCCTCTTCATGGGAAGATGAAGCAGGTAATTGATGTATATATATCTGGTTGATGTGGAGCATAAGAAGCAATAAGTGTATTCTGATATCTAGGTATGCTTTTTCCTGACAGACTGTGAGGGAGAAAGCGCTAGCTACATTTACATCTATTGCTAGTGGTGTCCTTTTATGTACTGATGTTGCAGCACGTGGACTTGATATCCCAGGAGTTGATTGTGTAGTGCAATATGATCCCCCTCAAGATCCGAATGTTTTTATTCACAGAGTGGGCCGAACTGCTCGGTTGGGTAAACAAGGAAGTGCAATAGTTTTTCTGTTGCCAAAGGAGGAAGAATATGTTGAATTTCTGCGCATTAGAAGAGTTCCTCTTCAACAGAGGAAATGTGCAGATGATGCTCCTGATGTTCTTCCTCAAATACGGTCTGCTGCCAAGAAGGACCGTGATGTCATGGAGAAAGGACTTAGGGCATTTGTTTCATTTGTTCGTGCTTACAAAGAGCACCATTGTTTGTATATTTTCAGGTGGAAAGAACTTGAAATTGGGAAGTTGGGAATGGGATATGGCTTGTTGCAGCTCCCGGCAATGCCTGAGGTAAAGCACCACTCTCTTTCCACCGAAGGTTTTGTTCCAGTTGAAGACATCAATTTGGAGGATATCAAATATAAGGATAAATCTCGTGAGAAACAAAGGAAGAAGAATTTGCAAGCAAAGAAAGAAGCACAACAACAGCAACAACAACTCAAGAAGACCTTTGTATCTGCACCTGCAAAAAAGAAGAAAACGGCCAAACAGAGACGAGCTGCCCAAACAATTGAAGATGAAGAAGACATGGCTCGTGAATATCGTTTACTGAAAAAGCTAAAGAAGGGTACCATTGATGAAAATGAATATGCTAAGTTAACAGGAACTGAAGAGTTGCTTTAAGCTGGTCATTCCTCAAATACTTTGCTGCTCGATCATCTTCTGTCAGCAGGTACGTGAATCTCTAGCATTTACGATTAACATTATCAAGAAGTCCCTTCACAAGTGGAGGAACCAGTCTGAACGAGATTTTGGGGTCAAAGTGGAGGTCGAAGCTGCATTCCCTGTTAAAGTGTTCATTTTTAATTGGACCGGTTACCGTGTTGCTGTAAAATTACGCATTTTTGTTACAGTTTTGATTGACCGTATTCAATAGGCCTATATAGAGACCAAATATTATAAATACTGTGCCAGCATCGTATCAAATTTGGTTTTGGTACAGTATTGTACTAAATTGGTTAATATTGGATACCGTTTTGAGTAATTTTTAAATTTATGAAATAGTTTTTGTATCTTTTAAATTGCAAAATAGTCTATTAATATATTATACAGTATAGTTTATAATTTTAAATCATCCATGTTTTTAAAAGCATAATAATAGAAATTTAAAATGACAATTTAATTATTTTTGTTAACATTAATTTTTATATATAAATAATAACTACGTATGTTACAACTTCATTATATAATAAATAATAATTTCATTAAAAAAATTAAATAAAAAGAATAATAAATATCTTTTATTCTCTAACAATTATAATTTAGAGCAAGAGTGAAGAAGCGAAGAATCAATTAGAAGTGAAACATAAAACAAAAATATTTATAATTACATTGCATATAAGAATTTAACATATAAATCAAATGTGAGTAAAATTACAAAAAGAGAAGAAACAAAAGCCGGGAACTTTATTCAATCAAATACGTGATATTTACTATAATTGTATTGATTCTAATTATTTTTGGTATAAAATCTTCATCGTTGAGAAGAGCTTCATTATTACCATCATTCAAATTTATTGTACCAAATAGCGTGTCAATGCTTTTCTGTTAAATATTATCTTCCAAGTCACTCTCATCTATGAAACTTGATTCTTCAGAAACCTAATTTGCCAAAAGATCGATATTATCAATACAAATTAGATATACTGAAATACTTATTCTATTAAAAGTTCTAGTTAATAATAAAATTAAATTATTAAAAATTATAAGATATTATATCTAACATAATAAGGATAATAATATACCTTTTCTAGAGCTTTAAATTGCATCGAACAAAGATCAAGTCATTTAATCTTTTATGCTCCAATTTATTCCTTCTTTTAGAATTGGTGAATTCAAATGTGTTCTAATTCCTTTCACAACTTATTGCACCCACACATTGACTTAGAAATCGAATTGTAAACCTTTGGAATTCTAGAATACTACTTCTCAATTGGTGTCACCAAGAAACTATAAGTCACAAGACAACAAAAGTAACGTTATACACAAAATAGAGTGATGATTAATTTTCAATAAGTAACATTTGTGAAAAAATATATACCTAGATTAAGTTTTGCTCTTTGACGAATAACAATTGTCATTCCAAAATTCCCAGAAGCCCCCTTATAAAATTTCATTTATGAGCTTAGGAGATTTTGCATCATCTCATGCGTAATAACTATTGTATTAGTTAATAGCGTTCCCCTGTTGATTACAACTTTCTTTTAAAAACCTAATCTGAAATAGACATTAGGATTAAAAAATGCCCTAACTGCAAATAATGAAGAGTAAAGTTGTCTTTTCCATCTCTCATTGATGACTGTAAGATAAGGTGTGTACAAAAAATGCCTATTTTTAATATCGACCTTGATTGCTTTCCTCACCTTTTCTATGACATCATAAAAATAACTCATTATTGTCTTTTCATCACTATTAGCCAGAAGAAGCACCCTCATTAAAGCTCACAAACTTGGCTGACAAATTGCCATTGAGACCAAAATTCAGTATCTTCAAGTATAATTCTAGAAACCTCCAATCTAGCATAAAACCTAGCGTGTTGAGAGACAATCTACTTATCACTTGTAAAAATCTGTCTTAATTATTTATTCATCATAATAAAAAATTGAAGTAATAAGAAGTTCGGTACAAATCTTATAATAGCAGGACGACACAAATTTCTACTATTGGTGAAATCTTCTCATTAAATTCAATACTCATGCAAGATTGTAGATGAACTTGGTTACCTTTTTTACTTTCTGCATAACCTCACCAATAATAGGAAAATACCTAGTATATCTTATATTTTCCAACATTAAGGCAATGCAAAGCGCAACATAAGGAGTCTAAAAAGAAATTGTACTTGCTTTGTAATCTTCTTCCAGCCAATATTAAGTCAATGCAATGTGTAACACAAGGAGTCTAAAAAAAGAACTATACTTGCTTTATAATCTTCTTCCTGTCACTTTATAAGTGAAATCATTGTCAATAATGAACTGATCAATATTTTCTGGCCCTACTTCATCCACAATTTCATTGAATATTTCAAATAAAGCATCAACATTCCTAACAAAGCTAGATGTATCAATAAACTTCAAAAACAATAAACCCTTTGTAGAATAAACCAAAAATTAATAATAGGCTCATGTTTCTTATTTATCCAACCTTCAGACATGATTGAATACCTATTAGTAGCCCAAGTCATTCTTCTTTCTTCTAAATAACTTTTAATTTCATAAACAGAGCTACTCAAAAGTTTACTTCTGTAGTCATCAATAAAAGAAGCTTTATATCCCGGACCATAAGAGGTTATAACATCCACCATAGGCTGATAATAATAAGATTGGAAAGCACTGAATGTTATACCTGAATTATATCACCATCTAACCATTGTCATATCTACATTGTAAGCCTCTTCTCTTGATTGTAGGGCACTACGAGTTGAAGGTTAAGCTCTAAGAGTTGTTCGTGGTGCAAAATAATTCGACACCTGCCTTCTTCTTTTCCTAACATCAGGTCCAAATGCAACATTCACTTCTTATTGCGTAGGAACACAACCACCTTCAACACTTTCACTATCTTCTTGAACACCATTAAATAAACTTCCATTACTAATTTCACAATTCAATCTCTCACTTCTATCTTTCTTGTACTGATACTCTTCAAGCAAAGTCTTCATTTGTTATTTCACATCTAACTCACTTTTTACAAGGTTCCATATTTCCTTTAACCCCAACTATATGTTAGTGTACGCTCCATGAACCAATTATAGAATGTACTGTAATTTATCAGTTGTGATTCAGGTAATGTCAGAATTCGACCTTATTTAATATTAGGCAGTTATAATGTCTTGATAGAGATCACTTATAACTTGTAGGCTTAAAAGAAGCTTGAGCCTACCATTTATATTAAATAAGCCTATAGGGTCGCAAACTAAAAGACTGAACATTCATGGGACTTTAAGAGGTTTTAAGTTTTTGGGCCTTAGGGTTTTACTATATATATAAATGTATAGTTGGTTAGTGAAATATGGATCTTGGATCATTGTACTCATTTTCGAGGGACATTTAATATATAAGTATATTGAGAACTTCTTAATTGTTAATAATTGGGTTTTACTAATAAACATGCCACTAAAACTTTGTATGTTTTATCGTAGATAATCATGACCACCATTAATTCATCTACTTTTTCATTGTGATCTATCCTTGAGAAGGACAAGTTAAATGGTTCAAATTTTCTAGATCGGTACAAAAACTTGAGAATTGTTCTTAAGCAAGAAAAGAAGCACTATGTCCTTGAAAAGCCACTCCCCATAAAGGGAACTTCTTTCCACTACTCCCCTTGTTGAAAGGAACACTTATAAGAAGCACGAGGATGATGATCTCGATGTTGCCTGTCTCATATTGGCAATTATGAACCCAAACCTTCAAAAACTGTTTGAAAATGTGGTAGCCTATGACAAGCTTCAAAATTTTGTTTCAGGAGCAACCACAATTGAGGGATTTCAAACTATGAAGTTTGTCTTAAAGTGCAAGATAGCAAATGGGATCCCAGTGAGCCCACATGTCATTAAGATGATTGTATTTGTTGAGAACTTAGAAAGATTGGGATTTCCTATAAGCCAAGAGTTGTCAAATGATTATGAAACTTTTGTTATGAACTATAATATCCATAATCTGAATAAATCTTTGACTGAATTGCATGGAATGCTCAAGAATGCAAAGCAAAACATTAAGAAGGACCTTACCCCTAAGGTCCTCTGGTCCAAAAGGGGAAAGTTTTTAAGAAACAAGGTAATGGTAAAGGGAAGGGCAAGGGCAAATGTCCGATTAAGAATCAGAACAAGCTCAATCCTAACCTCAAGACCGAGCCTATTCTTTTTAATGATGATCTTTGCCATTATTGTAATGAGCCAGGTCATTGGAAGAGAAACTGCAAGAAATATTTGAAAGATCTGAAGAAAAAGTAGGGTAATAACACTTCTACTTCATGTATTTATGTTATAGAAGTAAATATTGCTACTTCTAGTTCTACATCTTAGGTATTGGATACTGATTGTAATTCTCACATTTGTGTGAATGTGCAGGGACCACAAGAGTTGCTGCTTTAATTGTAGAGACATTTGATTCATCTTTGCCCTCAGGCATGGTTTTGGAACTAAATAATTACTACCATGTACCTGTAATAAGCAGGAATATTGTCTCTATTTTTTTGGACATGGAAGGTTTTGTTTTACGATTAAGAACAATTGTTGTTCATTTTCTCGTAACGACATATTTTATGGTAGCGCCCAATTAGAGAATGGGCTTTATGTTCTAAATTTCGAAAGTCTTGTTTATAACATAAATACTAAGAGATTTAAATCTAATGATTTGAATCCCACCTACCCTTTAGCATTTTCGTTTGGGACATATAAATGAGAAGCGCATACATAAGCTCCATAATGATGGACTTTTAAACTCTTTTGATTTTGAATCATATGAGACATGTGAATTTTGTTTATTAGGGAAAATGACTAAAGCCCCTTTTACTAGACACAGTCAGAGGGCTAGTGATTTATTAGCATTCATACGTACTGATGTATATGGACCGTTAAATTCTACAGCTAGAGAAGGTTTTCATTACTTCATTACATTTACGGATGACCTCAATAGATATGGTTATGTTTATTTGATGAAACATAAATCTGAATCCTTTTAAAAGTTAAAGGAATTTCAAAATGAAGTACCAAACCAAATTGACAAGATAATAAAACCCTTTCGATTAGATCGGGGTAGTGAATATTTAAGTCAAGAGTTTGATGGCCATCTCAAAGAGTGCGGAATAGTTTCACAACTCACTCCACCTGCAATACCATAATGGAATGGTGTGTTTGAAAGGAAGAATCGAACATTATTGGATATGGTTTGATCTATGATGAGTCATGTAAATCTTCCACTGTCCTTTTGGGGATATACTCTTGAAACAACTGCATTTACATTAAGTATAAGTACATCAAAGGCAGTAGAAAAGACACCATATCAAATGCAGATAGGAAAGGTTCCTAGTTTTTCTTTTCTAAAGATTTGGGGATGTGAAGCTTATATTAAAAGGTTAACATCTGAAAAAATTACACCCAAATACTATAAATGCTTCTTCGTGGGGTATCCTATAGAAACTAAAGGATACTACTTTTATAATCCCACTAAGAACAAAGTGTTTGTTGCTCGAAATGGTGTCTTTTTAGAGAGAGAACTTCTTTCTAAAGGAACTAGTGGGAGTAAAGTACATCTTGAAGAAATTCAAGAGTCACAGGAGAATGCTCCAACACAAAAGGAGCCTCGTTTTGATCTACAAAATATTGTAGAAACTAGTTTATGACACTAACCCCACAAAGGTCTGAAAGGTTCCGTCATGAACCCAAAAGATATGGTTTCATGGTGACTGAACATCATCATCTATTACTGATAGAGGATGAAGAACCTACATCCTACAAGGAAGTAATGATGGGCCCTGACTATGATAAATGAGTTTAAGCTATGGAATACGAAATGGAATGATGGGCCCTGACTCTGATAAATGGCTTTAAGCCATAGAATGCGAAATGGAATCTATGTATCACAACAAAGTATAGGTTTTGGTTGACCCACCTAATGGTGTAAAGACCATTGAGTGTAAATGAGTTTTCAAGAAGAAAGTTGACATGGATGGCAATGTACATGTGTACAAAGCGCGATTAGTGGCTAAGGGTTTCAAGCAAATTAATGGTATTGACCATAATGAAATCTATTCCCCAGTTGCGATGCTTAAATCCATTCGCATCCTCCTAACAATTGTTGCATTATATGATTATAAGATTTGGAAAATGGATGTGAAAATAGTTTTCCTTAATGGAAATCTGAAAGAGAATGTGTACATGAAACAACCTAAAGGTTTTACATCTCCTATAAATGTTGGGAAAGTATGCAAGCTTAAGCAATCCATTTATAGATTGAAGCAAGCTTCTCAGAGTTGGAATCTTCATTTTGATGAGGCTATCAAATAGTTTGGTTTCCTCATAAATGAAGAAGAACCTTGTGTTTAAAAGAAGATTAATGAGAGCGCAATTGTTTCCTTGGTCTTGTATGTAGATGACATACTACTCATTGGAAATGATATTCCTATGCTTCAATATGTGAAAGCTTGGTTAGGAAGTTGTTTTTCAATGAAAGACTTAGGCAAAACAACCTACATCTTAGGTATTAAAATCTATAGGGATAGATCGAGACGGCTTATTGAACTAAGTCAAGGTTTTGCACAGATTTAATATGCAAGAATCTAAGAGAGGCTTCTTATCTATGTCACATGACATAGTTTTGAGTAAGGCTTAGAACCCTTCAACATTAGATAAGTGAAACAGTATGAGTATGATCCTATATGCATCTGCTATAGGATCTATCATGTATGCCATATTATGTTTGCGGATATTACATGTTCTTTGAGCATGACGAGTAGATACCAGTCAGATCTAGGTGAAAGTCATCAGATAGCTATTAAGAACATTCTTAAGTACTTTAGAAGAACTAAAGATATGTTCCTAATCTATGAAAGTAAGGAAGAGCTCATTGTAAATGGTTACACTAATGCCAGCTTCCAATCAGACCAAGATGACTTCCGGTTGTAGTCAGGTTTTGTATTATGCCTGAATGATGAAGCAATGTGTTGGAAGAGTTCCAAGTAGGACACAATTGTTGATTTTACAACAGAAGATGAGTATATTACTGCTTCAAAAGCAACAAAGGAGGTTGTTTGGATTAGAAAGTTCATCATTGAACTTGGTGTGGTTCCTAGCATTGTGAATCAAGTGGATCTCTATTGTGACAATAATGGAGCCATTGCTCACGCTAAAGAACCAAAATCTGTTTGATGCCCGAGACTGCTGTCCTATCTTATAATTGATTAAAGAGAGTAAGAGAATTAGTAATCCAAAACAATTTCAAATCATTAAATTTTTTAAAAATTCAAAATAAATATAACTACACACAAAAATTTAAATATAAATATTGAATGTGCTAATTTATGGTCATTAGCTTGATCTTACATCCTTCAAAACTCAACAGGGATCAATTATAAATGGCTTGCCACCACTTGTGTCTCCCAATTTTAGCTTCGTAGCTCGTAAATAAGCTACATGTTGAGAGATAATGAAAAGGACATAATTTATCAAATTAAGGAAACCTAATAAGCTTAGTAATGTCATTTTTAACAACAAACTATCAACCAAAATAGGGAATAATGAAACTCCCTGAATCTTCCATCAAATCCAACAGTTGGCCTTGTATAGAGGTGATCTTTTCTTGTTCTTCTTTTATCACCCTCATCTCCTCTTCTGCTTCCACTTGATGAATAAAGATTTTCTTATATGCTTCAAGCTTTATATCTGTTATCAAATGTTCTTTGTCCTTTTGTTCCTTAGAAGATTCGAACACATCAGTTCTCCTAAATGAGCTACTCTCCTTCGAATTCTTGAATACCTTGGTCATGTTAAATGTCACTTATTTATCTACAATCCGAAGGATGAGATTGTCTTCATGGACATTGATCAAAGCTTTTATGATGGTAAAAATGGTAAGCTAAGGATTAGCAGAAAATTTTGATCATCTTTAAAGTCCAACACGTAACAATCCACAAGGATGATAAACTTATATGCTTTTATAGGTACATCCTCCACCAAACCTAACGGTTTCTTGATTAATTGGTCCACTAACTGAATAAGCATAGAAGTTGGTTTCATATCTCCCATCCTCAATCTCCTAAAAATTGACAAAGGCATAACGTTAATATGTGTACCTAAGTCACATAAACATTTTGAAATCGTTAAGTTACCAACTACGTAGGGTATTGTAAAACTCCCTGGGTCTGTTAATTATAAGCGTATGTGGTTAGTAATTAAGGAGCTAGAGGTTTCCGTTAGGGCTACCAATTGATTAGCATCCTAAATCCTCTTGTTTGAGAATATGTCCTTAAAAAATTTTGCCCACATGGTTGTGCTCTTCAAATTTGTATCCAATTTGTTCTTGTGGAGTCTTTATGGAAATGGTATTTTTGGTGTATAATGTGGAGGAGGAATGTGTAGAGGGTGCTCATCCTTTTCTTCATCCTTTTTATACTTCTTTTGGGTTTCTCTTACAAAATTCACTAAAACGTTGTCACATTCGAACCTCTAGGTTGTGAATAAAAGAGTCATGATCTTCTGTTACCGACTTAATCTTCTCTTCCAGTCTCATCTGGGCCTCGACCATGTTCACCAGCTTATCCAAGATCTTGTCCACTTTAGAATCTCATAAACTGGAATCATTTTGCTGAAATCTTAATAGGTTTTGATGTCCCATGGGAGTCCTTATATTGTTAGACCAACAGAAATCCTGATGGTTCTGCTACCCTGGATTGTTCGTGTTTAAATAAGGATGATGACTTCCCTAACTAAATTTTTCTTCATTGAAGTTTGCAAGGGTCCTTTGTCCCCTATAATATATATCCTCCATTATCATTCCTTCTTTCTTGTCTTGGCACCTAGCTCTTCCAATATCTCATTCTTATTTTATGACGTGTTAATGTGTCTTTTCTTTAAACTCAAAACTTCCTTCTCTTTACTTTTTTTACATATATATATTTCTTGTGATTGGGTTCTAAAATCACAAGAAAGGGTAATAACTCCTTGCGCTAAAAGAACCAAACTAATCCTACAACTCCTTGACAACGGCGCCAAAAACTTATGGAGCAAGTTTTAATCTATTTAAAACCCTCAAAATATCGTAAGTGCATGAGTCACGGGTGTATTATAAGAGGTGTTGATCTCTCAAGGAGTTAGTGAACTAATCGAATTCTAAGTTGTTTAAGGACTAAAGGATAATTAAAATGAAAAGAAAAACTAAATAGAAAAGTAAATACGAGAATATGAAACGATAGAAATATGAATTCTATATTAAGCAGGGAAATTAAATTGAGCACTACCAATTTGACAATTGCAAATCAACTATGAAGAATTGACTGATTATAAAGGAGGGGGGTTTATCCTATCAGTAATGTTAATCTAGTCACTTATGTCTTAATATAGTACTAGTTATAAACTATCGAGGGATGGATTACTCTCTTTCGAGTTATAATCACCAAGCCCCAATTGATAATCCATAATTAAGTTGAGTAATTGAAAATGTAATCTCTTAATTAACGGTTAGCCTACAACCTAATTAGTTATTAAGTGTTCTAATGAACAACTAGGTCCTCACACGGGATCCTCTCTACACAAATTACTGATTTGATTAATCGTATGGTCTATTGAGTTGCTTAACTCTCATTAATCCAACCCAATCATTTTTATTCGATTCACCCTCTCAGTTTATTACCAAAACGTGTAAGCACCGCAATTAATCACAACATCTAATCAATCAACATAAAAGATAAATATATTAACATTAAATCAATTTAAAATCCCTAAAGAGTTTAGAACATCATCCAATCCAAACCTATCGCCATCATCACATTCATCGTATGCATTCAAAGAAAAGAATAATAAGATGAAATGGAAATGTCACTTGGAAAGGATCAAGATGGCTCGGGAGTGTGGCAACTGCAGCAGTCTACTCCTCTCTCTCCTCTTCTTCTTCTTCTCTCTTCTTTCTTGAAGGCTTTTCAAATGTAGCAAAAATGGAGGCTCCCTTTTAAGGTTACATTATGTTCCTTTTATACTCTTTTTCTATTAGGGTAACCCTATGGTCTTTTTTAGCTCCGAAAGGTCTAAAAAGTCCCTCAAAAACTTAAAACCTAAAGCGTCCCAGCAGTTGTCCCCGTGTAGGCCACTATCGTGGCCCTTAGTGACACGATCGTGGCTAGGATTTTGGCCTTCTGTTATTATCGTGACTTCTTGTATCTGCTTCTGTCACGATCGTGGCTTGCTATCCATGATCTTCTCCGAATCTTCTTCATTTTCCACTCTCTACCCTGAAACACTAGCAAACTCATTAAGGCACCTCAAATATATAACATTGAAGGTTAAAAGCATGCTCTAACCTATAAAATGCTTAAAACACAAATATTTACTAACATAATTCTAACCTAAACATGCACTAAACAATCGAATTAACAACTGAATACAATCTAAACTACTCACAAAAACATGATGCAATTTACAACTATCAATTATTATCTTTTTTTTTTCGTTTTCATGGTTGCTTTTATTTATGTTTTTTTATTTCATTTGGCCTTTGCCTATGCTTGTTTTCGTACTTTCTTTCCATCAGACATGTATTGATGGTTACTTATGTTTTCTTTTAAATTAAAGTGTAATATTTCTTATGCTTGTTGGTTTTTCACTTTCTATATTATTGGTATTCCTTGTAATTGTTGGTTTTTTTCTATATATTGTCCTTTGTTCATAGCTTCTTTTCTTTTTTTCTCCCCTTTTTGCTCTATATGTTTGTTGATTTTTTAATAGTTCATATTTTGGACTATTTGAAACTAGATCAAGTTTGAACCTGAGTTAAACAATTTGAGTTTGATCGAACTTCAAATTGAATCCAATTTAAGAAAAATAAATTTATGTCAAGTCCATGCCATGTATAACTAAGGCTCATTGAGGTTCGTTAACATTCCTATGTGGATTTATGTACATTAAAAGTTCTTTTTCAATATATTTTGACTAAGTCAAAGACATTATTATTGTGGAATATATATTATTAGCTCCTCAATATCATTGAAGGCCTGAATTTGAAAAAAATACCTTATCATGTTCATGTACATTAGAGGTTCACCCTTATTCTAGATGTCATATCTTGCCATTCCTTATATCTTGTTATTTTGGAAGTATTGAACCAAATTTAGAACTTTTTAAGTTTATACATTAAATTAGATCTTTAAGGTGACTATCTAGTTAGTATAGTCTTAATGTCAAACCTAACATATGTTTAGCTTAATCTCCCAAGAGAAACCATAACTATAAATTACAATTCATATACCTCTATCTTAAAGTTTACATTAGTTAAGAGTTAAAATAAACTTGAAAGATAAACTTATATTTTAGCAAGAGAAGGAAGTCAAACAAAAAACTAAAGCTTTATGCTAAAAACCTGGTGAATCCAAAAAACCTATACCCATAAAAGAATAATTGTAAGAAGATAATTTTTATTGGCTACAAGTGTCACGAACAAACAAGCTTATACGTTTTTTAATTATCGCCTTTAAACTTTGTATTATGGTAATCTTTATATTGACATGACATATTTTTTCTTGTAGGTAAGGATATTAATAGAATAGTGTAAATTGCTAGCAATCAAAGACTTGTGTTTAAGAAGCAAAAGAGAGAAGAAATAAAGGTGACAAAGTCAATGAAAATCACCCATCCTATAAAATTGATAATATATATTGATCACGCTAAAGCCATTAATCTAGTGGTCTTAATTCCACCAACTACTCCTATCGAAGAAGACAAAAATAATAAAGTTAGACCTGATAATGAAGTACTTTACCCTCAATAGAGACTCAAGGTCTATAATTTACTATTTGTTCAAAATAGGTTTATCCTAAAATTTACAAGGAAATCCTCCTTTAAGAGAATAGAAGCTATTAAATAATAGGTCTTGGGAGATTATATGTAGTCACTCAAAACATCATATTGTTAAGGTATATACTCTAAATTTTTTTAACAACTAATATGTGTTTGTTATTAAGCTTGATAACTCATTTATCTTAATTTAAACAATCAACGCTATAGTCATTTGTAATAGAAGGGCATCTATTGAGATGGACATGCTTTCTTAGGTTAATATAAAGTTATTAAGAAATGAAAAGTATATGAAGGAGTTTATTGTAAAGAAGTTTAAAAGTGTTAAAAAATAATTAAGATGAGCAAGCACATAAAAACTCCTGAGGAGAAGATTGAAAGTTTAACCACAGACTAGGAAAAGTATAATATTAGTGCTTACAAATAAAGTTAGTTCTTTACAAGGAGTACAACGTAAATATATGTTGCCATTTCCTTAAAAGAAAAACTTTTGAGATATGGAACTATGGAAATGCAATCGTGTCCTTTATAGAGTATAAGGAGTTGATTAAGTCAAAATTTAAATACCTGGTGATTGATGACCTTAGCATCAATGACCTCTTTCTTGTAGAATATGCATATGAGATAGAAACAAAAAAAGAAGTATACCCAAAGATACTAAAAAGACATCAAGTCTGATTATAAAGAAATTACTTTAAAGGGACCAAGGTTAGAGTTAAAACAGGGTTTGAATTTGCCCCTTTAAAATGAATATGCATTTTTGTGACCTTTATATAGGCTTTCTTTTTTTTTGGAATATTTCTGTGGGTCTTAAACCCTGCTTATTTCTTATATTCTTTTTAATATTTTATTTGATACAACCTTGCATATTTTAGAATACGTCGATTTATTTTATTTATTTTTGTAATATTCTTTTTTGGAATATTCCTATGGGTCTTAAACCCTACTTATTTCTTATATTCTTTTTAATATTTTTTTAAATAGACCCTTGCATATTTGATTTATTCTATTTTATTTTTGTAATATTCTTTTTTGGAATCTTTCTGTGGGTCTTAAACCTTGCGTATTTCTTATATTCTTTTTAATATTTTTTTAGATAGAGCCTTGCATGTTTTAGAATACGTTGATTTATTTTATTTTATTTTTGTAATATTCTTTATATTATAAAGTATCTTTCAGTTTTGGAGAACTATGATCTAATAAATATTTTAGGATAAAAAATATCGTAAAGTAAAAACATAAAATGATAGGGCTTTAAATGATGTCCCTTCTACATGCCTTGAAAAACCTTATTCTTTATACGTTGAACATCTTCGCCTCGTATTGGTATACTATATTCTTTAGCTATACCTCTTCCCTTCATTGTTTGATCAACTTTAATTATTTTCCTATGTTATTTTTATTTTTTTCTTACAATAGCTATTAGAAGATTCATAACCCTTAAATCAATTGGGATCAACATATTAACTTTAAAAGTCATCAAAGGGTGATTTTTTATGATGATTTTATTGGTGATTTTATACAATTAAAGTATGTCATATAGTTGCTTAAACCAATTTCTTTTCATTTAGGACACCTTCACCTTAACTTTTGGAGAATTTTCCTGCTTATTACTGCACTTAAGTCATTAGATTGAAGGTGTACTTACATTTAAGATACCTTCACCTTAATACCAGTCAACTAAGGCCTATTGTCTATAACCATCACAAACGGAATCCTATTTCCAATTATTATATTTATCTCAAAGAATCTTCACACAGTTTTTGATGTAATTTTAGCAAAAGGCTTAAACCCCCCCCCAAACTTGACAAAATAATCAATTACAATTAGAAAGAACATGTGTTGCTTTACCTAAGGGATGAAGGGTCCTAAAATGTCAATGCCCTATTGATCAAACGGTATTAACGGAGAAATAAGTGAAGATTGAGCTATAAGATGATAATGGAATAAAGAGTGTATTTGATAGTGGTCATAAGTCTTAACATACTATTTTGCATCTTTTCTTCAGGTTGGCTTATAATATCTTGTCTGATCACACAGTTTTTGATGTAATTTTAGCAAAAGACTTAACCCTCACTGACTTGGCAAAATAATCAATTACAATTAGGAAGAACATGTGTTGCTTTACTTGAGGGATGAAGGGTCCCAAAATGCCAATGCCTTATTGATCAAACGGTATTAATGGAGAAATAAGTGAAGATTAAGCCACAAGATGATGATGGAATACAGAGTGTCTTTGATAGTGGTCATAAGTCTTAACATACTATTTTGCATCTTTTCTTCAGGTTGGCTTATAATATCTTGTCTAAAAAATCTGAAGGCTAAAGTATTTCCCTTTTATGAAAGTCACAAATCTTTTATAAAACTCTTACAAAATCAATTTTACTTCATTTAAAGTAATGCATTTTAGGTAGGTAAAGTACAACATCTTTAATAGAGTTGTCCCCAAATTATTGTGAACTTCGCATATTTGCACATAGTCCCCGAATTATTGTGAACTTTGCATATTTGCACATATTTTTTTGTTTCAAAATTTTCATCTAAGAGCACTCCTTTCATAATGTACCTATTAATTTTAGTTTACTAATCTTATTTCTCTTTAATCTTATTACGTTAACCTCTTCATATAGTGATTTATTTCTTTCTTAGAAGAAGGATCTATATGTTTGAATTCCCTTTTTAACATCTTTGGATAATTGTTTTTCCATATAACTGTATCTCTTTGATATGAGCTAAAACAAGGCATATATTTAATTATATTTTTCAGCATTCTCGGTGTTTTTTAATAGTTTCTTGAATTAAATCATATTCGTTGTATAATTGGCTAACCACGAATTGAGGTTATGACTTTATAAAAATATTATAAGGGTGGAGATGTTTGACTAATTTGAAGGCACACGACACTACTTTATATTGCATCATTGTCAGTTTTTTTCTAAATTATGCTTTTGTTGATATTTGATGACTATGTTGTAAAGTCTTACAAGCACACTTAAACTACACTTCCTTCCTCTCTAGAAGTTCTAATTTCATAAATGACCACTTTAGCAGTTCTAGTTTTATATTATTTAATTTTTTATCCTCTAAATATTGTGCATTTCGTTATAAATTTTGCAATCATTTGTTATTTTTTAAAATAAAACAAATTTCAAATTCACCTAAGTTAATAAACCATTTGATGATTCTCCACAAACTTTAAGTTTGTGAAGAATCTATTAAAGAGGCATGTATATGATAAAATTTAATACATGTGAACGGAAGTAACGTTTGAGCTTTTTGGTGGTTGTTATTAGAGTTAAGATGACTTCTTCAACCTTTAGATATATAGTATAGGGTCCCTGATAACTTATTGAACATAATAAATAAGTCTTTGATTATTGAAGTTTCTTACTAAAAATACTTCAATAGCTTCTTTAGAAATGAATATATACAAGAGCATATGATACAAGTGCAACTAGCTTATTAAAGGATCCAATATATATGCCTAATGGACCAATTATAAAGGTAAAAGTAAAAAGGTTAAAAAGTCTTTGAATAGGCTGATCCAAGACATGTATACAAATCAAGCTTCAAAGATCATGTCAAAAATTACTTTAGGAGGTTTAGTAGATTCAAAAGGAGATCAATAATTAATTAACAAGATGTAAGATAATGTTAATGAAGATTTGGACTAATAAAATTCATCTTTGGTTGAACATGACCTTAGATATAATTTGTGTTGTACCTGGTGTCCCTCTCTATATTAAGCTATGTTAATGTTGAGAATCATTTCTTGAAGACATGGTACCTATATCATTTAATGCCAAAATTCTAGTATCCATCATGCTCTACAATATGATTATGTCCTAGGTCATGTTCATTATTGAAATTGTAATTTTATATTATCTAAAGGAGCACTGTAAATAGTTTTTTAACATTGGATTTTTTTATATTTGAGATATATAAGTGCATTTGTCCCTTGTTCTTTATTGAATTTCAGAATTTATTAAACAATTCTTTCTTTGTGACATTCAAATCAACGAGTGAGTTTCCTATAAATCTGATTTAGCTTTTTTAGTAAGATTGTAATCTTGTCAGTAAACTCTCTAGGTTTTATTCTTATCACATAAGTTGGCATTAAAACTTTACCTTTAAATCAGGTTTGGTTACTCTCTAGTTTTATATCTTTTAATTGCTTTTCTATTTCTTATTCCAAATTTTATCTTATTGGTGAGTCCTTATGCTTTTCACTAAATAATCACTTTTCTTCTCTAGGAAAAATGTATGTTTTATCCCCTAATATTTATACTAAAATTTAAGTTAGCTAAAGGTACATTTTAATCCCTAATTGTAATGCCCCTTATAAGTATTATAGCATGTGTAAGGTGTATTAAGAAGTGAACATAACGAATTAAGTGCATCTAAATATAGTAAGAGATATAATGATACTTAATGTAAAAGGCATAGGTGAATGGGTAATTTGTTTGTTTCGGCATGGACATACATACTTAGATGTGAAATATGTATAGGAATTTTTCATATGTTTTGATAGGTAGTTTTCCAAATTTTAAATTAAAACCTCTTATCTTGCAAGTATACAGATCGAAAATCACAATATAGATAGCTATCATCCCACAGGGATTGGTTAGTCATTAAAATGATCCAAATTTTGTTTTATTCAAGAAATTCAAATAATTATATTTGAAAGATCCAAAATATAAAAATTAAGAGTCATACATACACACTTTTGGGTTGTTACAAAAGTAAGAACACAAATTTAGAAAATGGTGAATCAAAGTATCAATTTAATAACTTAGGATTATCATTACCTAACTATGTGTTCTCTCACTTTAGCAATGTTCATTATGTTTAGTCCAAAATTTCCTAATGTCCTGGTTCTTTCACTCTCATTACTTG
>JANIIA010000192.1:20985246-20998077 GCA_027478495.1 Erythroxylum alaternifolium
CATTATTATAGGGTATATTATGGAATGTCCTCTGGATATTTGGGTGTATACTCTATAGTAGAGGGGTGTTACATCATTAGACCTTCACGTGTTCCTTGTGTTTATGCACTAAAAGAAATTGAAGAAAAAATATCAAGCACTCTTAAATTAAAGTTAACTAAACTAAACAAGATGCTAAACAAAACAACCCCTGGTAACGGCGCCAAAAACTTGTTGGTGTGCAAAACTAATTACGAGTTTTATGAGTCGTTACTTGTAGCAAAAAGCAAATATCATCCCACAGATATTATGCTTAAGCACCATTTAATTCAGGTTGCTCTTTATTTAAGACTCAAATTCGAATATTGAACTGAAAGGTAAACTAAATCAAACAAACTAATAACAAATAAACAACGTAATAATGGTAATCTTTCAAGAGAAATAATTGAGTTATGAAAGAGGGGATTTTACCTATTATTAGTGCTAACCTAGCCAATTGTGTGTTCACAGGGTATAAGTTCTAAATGATTGTAGGGTTGATTACTCTCTCTAGAGTTATAACCATTCCCTAAATTATAAAACCTAATCGAATTATGGACTTGCAATCTTTCAATTTACAAATTACCCATAATTCTAATTAGTTCTAAAGCTCTCTAATAAACAATCGGGTCTTGGATGGGATCTCTCTCCATGAAATTACCGACCAGATTGATTAAATGGTCAATTAGATCCCCTAACTTTCGTTAATCCAATATAATCATTTTTGTCTAGCTCACCCTCTTAGTTTGTTACGAAAATATGAACATACATCAATCGATCACAACACCCAACTCAAGTAAACACAAATCAACTAGCTTAACATTAAAGGTAAGCAAAATCCTGAAGGTAAAGTTAGAACATCAATATCAACTCAAAATCCATAACCCTACAACCCATCTCGATCTTACATATTTAAATGAATAAAGAGTTAAATGGGGACGAAATGAAACTTAGGTTAGATGACTTGGGAGAATAGCGGCTTCGGGAGATCACCTATTCTGGGAAGCTTTGGCATCGAAAACTCTCTTCTTCATCCTTCTCTTCATTTCTATCTCTCTTCTTTCTCTCTCTCTTTTAGGTTTC
The DNA here is from genome assembly GCA_027478495.1 of Erythroxylum alaternifolium. Classification (NCBI taxonomy): domain Eukaryota; kingdom Viridiplantae; phylum Streptophyta; class Magnoliopsida; order Malpighiales; family Erythroxylaceae; genus Erythroxylum; species Erythroxylum alaternifolium. The sequence continues at coordinate 20,986,348 of JANIIA010000192.1, forward strand.
CAAAAGTAGGAAGAATTTAGAGCTCCTTTCTAGGTTCTATCATAATCCTTTTATACTCTTTACCAATTAAGGTAACCGTAGTGTCTTTCCATGGCCTAAAATGTCCCTCAAAAACTTAAATCTGAAAGTGACTCTGCGTCTATCTGCTTGCAGGCCATAATCGTGGCCGATTTTCCTGCTCTCTATCACGATTATGGTAGATTCCCTACGATTGTGACCCTATGCTTGAGTTTTTGTCATGATCATGGCATATTTGCCATGATCGTGGGCCTATGTTTGTGCTTCTGTCATTATCGTGGCAGGTCCCCTACGATCGTGGTCATATGTTTTAGTCTAGTTCTCCTCTGAAACTCTTCCAAGTGTCTTGAAACACTAACACACTCATCACGACATCTTATGTATTTAGAATTGAAGCTCAAAAACATGTTCTCACCTAAAGAACAGTTAAAACACAAATGTTTATGAACTAACGCAAATCTTAAGCTATACACACACTAAACAAACAACTTAACAACTAAACACATATCAAATTACCTATAAAAAATACAATGCAATCTACACCTATCACTCTATAAGATATCTTGTGTCTCACAACTATTCCCACTTGAACCATGAAGTGACATTTTTCCCAATTTAATACTAAATAGGTCTCTTCACACCATTAGAGAACCTTTTCCAAATTTGTCAGACACTGCTCAAATGAATCTCCATACATTGAAAAGTCATCCATAAATACCTCCAAAAAATCCTCACTTATGTTAGTAAAAATGGCCATTATACATTGATGAAATGTAGTTAGTGCATTGTAAAGTCCAAACGGCATCTGTTTTTATGAAAAAGTATCATATGGACATGTGAAAGTTGTCTTAGCTTGATCCTCTGGATAAATGAATATCTGATTGTAGTCGGAATACCCATCCAAGAAACAGTAGAATGCATGTCCTACAACTCTCTCAATCATATGGTCCACAAAAGGTAGTAGGAAATGATCGTTCTTGTCACTGAGTTGAGCTTCCTATAATCAATACAAACTCTCCAACTAATGACTGTCCGTGTGGAAATCGACTCACCCTTTTCACTTTCCACCATTGTTGTTCTGCCTTTTTTTGGTACACACTGAATTGGACTTACCTATTCACTATCTAAGGTTGGGTATATAATTCCTGCATCCAATAACTTAATCACCTCCTATTTTACAACTTCATGCATAGTTGGATTCAAGCGCCTTACCTATCCCTCATTACTTTAGATCCATCCTCAAGATTTATTCTATGCATCATAACACTCGGACTTATCCCTTGAGTGTCTGATATCTACCACCCCATCACTTTCATCCTCCTCGTTATTACTTCTACTACCTTCCTCTGCTATTCATCACTCAACTTGTTTGAAATAATCATAGGTAATGTTTAATTTTCACCCAAAAATGTATACCAAAGGTGTGAAGTTAAAGGTTTTAACTCTAGCGTAGGTGTTCTCTCATTAGAAAGTGGTATGGGTGGCTTAGTCCTTACCAAAGGTTTCTTCTCACTTTTCTCTTCTTCCTCTCCATCCTTCTCTCTCTTTCCACTCTCATCTTCTTCATTCAATTCTAATTCCCTCTCTTTGTTTCTATCATTATACCAATTATCTCCGATACACACTCATCCTTCACATCCATTCACATACAACAATCTAGCTCCTCCCTGCTTTTCAAACTCCTATTCAAGTTGAACTCAAATTTTTCATCACCAATATGCAAAATCATAATAACATTATTCACATCAATCAACACCCGACCAGTATTCATAAATGGGCGTCCCAAAATGAACAGAAAATTTTTGTCCTCAATAACATCAAGAATGACAAAGTCAATAGGAATCACAAACTTATCTACTTTTACCAAAACTTTTTTTATGACTCTAAAAGGAATCTTTTCGGACTGATCAACTAATTAAATTGTCATTGATGTTGGCTTTATGTATCCATGTTTAGCTTCCTAAAAATAGACAATGGCATCAGATTAATACTAGCTACCAAATAACATAAACATTTAGAAAATTCAACACTATGAACAATATAAGGAATAGTAAAACTCCCTGGATCCTTTAGTTTTGATGGCATATTGTTCGTGATCACAGAGTTACAACTGGCTGTCAATGTTACTATTTGATTTGAATCACAGGTTCGCTTGCGAGAAAGTAATTCCTTTAAAAACTTAGCATACTTAGGCATGTGCTTCAAAACTTCTAATAAAAAAAACTCATATATAATTTTTCCAACAATTTGTCAATTTGGGACTCCACTGGATTTTGACTCGCTCTCCAATGGAAATGGTAATTTTCGAACATATGGTGGAACTGTAACATATTGTGGGTTCCTCCTCCTCAGTGACTTTCTCATTACCTTTTTCCTGACTTTTTTCCACTAGATTAACAACTTCCTTAAAGACTGGATCTAGTAACTCCTTTCCACTTCTCAACTGAATTACCTTTAAATGTTCTTTTTAATAAGGTTTTGACATGTTAGGAAGGTTACTTAGGGGTCTGGTTGATACTACGGTTGCCAACTAACCTAGTTGCACTTTAGGTTGTAGATTGATGATGCTTGATTGTTAATCAATTGATCACTCTTCACTTGATAACTTTTCATCTCCTAATCACTCCGTGCCTATGCCTCCTCGATATTGTTCACCTATGATCCAATTGTACCCATCACTTGCCTCCTCGATATTGTTCACCTTTGATCCAATTGTACCCATCACTTCCATCATCTTTGAAAATTGGGAGCCTAGCTGTGAAAGTTGAGAATTTGTCCTTACAGTTGGGCTTCCATTTTTGCCTCTAGCCTTGATTCAATACCTCTAAACTTTGACTCTACAGTAACAAGTGAGTTACTTTCCTTTTCCTGAAATCCTGGTGAGCTTTTAGATCTCTAATTGCTTCCTACAAGGTTAGTCTACGAAAAATTTGGATGGTTTTTCCATCCAGCATTATAAGTACCAGAAAATGGGTTATTACTTGAACTCCGTTGGAACCCTAAATAATGAGCTTATTCTGTGCCTTCAATGCTCATCAAATAACATTCCAATAAATTATGACTGTCTACCCCACAAATCTCACAATTTTGATGCATATATTTCAAAGAACTAGATAAAGGTTGAAGATCACTTACCTATTTTCTTAATGATGCAATTTATACAAATAAAGCAGTTATTGAATCTGCTGACATAACCTCTTTCTATTCCTTCATCTACAGTGGTTTAATCCTTTCATTGTACCAAAGGTAGTTGTTAGTAGCCATGTCTTAAATTAGGTCATATGCAGCATTTATGTTCTTCTTCATCAATGAACCTCCTGTAGCTGCATCAATGATGCTTTTGGTTATTGAATTGACCCCATTGTAAAATGTTTGCAACAAAAATTCCCTAAGGTAGATTATAATGGGGGCAGCTCCTCTGCAACTCCTTGAAACACTCCCATGTCATTTTGTATTGCTTAAAGTTGGTTATTTCCTTGATGATTTGTCAATGGGAAATATTTAGACAAAAAGGCTTGCACCAACTAGTCCCATGTTCTGACTTATTATGGAGTAAGGGAATTCATCCATGCCTTTTTCTTGATTATCTAATGTGAGGGAAACAATCTCATCTTCTGATAGCCAGTTTTGCCTGAAAGTATCACAAACTTCCAAAAACATTGGCAACATGAGAATTAGGATCCTTATCTGGAAAACCATAAAATTGAACATTGCTTTGCAAAATATTAAGTAAAGCAAGCTTGATTTCGAAATTGTTTGCATTTACTAGTGGTTTAGCAATTCCTAACTGGTCCAAGTTAAGGCCTGGCTGCATATAGTCCATCAAAATCCTTTTTTCACCACCTTGCTCCCTCTGTTTAGCCATTATCTGCTCAATTTGATCTTGTCTCCTTTCCTTTCTTGATTCCTTCTCTACTTTGATGATGTCAAGTTCTCATAATTTCTCCGTAACTCCTGCACTCCTCGTATGTATACACCTATTACACACCAAAAAAGAATATCATAGTAAAAATGAAAAGAAAACCCGAATCAAAACAATTAAAACCAAAATCAATGCTAGGTGTAATTCTCGGCAATGGCGCTAAAAACTTGATAGGTAATTTTCTAAATTTTAAATTAAAACCTCATATCCTGCAAGTATACAGATCAAAAATTGCAGTATAGATAGGCACCATCTCACAGGGATTGGTTAGTCACCGAATTGATTCAAATTATGTTTTGATCAAGAAACTCAAATAATTAGATTTGAAAGATTCAAAATATAAAAATTGAGAGTTATACATACGCACTTTAGGGTTGTCATAAAATTAAGAACATAAATTTAAGAAATGGCGGATCAAAGTATCAATTTAACAACTTAGGATTGTCATTACCTAGCTATGTATTATCTCACTTTAGCAATGTTCATTATGTTTAGTCCAAAATTTCCTAATGTCTTGGTTCTTTCACTCCCATTACTTGAACCAAACAAGCCCTGTTTAATGAAGTGAATGAATTATGTAAGCTCTCACTTCTCATTCTTCACTTAACCATTAAGAGGATATGAACAGTTTTTGAACAGTCACTTTCCATTCAAGATCTCTCTCTAAATGGCAAGGTAACTTGATATATGGAGTATTCTTGGTGCAAGCCCATTCTCATGGTACTTACTAACATATTTCTTAGCTCCATATCTCTATGTGAGCTTAAGTATGGACAACCATATACCATAAACATCGAATAACATCAAACACATCCATAACATTAAATAAAGTGAGGTACTACGTAGTTTAGGCAATAACAACCTTAATAACTACTTATAAATCCATCAAAATCTCATCCAACATGTTCATAACATATCCATAAATCCTTCTCAGTCAATAAAATACAAAAAAAAAGAAAAAAAAAAGAGAAGAAGTAAGGCTTATATGTTGAAGAGCAAAGCTGGAATTCTGTGGTGGCAGTTTTATGTCTCCTTAAAATCCTTTGATTTCACCTTGAATTCTCTTGATTTTTCTCTAAAAATTGTGTTCTTCTCTCTGCTAGGGTTATGTAAATATAATGCCCTGGAAAGAAAGTGTATTTACATATAACTTAATTTTCTTCAAGTTACAATATTGTGATCAAAATATTTATTATTAATAAAACAAAAGAGTTTGGTTTTATTTGTATGAGCATATTATAACTAGTCATAAGGCACGAAGGTTCTTTTGTAAGTAATATACATATACATGGAGATGTATGGGAAACATGTATATTATTAAAATCTAAATTAATTGATTCATAGTCAAATAATCAAGTTGGTCACTTGATTATAGTTTAAACTGTCATGATGCAATTTACCTCTATGTAAGTAAAGGAGTTTACTTTAAGGGAATGATGAGTTTCAAATCATGATAGTAGTTGACTAACGGTAATGGCACTACTAAATGAATCTGGAATCTTATATGTTTTAAAAAATAAAGTAGGACATTACTTTAATCTTAAAACATACACCTTAGCATTCGTTTATTATGAACCACAATCTTGATGAGTGATGAACTCATGTGTGTTTCATTATAATTCTTGATATGATCGGAATGGATTTTTACAGGGTATCAATCTAGTGCCTGCAAGTTGAAATTATTAATTGAAAGATGCATCAAGGAACATTCACTTAAATAAAAAGTTTATAGTGATATCATCACTTCTAGATATTTCACAAAGATTGGTGATTAAATTGGCGCCAGTAGTTTAATGGACTATTTACCCATCAAGTCTTAGCACCAAGTTTAGATCTTGTGTGTTAGTTACCATGTAGAGTAAAATGGGAGATCTAGAAGGAAAAACCAACATAAGGGCATAACGGTATTTTTACCCTTTATTGTGTGGATGACTATAATATGGTTCATAATAGAGTTTTTGATTGGACATCGGATTAATAATTTTAAAACACAGTTTTCAAATTTTAAGTAATTCAAGAGTTCAACCAATTATGTTTAGTGGAATGACATTTGGTTAATAAGTCAGAATTAATTCTAATGAGATTAAATTAATTCTGGGCTTATTAGAGCTTGAATTATTTAAGTCCAATTAGATTCTCCACTCAGTTTTTAGGAAGGTTATTAAAGAAAGTGAGAATAATAAATGGAGGTTATCTGCAAAAAAATGAGACAGTTTGGAGATAAATGGACGAATTGGATTCAGGCCACTAAGACCGGAATAATTTAACTAAGAGTTAATTAAGTTGGGTCTTAAGCCTATAATTAAATATTGGGCTTACACTAATTAATTGATAATTATAAGCCCAAAGGAACATTTAATATTGGGCTGGATTTTGGTTTGATTTGATTAATTAGATTAATTGAATTGAAACAAATGTTTTAAAACAAAATGGAGGGCAAAGCCGAATTCTACAATAATATAGATTTCAGTTTTGTAGCTAAATGGATAGCAACACATTTAGCATTGAATTGCTAAATATAACATGTAGTTTTTTTAGCATTCTTTTGATTAAAGAATGAAGTAATGCTCTTCATTATTAAAAGGTTGATGGCTTGTTTTAATAACATAAATGGCCAACTCTTTTGGAATTCATTTTTTGAATGAGTGGGTGTATTGTTTTGTACTCTCCACTCACTTTCAAAGCAAAACTGATGGTTTTAAATAAATGGTAGTTGTCCATTAACATTTTGGTGCAGCCCTCTTTGCATTCTTTTCATTAAAGAATGGAAGTGTGCATTTTTTTTTGCTATCTATCTTCACTCTCTCCCAAACGTCAAGGGGTTGGACTTGTAAGGACACATTTTCGTTTAGCTTGGATAAAAAATCAACATGTGTGGAATTTTGTCTCTCTCTAAGATCTCCAAAACTGTGGGCAATAACAAATGAGGATGTCTCATTCTTTTGTGCTTTTCAATTAGCCAAATACAACAAAGGATAGATCTCCATTATTTTTCTTCTCCTTTCCCACAAAAGGATTTTGATAACCAAATTGTCCAGGGAGAACAAGTGGTTGATCAGATTGGTTGAGGATGCAGCAATAAGGAGTCAAAGCTGTAGTGAGGAGTTGGTAATATTCCAAGCTAGTTCTTATTTTATTTATTTTATAAATGCCCAATTATGTATGGCTTAAAAGCATGCTGATTTGGTGTTTACGCTTTTGTTATATTTTGATTTCGAAAAAAGTTTTTGAAATCTACCGTTTAACCAAACCAAACATGTTTTTTTTTCGATCCAATATATACTACGCTATATCGCCCCTACTACTTCCTTTATATCTCTAACCCATCTTTCACAATCAAATTCATGATATGTTCAAAACAACACATGTGAAATAACCTCCTACTAATCAGCAAACTCCAACCTATAACTTGTTTTTCAATATTTCCATCATTAAGTCATTTATGCTTTAGTTGTCTAGAGTTATGATTGAGAGCTTGGTGTTGATAATCCAATTTATTAAACACTCTGCTATCAATCAATGTTGTCATCCTTTCACTTATATGTAACACAGGCACATAAATAAACCTACCATTTAAAAACATAAATAATAATAATAATAATATCATTAATTAATAAATGAAAACAATATTAAAGAACATAATTTAACTCCATAATTTTATTTTTTAAAATAAATTTACCTCAATAGTTAATTGTATAAAGTCTAGTTTTTGTTGATGTAATGTGTCTTCACCACCATATAACCCTTCTTTTAGTTATCAGTCATCCACTTATTTGATCTGATGGCTATCTATATATTCATACTTGAAAATATCATCAATATTACTTTTTTATCATGGTAAATCTTGAAAATGTATTTTTTCATAGTATTCTAATTTATAAATCTCTAGAATTAGCAAATTTGTAAGGCCTAAGAGAAGTACACGGGTTGATGCACGACTTTGTATCCCTTCTATGCTTCAAATATTTATTTTATGTCATGTTTTCATCCGAATTCTTCCCTTTTTAGTCCATGAAGGAAAATATAACCTATAAACACACTTGAAGCGAATTAGTATCAAATATACAGTAGAATTATAAATTATCAAGAAAAAATACATCAAATATGGGATATAAATATTATCAATTGTGCATCTATCAATCGTCCCCACAGTGAAGCTTTTGCTTGTCATCAAGCAAACAATAATCAAAATTATCAATTTTACAACATCAATCCCTTATTAATCAACCTGTCCCTTTATACACTAAATCATCATATCCTATTGAATCAAATTTATCCTAAAAATTAACTTTCTAAGTATTAAAAATAATCACATCAATAATCACATTGAAGTTAAAATCATAAAGCTTTACACCATCACCAAGATTTCACTCAATGCGCTCAAGTGTTTAGGGTGAAAAGTACCAAAATCTCAAATAATGCATAGTAAAATTCTTACAATAAGCTTGCAATCACATCTCCATCACTTATGTATAAACTAGAAACAAAAATCGAAAGGTCTTTTTATGGTTTTGATGGGGCTTAGATACGGTATGGTTAGGATAACATGTGAATTTAAAGCAAATTTACTAAAGGAAAATTACAAGACTTGTTTACAAAACACATAGGTCCTTTTAATGTAACTCTATTGGTACCATATACTTATTCACATTTTTTTCTTTCTTATGCTGATATTTTTATTTTTTAATCAATCAAAACATACAAATTTGAGCATTTAGTACCATAATTAAAGAAATAATGGTCCTTTCAAGAATTTCAAGTCTCCAGCAAGTAAATAATGTTCAAGGTTCAAAATAATGAAAAGGTCCTCAAGAATAATAGTATAAAGGTTAATAATGTGGGTTAATAACAATGAAAAAGGCTATGGTTCAACTTGATTATTCCTAAGGGATAAAATTGTAGATATGGTAAATATCAAAGAAATAGGCTAAAACAAGTTGTTGAACCTAAGTGTCTTTATCATGTCAATGCTTCTAATATGGTCTCAATATGCAAAATAAAAACAAGTTCTATAATCATTCTACTAAATATGATAACACATATGAAAGAGTAAAAAGAGTTTAAAAATTTTGAAAATTTCACTCTTAGGCTTAAAAGCTCTTGAAAAGGATGGGTTTATATATGTGTAAAAAATATGCAATATTATTCAATTTTATTATTTCAATGAATACTAAAAATGTGACTTAGAAAAGTATTTTTATTCTAATACCAATTCAACTTACTATTCAACAATGAAATAGTGTATTTATAAACAGATTTTAATTAAGTCAATATCAGTTTATAAAATATTATAAGAAGGATTATTATAAGCTTAAAGAATTTGTTAAAAATCACGAATCCCTTCCCCACATTTAATTTGTACATTGTCCTAAATGTACACAATAAAAGTATATAAAATAAGTGTGAAGGGTTATGGTATTTTCTTGAATATGACAATTTTTAGATTTTTGATCCTTTCAATAGCAAACTAAATCCTTGCAAAATATAAAAGGAAAAGGGATAAAAGGATAAAAGAAAATAAAGATAACAATAAAAATAACGAAAATAATTAAAAAACATGAAAAATGAAATAATATAAAATAAAATTTATCCTAATTCATAGGTTGCCTCCCATGTAGTCCATTTTTAACGTCATTAGCTTGACCTATCCAGCATGTTCCCCTCATCCTAGGTCTATAATCAATGGCTCGATTCCGCCTGTTTCTTCATATAAGAGTTTGCAGCTTATAAGTAAGCAACCTGTTGCAAGATAATAATAAGGACATAATTTATCAAATTAATAAGTCCAACTGCATGCATTAATGCCCTTTTCAATGACAAAATGTTAAAAATATATGGAATTGAAAAAACTCCCTGAATTATTGGTTAACTTGAATATTTTGTCTTCGAGGAAGTGGGAACCCTTTGTACTTAAAGTCACTACCAATAATTCGTTAATAGTTTACTTATATGATTCCTCTACTAGTCCTTCCTCAAGCACCTCTGTCCATTCTTCTTCTTCCTGAACAAAGGCTTCTGGATCATCTTCTTCTATTACCTCCTACCACTCCCCTACTTCCTCTTCTTGGATGGATACTTTTTCTTCTTCTGGAAGCTCTTTTTAGAATGTCACTCCATTCATAAAGCCAACCTTTTTCTTTTCTTCACTTTCGAATTTGCATCAATTAGCTTCATTTCAACAAGGAGTTCCATTAATTTATCTGTAGTACTTCCTTCCCTCTTCATTAATTTATTAGTAGTACTTCCTTCCTTTTCCTCTTCCTCTTCTTCTTCTACTGGGAACTCTTTTTCATTACTAAGAGTGATTGTCATTGCACATTTTATAGGGTCTGTCAGATAATATATTTGCTGATTAGTCCACCTGATTCACCATATTTTGTATATGAGCCTCTATTTTTTGATGCCTCATGATTGATTCTTGAATGAAATCAGCAATCATATGCTCTAGAGTTGGCTCGTTAACTGGAGGTGCTTGGTGTTGTAAGTATAAAGCTAAAGTGTAATCATTCCATCCATAAACGTAAGAGTTCTTGCATTTTGAATTATAACCATTCTCGTGTGATGCACTTTGATATTGGTTTTACATGCTCGATCCTTCCCATATAGAGTTCAGTGCTTAACATTCATGATTGTAAAAATTATTCCTACCAATGTTACAATATGGTCTAGATATTAGTTGACACTTTGAAAACATGTGACATCCTTTCTCTCCCATATGGTGATGTTATAGATTACGAAGACATATTTTGGCTCCCATAAAAGTATTATCCACTCAATCCTTCCATTGTGAGTTATGGTTATGAAGTTAAATCTTAATTCTTAATTAAACTACAAACACATTGTTAATGTAGACAAGTTCAAAAGATAATTAAATGATAAGAAAAAATACAACAATATACAATAAAATAAAAATAAATGAATAACTAGTGACTAGAGTAATAGCATTTAAGTGTTCCTAATATTAAAGTCCCTAGCAATAATGCCAAAAAACTTGATTTACTTTTTCTAAGTGTCAATTATGAAATAACCACTAGTGCAACGTATAGCTGTAACTAGTACCTCAAGTACAAGTCGATCCCATGGAGACGATGAATACTAATAGTCACCTTTATTGTCGGCCTCATGAAAATTTTTTCCCTTAGATTAAGCATAAGAACTTATGGAAAGAATGCATGAGAAGAATTTGAGGGTATTTTCGGTATATAGCCTAAAGGACAAGGGTAAAGGCGACTTTGGCAGAGGCATGGTGGACATGTCTTCTTGGCAGAAGGTAGCGTGTTTGGGAGTGAAAGAACATAAGAGAAGCTTCGGATGAGAGTGGAAAGAAGAGAGTTGAGACTTAAGCTGAAATTTTGAGAGGCTAAAGAGAGAATCCGAGAGAAATACAAAAAAAAGAGAGAAGGAAGCAAGAGTCTACTGTTGAGGAAATCAAGGAGGGATACAAGAGAGACAAGAAAACACAAAGGAAAGACAGTCGTAGTGAATATAGAAGCAAGCAAGGATTTAACGTGGGTTACAGATTTATAATCAAGCAATGAGCCAAATGTATCTCTTAAATGGTTTTGATTTTTGCATAAATATGCAAATGATGTTCTATATATGTGTTGCATATTTTACATAAAATTTATCTTCTGAAAAAGTTACATGTTTTGAAGAACCGTGTTTCAAGAAATGTTTCAAGAAAGAAAAGAAAAGTTTTCAAGATCTGCCATATTAGGCAGTAAGTTTTCAAGATTCATGAAAGTTCTGTGTTATGTGGGTTTGAGGTAGTCCCCAAGAACTGTCACGTG
>JANIIA010000192.1:20998177-21025127 GCA_027478495.1 Erythroxylum alaternifolium
AAACTCACCCCAATTTGCAATTATTTTTCAGGACTCAGAAGAATACCCCGTTAGGAGACGGGAGTATGTCTACTGCAAGAGAAAGAAAGAAGAGGTCGGGATCAGTTCGCGTCTGCATTGTGTTTCTTTATTTGATTGTATTTTCCGCAAATTATTGCACTGATTTGTAATTAATTATTACAGTTGATTTTGAGAAGTTTGAGAAACAATTGTATTATACATTTTGGAAATGGGCCCAAGTGGCTAATAAAAGTGTTTGTGATTTTCTATTGTGTTGTAATATGTTCTGCTTTCCGTTTAATAGACAGAGTGTTTTCAAAAAGTGGACATACATAACTGATAAGTGTAAAGTGTTTTAAAAGAGTTTACAAAAAAATTTATACCGACTTTTGTGAAGTGTTTAGTGAAGTGTTAAGTGATGTGACACGCCACCCTCGCGGGGCACGAATTCGGGTATCACTGTTGATATCGGGTTTGGGTTCAGCGGGAGTGGGGTGTTACATTTAATGCATGCTTAATTAACCTTTCTGGGTATGTAACTATTAATAAATCTTGACCATTTAAACGTCATATTTTGTATACTACCATTTTACAATCAGATTTGTACCTTTAAGTTGGCTTGATTTACTCCAAATTCATCAACCATACTTTACACTTATCCTTGAATATTTTTATGATCAAAAGCCTCTTATAACACACACACAATTGTTACTTTAAATTTGGAATTTTAGTAAGCTAGACGTATACATTCACTAAACTTTTTCCAACAATGTATATTCATACATTTACCCAATTCTCATTCATAAATACCCCATGTTCTTCAATGCTCATTCATCCATACCTTATACACATTACTCATGTCCTTAAAATCATGTTTGCATTAAAAGAACTCATTTATTCCTTTGACAAATCATAATTTCCAAATTTGAACTCAACCACATCAAAACAAACCATTCTTTAGATCATAACATCAATTAACTACATAAACTTATCAAGCTTTTAACTAATTAATCAAGCAACAATATAGGCTCATTACTAGCCTTAATTAAGTCCAAATATACCAATTTAGAGTGAAATTTCTTAGCTGGTTAAACATGTACACAAGGATGAAATTAAAATTCCAGAATTTGTTATCAACATCACTAATGTGTTTAACTTTACTACCTTCAATACTTCACGAATTTTACAAGCTTAGAGACATCACTAACACCTGAAAATTTCCAGATTTCATGTCCTTTAAGGTTACTTCGTTTCAGGTTAATTTAAGTTCCATATTGGTTACACTAAGGCTTACATAGTTCTGCTCACTTATGTCATTAGCAGTCATTTTTTACAAACACACCTATAACTCTAATTTTCCATATTTGAAAACACCTTAATAACAGCTATCTTAAGCATGAATTCCTCATCAATTATACTTCAAATCCCAACTTAAATCATCCATACAACAACCCATAAGCTAATATTTTCGTACATGTAAAAATAGAATAGAAAAGTACCCATTCATTCTCTATTTTCCAGCACATCTTTAACATCAATATAATAGACAGTCTATCCTAATTCAATCATCATAATCTTTTTATTATAACATGCCATAAAAATTAATACTTTACTTACTTGTTTATCTCAAATTTCACCTCAATTCATAAAGTTAACCTAGCCTTCCATGCATGCAAGATCATCACAAATTCAAGGTCGAAGTAAAATGATTTTAGCAAAGGCAAATAATGATAATAGAATATAGCTATCTTTGAACAGATTTTTGTGTGGAGCTTGAGGTGACTATGAATGAAATTGAAGCAAAATTCAGAAGTTATGAGAGTGTGTGAATGTTTCAATAGTGAAAGTAATGGAAAGGAGAAGAATTAACACAATGGAAACTACTCTTGCAGTAGCTTGACTTATCAAATGCTAGGTGTCTCCATGTTACAATGGCATATGTTACTAAGCATGTAAGCCACTTATCCCCTCCATAAACTACCAAATGTCATCTAGTTACTAGTCCTTTTGTCACTCATTCATTTATTTCATTTGTCAAGTAATTACCTATGTCAAATGTCATTCATTTATCTATGTCAAATCTCACTCAATTTATAGGCTTAGTCATCCTAATTTTTTATGTATCAAAAACCAAAATAGAAACTTTCATTCATTATCATTCATGTAATCTTAGTTCTTTCCCACTTCAAGAACACTACATTAGTACCTTGCTTTAGCATTAATTCACCTCCATTGTACTTAAAAATTCAATCTCATTCATCTATAAAACAACCTATAACCTACAGTTTTTATACATCAAGAACAAGGCATAAAAGTATCCTATTTATGCATCATTTTTTCCAATTATAACAATTGATTCCAAATTTACTAGTAACCAATCAAACCAAAATTTAAGACATAAACAATACACAATTCACATCGTGATCATTTTAACTTTTCATACCTCAGAATATGTCAATTGAGTGCTTATACTATCTTTGCAATATGTACGAAATTATAATTCATGTGTGTATGGTAATGATATGCATATGAATAAAATGCATTTCATGAATGCTAAACTGATATGACTCATATGTAATAATCTAAGGCTTTAACCCTTAATATAAAAAACGGGCTATTACCTAGAATTTTTGGTAACTTAATTGAGATATAATTTAATTTCAGTTAAACATTAATTAGAATTACAATAAATTCTAACTAAATACCAATTGGGCTTAAGTACGATCTAGTTAAATAATTGGGCTTAAATATGAATAAAACAAATCCATCGTTTTATCCTTATCTACAATAGTCATCTTAAACTTTTGTAGATCACTAACTATTTAGTTCTACACATTGATATGTCGTTCTAGTTTATTCTCTTGTGCATGTTTAGCTTTTATAGTCTTTAATTTATATATAAGTTATGTATCGACTCTCTAGCTTCTTTCATGTCTCCACATGAGATGCAATCTCTATGACTTGGTATATAACTTCATTTGTTAAATAAAGATGAATAGTTTCAACTGCTCATATAGGTAATCCCTCCCAGTCAAGCTCTTCCATGTCTCTCAACATGTTTTTACATAACCCCTTCAACATGAGTTGTTGGCAAATAAATTCGTCATTCTGTGTCATCATAGTCTAAAATTTCCAATTTCACTAAATTTATTCACTTTAAACCTTGCGATTGAAGTCAATATTATTACAACTAAGTTCTAGTACCACTTATTAATAAATATCTTGCAACAAGAACAAAGTTGTAGGAAAGAAACTAACCAGAATAAGAGATTCGATCAATTAGGTATGCTACGTCTTAGAGCGCCAATAATAGTTGATTTCACTATTGTGTCAATAGCTTACTTAATGAGAAGATTTATTATACGAGATTTACACAATTATAGTTAATTTTAAACTCTAATTAGCATTAGCCTTCAAAAATTTCATAAAAAATATTCCAAAAAAAGATGCATAGATGCTAATATAAAATTGAAAATTATATAACAAAATATATTGAAAGACAATTTTGTAATTTTTAAAATTTAAGAATTATTTTATTGAAAGGTGATAGGTAATTTTCCAAATTTTTAATAAAAACCTCTTATCTTGCAAGCATACAGATCAGAAATCACAGTATAGATAGGTATCGTCCCCCAGGGATTGGTTAGTCACCGAAACAATCCAAATTTTCTTTTGTTCGGGAAACTCAAATACTTAGATTTGAAAGATCCAAAATATAAAATTTAAGAGTCATAAAACACATTTTAGGGTTGTCACAAAAGTAAGAACACAAATTTAGAAAATGGTGAATCAAAGTATCAATTTAACAACTTGAACACAAATTTAGAAAATGGTGAATCAAAGTATCAATTTAACAACTTAGGATTGTCATTACCTAACTATGTATTATCTCACTTTAGCAATGTTCATTATGTTTAGTACAAAACTTCCTAATGTCTTGGTTCTTTAACTCTCATTACTTGAACCAAATAAGCCCTGTTTAATGAAGTAAATGACTTATGCAAGCTCTCACTACCCATTTTTCGCTTAACCATTAAAAGGATATGAACAGGTTTTTGGACAGCCACTTTTCCATTCAAGATCTCTCTCCAAATGGCAAGGCAACTTGATATATGGAGTATTCTTGGTGTAAGCCACTCTCATGGCACTTACTAACATATTTCTTAACTCGATATCTCTATGTGAGTTAATTCTATACAGCCATATACCATAAACATTAAAAACATCAAACACATCCATAACATTGAATAAAGTGAGGTACTACATAGTTTAGGCAATAACAACCATAATAACTACTTACAAATCCATCAAAATCTCATCCAAAATGTTCAGAAAATATCTATACATCCTTATCAATCAACAAATAACAACAAAGAAGCAAGAAAAGAGAAGAAGTAAGGCTTATATGTTGAAGAGAATAGCTTGAATTCTATGCCGGTAGCTTTGTGTCTCCTTGAAATCCTTTGATTCCACCTTGAATTCTCTTGGTTTTTCTCTCAAAATGCGTTCTTCTCTCTCCCTTGGATTTCTTGCACGACCTTCTTCTTTTCTAGGGTTTAAAATTGAGTTTTTTATACCTCATTTAATGATTAAAACGACGTAGGAAGGAGGAAGTTGTCAGCTAGAATTTTCCAGAAAACTATTTTCTGTCTTGATTTCAATCCATTGTATCTTATGGATTCTTATCCAAATTAGGCGTTTATTTCACCTATTTGAAGCTGAATTTCTTCTTTTTATTTTGTATTAAAAACGAAAAACATATAATAAGAATTTTCTCTTGAGAAAGCTTAAATTGGTGATGGGTCAGCCCAGGAAAATTCCAGCTTTCCTTTGGGCCACATGACTTGCTTTCTCTTGGTTCTTCTATCCTTCCATCCCTTAAAACCACCTTCAAACCTATTGATTAACAACAAAATTAATCACTTAATCATTCACAAAACACATGCAATTCATACCAACATAATGTAAGAAAAGACATTAGAAGAACTACTTTGCCAATTTAAGGTTTAGGACTACACTTATTTTAATTCTTCTTAGTGTGAATGTTTGAAAGGATATAAAGATTCATTTGGATATCGAATGGTTATCGGGATGATTTTTGGTGTTATTTTGGTGTTACTTTGCATGGAAATGGTTGTATATGACAATAGAGTATTGTGTAGTGGAATTTTGTCTTAGGTTTATTTAAACCAATCACATTTTTTGAGTCATAACTTAGCCTACAAACCTCTAAATTGGGTGATTTTAGTTTCATATGAAACTTAAAACATAGAAATAAAAATCTCTAGAAGAGACTCTGACTTAATTCTGGCTTTATGACATTATAAATTGGGATTAAAAATGGTGACATGATGTTGCCCCTGTTTTGGAGCAGCTTGTGGTATTTGATCTATATCTCATGATTGGGAAGTTCAAATGGTCTGATTGTTAGTTCTATAGAAACTAGAAACATAGGGGAACACATTTCTAGAAGACCTTAAAACCTAATTCAAATTGTTTCTATATGCATATCAAGGAACAATTGGAGTTCGTCATGTGATTTGCTTCTAGACTGATTATTTGCCTATTTTTAAACCCAAATTGCACTATTTTGAGTTTGTTTTCATTTTTTATTTTTGCCAAATCTTATCTGAACCTTCTTGAATGTGTATAAAACTTTTCAAACACCTAGAAATAAATGAAATAGGACTCACTATATGTGAATTGGTTGATTGAACATAGGAATTTAAGATTGAGCATAATGCATTCCAAAGAAAACTTACATGTATAAAAATTATTTGTATTCATATTTATCTCATATATGTATAGTATGATTATACAAGTGTGATTTTGACACCCTTCTAATGGTAGTAAGTTATGACTTGCATGTATGAACACAGATACAGATTGTATGACTTGAAATGTATATCATATGACTTATCAATATATGAATTGTGAAATTGGAAATGGTTAAAGGAAAAGTTATAGTGCATGCTCTATTATCTTGGTGGTGGATAGATAGGCATGCCTATATGGATACAGCACAACTGCTATAGTTTGACACCAATGGTGTCCTCATTTCGAGACTACAATGTCGCTACAGTTTGATGCCTTCGAGTATCCACAGTTTGATGCCTTCGAACATCCACAGTTTGACACCTTCAGATATCCATAGCTCCTATTATCCACACTCACGAAAATGTACAAGCCTAACACAGAAAGTAAAGTAAATGGTTAGAAATAAGAAATACAACATGATAACATAAATAATTGGTATTGATGAGCATTTGTATTTGTATTGATAATTCGTATCAATGAGCATTGAAAATTAATATTTGGCTTATAAATGTGAATTTTCAGTATATGGATAATATGTTGAATCATATTTGCATTATGTACTTTGCTTAAGTATTTCATCAGTGTTTACATGAGCGCTAAATATCAATATTTGGTTCATGAATATAAATTTATGGTATGTGAGTTATGATATTTTTAAATATATGTGCTTGGCAGATGACTACTATAAGTGTTCATCCAAACTAAAGGTTTTCCTCATTAAGCTTTCAAGCTCAGCACGGGTGTTAATCTGTGTAGGTCTAGGTCATAGAAGTGAGGTACAGGAAGCATCCATAGGGACTAAGGCCAACAACTAGGAGTAAAAGTACCTTTGAATGTGTCTTTTGAGTAAAGAATGGTTGCATATGTGATAAAGGAAATTGTATGTTTTCCTTTTGGATTAACATGTAAATATAAAGGTGTAATACTTCTTTTCAATGATAATGTTAAATGATATGAAATTTTCTAATATGTATATTTGTAGCATTGAATAGAAAAATGTGTAATGACAATCCCTATAAATGAATAGAAATGTATGTCATAACTGTTTGTACAGGAATTTGGTTGCCATGTATGTGGGTGGTTGTAGGTTCCGTATAGGGGGTGTTACACTAACATTTACACTAACACTTAATTTAGACATAATATTTGAGATTATTAAAATATAAACTTATTATTTCAAAATATTGTTAATTAAATCCTTAATTAACATAACCCTTAATCTCATTTAAGTTTCATCAATTAAGTGTCACGTCATCGCTAATACAACCTATTTATTAATTTTTTCAACTTATATGGGGCTTACTAATTCCATATGAACCTAAGTAAATTAGTGGCTCCAGTTTAAAAATAAAAACTTTTCTCGTTTCTTCTCTCTTTTTCTTCTCCATAAGATTTTTATTATGGTCATACAATAAAGTGGATTTCATAATCTCAGTGTTATTAAGGAATGGCACTAAGTATATATAAAACAAAAGGTAGGTTGTCATATATTTTCCAAGGGGATAAAATAAAGATTTGATTCTAAAAGAAAGTGAGAAGACACCCCATTTTAACAAAGACATATGGGCATTACTCTTACTATAATTTGTTGTAATTTTTGACTTTACAGGCGGGCATTGCTCAAAATCTAAGAGAAAAGCTCCTCCTTTATTTAATAAAATCACTATTGTTAATTTGTGCCAAAGATTTGAGTTTTCTACTCTGTTGAATATGTCTAAAGATAGTGTAACTTTTTCATAATGGCAATCAGAGATGATTGATGACATGAGTCTCTCACCTTCTAGTGATCATAATGACGTGCATATTTTAGCAATTGATGATAGCCTTGTTGATTGCAGGGTCATTAAATAATTGCTAAAGATTTTTTCTTGTAAAGGTTTGTGTCTTAGTTATTGAAAAATTTAGATAATGAGTTGTATTCATTTTTCTAATGATCGTGATGGATAGTGGAATAAGAGCTCTTGAGTTCCTTAAATTGGATGAAGTGAAGAGCACATTAATTGATGGCCTAAAGATAAGTGTTAATCAAAAAATTCTTTAGAAACTTAAGCTCATTCATGAGTCAAGGCTTTACTGATTCGTTTATTTATTGTATGAATCGTAGTGATTGTCAAAGAAGACGGAGATCTTATGAAAACTTTTAAGTTTAGTGGAATTGATGGTGTCAGTGATGACAACACCAACAAGCTTTGCAGTTGCCATTACCATAGTAAAAATCTCATGGAGAAAAGGAAGAGAAAAGAAATGAGAAAAGGGCATAAATAGTTCCCACCAATGCCACATGGCATTGGTAGGTCCAACATAAGGAGAAAAAGCCACATCAATGATGATATGTCATTAACTAATAGAACATTGATAGGATTATGAGTTTCATTAGTTGGGACATCGATTCAAGTGATTTTAAAATGATAGATTTTTTTAATGCTTCTAGATATTAGGTTCTAAATTAAAATTTATTACAAACTTTAGTGACTAAAATGTACTTTATTCAATTTAAGTTAGCCCCTAATATTTGATAATCTATGAAAAAAGACTAATAAAACCTTTAGGCATTTTTGCTGACCTAATAATTTTGTTTATTTTAAAGACACATATTAGTTACATAAGTAATGACGTAGACCCCTAAATATTGAAACAATTAAAATAGGTTTAATTATAGTTATTAAAACACTTCAATAATAATAATTCCCAATCTCAGTTCCAACAGTTAATGTTACCAATGACATCAAACACAATTTTATTGAAGAGTAGATTCAATCTTGCCAACCACCTTGACTGTCAAAATTGAGTGGACTAGACAAAGCATTAATTTAAGACTCATCATTGAGGACGTTACTATCACCATTCCTAGTTGCAAAAATCAAAGGCATTTCAATACTTATGAATGTAAGCCATATAAAGAGTATAATTTTTAGAGTCTAGATTAAGGTTAGTTAACCAATAGTGTTAATAAGCTTAAACTTTGCTCAATTAATAGAAAATTTAAGCATTGAAGGAATGAATCAAGAAAATATTGTCTTAAACTCATTTTAAAAAAGTGAACTAGGTTGGAACAATAAGGGAAAAAGTAGAACTTTACAAAAGAAAATATACTAAGAATTTTAAGGAAAATTTAAATGCTTAGAATTGGAATTTGAATTATACTATTTGCTTTATCTAAAGAATTAGACTATGCAATTAGAAATTTTAAATTTGAATATAGATTCTAAATCTAAATTAGAGAAAATAAAAGTAAGTTATTTGAACAATAAAATAAAAACAAATGAGTTTGCGAATATAGTGAAAAAGTGATCATCAATGGACTTTAAATGATGGTACTTCACTTCTATCTTGTTATTTTGGGTGTTTTAAAATTGGAATCTTTATAGACTAACGGTTGGAATTGAGATCGAAAATTATTATTACTAAAGTGTCATAATAATTATAAAGAACCTACTTTAGAATTAAAATTCTAATTTCCCCAAACCAATTTAGGAATTTAATTTTTAAGATAACATGGGGCCCTTTCTTGATTTCACCTTAGGAAGGTGTCTTTCTCTTTCGATTTCCATTGGCTTAATCCTTATTCTTTCCTTGAGTAGATGCACACTTTTTCCAGTTTCTACAGACAACCTTCCTTCTTCTTTCACACATACATCATCAGCTTATTAATTGATCACTTATACTTATATATATTATAAGAGACTTTTAAAGATCCTATTAAGGTGGCATGATATTCAAATTTTGATGCACAAGTCAAGACTCAAATATATCAACTTCAAGAGCCTTTAATGTGTTGACACACACCTCTAATATTGGTGAGTTTTAAAGATGAGAATCTTATAATCAAAATTATAACAATTGCCTTATTTGAAGACATGAATTGCTCATATATGGCCTTAAGTAAAGTGCAAACATTATCATGTTGGTCAATCAAATCTTGAATACTAGCCAAGCTCTTAGTCTTCATGAACATTATACTAATGTGATTACATCACTTCCATTTTTTATAAAGATCTGTAACATTAGGAAAGCTAGCTTTAGTAATAGGAGGTGGTTCGTCCTTCGTACTAGCATAATCAATGTCTATCTACCCTAAATGAAAAAGAATTATCTCCTTTCAAACCTTATAGTTATCACCTTTTAACTTATGGATATCAAATTTCATATCAAAAAATTCACAAGATGAATGACTTCAAAATAATTATCTACATTCTTATGTCATAAATTTGAGCAAACAAACATAATCATCCTTTGCCAATGTAAAACGTATGATAAAATGAACTAACAACAAGAATTGCCTATGGGTAAATTTTTAACTCAAATGATTCATATGCCTTTTTAATGAAACTATCAAATTACATTCTATTTCTTAATCCTTGTGGCTAAATTAAGAAATATAACATGATATTTCATATCAATTATCCATACAAATGCAATGAAATTCTTGTGGGATGATCTTATTAGACTAGAATTCATTAATTACAAAATAATTGCCTTTACTGTATGTAATGTTGAAGTCCTCAATGTATAAGATTAATTAAAGATATTGTGGCTAATCTTTAATTAACAAAAATGAATATCGCTAGACATTAAACTTTATAAATCAATTGATTCAAACACATATAACAAATATGTCTATAGCAAACTCCATGACATACACACATAGAAGCATTGATTATAATTTAGGAACAAACTTAAAATATGCTTCAAATATCAGTTTGCAGATCATTAATGATAAAATGATGATTCAAATATAAATTCATATATTTAATTTTCGGATCACTAAAGAATACTTAACATTGAAGCATATCAAGGCAGAGGAAAAAATCATGCTTTGATACTAAATGTTAGGGGAAATTAGTCACTAAATCCAATAAGATTGGATCAAATTAATTCAAATCTTATACATGTAAGAAACCTAATATACCTGGTAGATTTAGTGTGGAAGCGAGAATTACAAGAGACTAATCTCTAGTTATTGATATAGTTACTAAAGTGTAACAAGAGCCTTGAATTTTATAGAGAAATCATAACAAAAAATCTAATTAGAAATGCTGCAAACATAAACTTGATGATTGGATTCTTCTAACCCTTGAGCAATCTAATTTAATGGTGTGTTAGTTTTATGAGTGCTAGGTTTTAAGGAATCCACAACTATGAAAATTTTTATTAGAATAACATTCTTTTATCAAGATTGTCTTTATTGAAATGATAATTATTAAAGGAATTTATTTTTAAAAAAATTAGACCATTTGTTAAAACAATGTCATTATAGAAAACTGTTCAATGAAAAAAAAAGTCACAATGAAAACCTTATTATTCTACTTTTCTGAATGTAAGAGTCATCTCCATCAATCTAAAATAACAATAGTAATTCGATTAAGTTGCCAAAATCAATAAATATGTTTTGGAGATCACAGCGAGTAAAAATCATTTCACCAAAGTATATGAGCTCATATGAGCTCCGGTTGTATTAGAATATTAATAAGTAGAGGCCACATTATAAGCCAAGAAAGATGGAAAAAGAAAACTTTAGTGCATGAGTTGACCCAAGAAAAAAGAAGAGAAAAAGAAAAGGAAAGTGAAAAAAAAAAGTTGAAATGATTTTGATTCAAAGGAGGATATTTCTAAGTTCGGGAAAGTTGATAAGGATTAACATGGATCAAATCATATTTTGGGAAGTTCTTGATGCCAATATTATGAGTTTTGTACTGTACCAATCGGTATTAGTCGGAAAGTATCATACTGGTCAAAAAATGGTTCGAAATTAGATATACAAGTACCAGTTGTTAGTACCAAAAATATCGCATATTATCGGCTGATATTTGAAATATCTGCCGAATACCGATCGGTACTGTAAATTTTAAAAATTTGAAAGACTGTTTTGTAAAAAAAAATTTTAAAACACCTCTTTATCCCAATGCTACTCTGCTAGACTTCCCACCACCACCTCTTCCTCCAGTTTTGTCTCTCTCCTTCTCTCTAGCGACTCTCCACTCTCTTGTGCGAGACATAAGAAACCAGTGTAATACCCACCAAGAGAATCAACAAATTCGACTTCACATTGTTCACATACAACCAAACTTACACTCAAAAGAGTAAAAAGGAAACAAGTCAAAATTACCCGAAGACTTCAACTGAGGACCGATCTCACGGCTGCATTTTATCGAACACCTCATAATCTTCTTCGAGAGTTTCTAATTCTTACTGGTGTGAGTCGTTAGAGAGGTAAATTGGTCTAAGAGAACGAAAAACTCTTAGTAAATCTAGTCTTGCAAGTGCTTCTTCTACCCACTGGTCCCATGAGCTCTTCTCTGTCTCCATCTGCCAAGTTAAGAATGGAAACAGGAAAAGAGAGAGTTAAAGACACGACTATAATAGAAGTAGGTTGGTGAGTGGTGATTGTTATATAACAATCAAAATTTGACTCCTGACTAGAACAAGAAAAAAAAACACACCTTTTCGGTAAGAATAAGAAACTATATATTATAGTAATTAAGAAAAAAAATCATTTTTACAATTTATAAGAATTTAAGTTGAATTTTATAAAGGTAAGTATATAATTTTACAAATGTGTGAAAAATAATATCAATAATAATAAATAAAATATTATTATTTTAAATTTCAATTATTATGGTTTTCAGAAACAAATTAATGTAACATTATAAATTATATAGTACAGTATATTAAATAACTATATTGTAGTTTTAAAAAAATTTAAGAACCGTTTTATAAATTTAAAAAATTAATCAAAATATTACTCCGTATTAATTGGTAGTAATTCAGTAACATACCATAATCAAATCCAAATTAACTGTGGTTCGTGTTCATAGTATTGCTTGGTGCACCATGTCAAGTGAATTAGTTAGTTACACTCAAAATTGACAAGTCACTAGTTACACTCAAACTGACTGTCTAAACCAACCATTGGAGTAACAAAATAAATGTAACAACACGAGCTTCTCCCTCTTTTCTGAGCTTTCGACTGCTCCGTCATCACAGGAACGCATAACTCAAAAACCAATTCTATGTTTATAGGTCTGATTCGCTCATACCTGAACCGCCACACACTTGGGTCTCTCTACAATCTTTTCAAACTAGTCCACAATATTATCCAATCCTTGTTTACCTTTCCAACCATGTCCAACCCTAGCGATTCCGATCAGCAACCACAGGAAGAAGAATCTTCTCCATTTGATCCAACTCAGCCCTCAGTTCCGGTCTCTTATCCGATCAAAACCCTGGAAGAACTTGAATCTCGCGTTTATTTCAACTCCTTTCACTATCCATTTAACAAAGCATCTGTTCCCCTTCAAGGCCCTCTTTCGTTGCCCAACAGGCCCCGACTACTTGTTTGCCATGACATGAAGGGAGGTTACTTGGATGATAAATGGGTTCAAGGGGGCACCAATCCTGATGCTTACTCTATTTGGCATTGGTATTTGATTGATATTTTTGTTTACTTTTCCCACTCTTTGGTTTCTTTACCTCCTCCTTGCTGGACAAATACTGCTCATAGGCATGGTACCAAGGTACTTCTGGTTCCTTTGCCTGTTTTTCAGATTTTTTTTTGCCTTGGTTCATGATATTTCATATTTTTATCAAGCTCCATGAACAAGGAATTAATGAATCTGATGCTGCTGTGAATGGCATCTAAGGTGTTGGGAACTTTCATCACAGAATGGGACGAAGGGCGACTTATTTGCAATGAATTGCTTAAGACAAGGGAGTCTGCTCATATGTACGCTGAGCGGTTGGCAGAACTAGCTGTTGCTTTAGGCTTCGATGGATGGCTGGTGACTGCTGTTTCAAGACTAAATTTTTCTTCTAGTTGTCGAATTGCATCTATTATCTCAGCGTCATTTCTAGCTCATGGCCATGTCTACAACGAAGGCGTTCAATTCATACGTTCATGCTCATTCTTAATATAGTTACAAGTTCAACTGATTTTGCACTTGTCAATTTGAAGTTAGGCTTACAGCGATCAAATCACCCCAAGGAAAGGGTGGCAATAGGCATATTATGGTTGAAATTTTTTTGACTAACCAACTCTTGTTCCAATCCTTACAGGGTTGTTACTAGAAGAATTGCAGTTTAAATGCATCAGTTCATAGACTGTTAAAATGTGCTGATGATGGTTGAGGATTGGGCATTTGCAGATTAATATGGAGATCAAATTAAGCGTGGATCAAATTCGTAATCTGAAAGAGTTTGTTGGCCATCTGACCCAGACTATGCATTCCTCTTTACCTGGATCTTTAGTTATATGGTAAGCCGTTTGCATACTAGTGACAATCCACTCTAAATGATTAATTCGAGTTTGGATCAAACCCATAATGTCAAAGGCTTTTACCCATTTGACCCAGTATGTGTTAATCAAGCGCTTGGATCTTTTGTTGTATGGAGAGGGATAATTGATACCAATAACACTTTATCCAATTGATATTTGGATGATTTGGCTATGCAGGTATGACAGTGTGACAATCTATGGAGATCTCAAATGGCAAGATCAACTGAATGAGAAGAATAAACCTTACTTTAATTTGTGTGATGGGATTTTTGTGAACTACACGTGGAAGGTATTGGCTTCTCTAGTTTCTTCCATTTCTCATTCAGTTTGATGTTTCTTTCTGGGCTTAAATTTTATATATGCAGAAACATTATCCACAACTTTCAGCCGCCGAAGCTGGTATTAGGAAGTTTGATGTCTATATAGGAATAGACGTACATGGCAGGGACACTTATGGTGGTGGAAAATGGAATGTAAGTGTTACTTCAATCATGTTGCATATGTAATATGGATGACCTAGTGTCCAGTCTGTCTTTTACAATAGAGGTAATTAAGCATTTGGGTATTACGTCTAATCAAAGCACAGGATTTATTTTGCAAAAAAAATTAGGCTTTAGTAATATTGTCTGAAAATGCTTATAAAGATAGACTAACTAATTTTAGATTCGAAGATAATTTATATCCTATACTGTGCTTTTGGTGTTAAATGTTTTGTCTTTAAAATGATGAAGTTATTAATGTTTGGGTAGAATATGTTTTCTTTTCATGAAGTATTACTTGTTGTTTAACAGGTTGTTAATTATCATATTGATTGAATGAAAGAATTCTGAAGTTAAAACAGTACAAATTCCTTGGTCTTATGGTGCATATTCAAATGCGATTGAATAGTGCCATGCTACCTTTTTGTTGACAAACTACATTAATTTTTGGAATGCCAGACAAATATAGCACTCGATGTGATAAAGGAGGACAATGTGTCTGCGGCTATATTTGCCCCAGCATGGGTTTATGAGACCAAGCAACTGCCTGATTTTCGAACTGCTCAAAATCAGTAATTCAGTTATCTTCCTGTAACATTTTTGGAAGTAGATAGATTTTCCTTTCTCATTTCTGGACTTCAATTTCATTACTCTTCTGCACAATCCAAAACCTTCATTGGCTTGCACAATTTCATTGATTGATTCTACGGTGATTTTGATTACTTATTTTGGTCGGTTTCAAAGGATGTGAAATTTAGTTGTACAGAGCTTAGAAGATAAAATTTCAGTATCCAGGCTATTATTTTATGAGATTTGCCATCCATTACTTTCTTTTCCAGTTGGTGGAAACTCGTGGAAAAATCATGGGGAAGAGTAAACAGCTATCCTAAAGGACTTCCCTTCCACTCGAATTTTGATCAGGTAGTGACTATTCGTTCCTTTTATGACCATTTTCACCCCTTTTTCATTATTCAACCCTGCCACAAGATGAAGTTTGAAAGACGTGTGAAACCAGAGTCAAGCTTCAGGGAAGAGAGATCAATAGTGAGCATCCATCTCAGAAGGAGAGACAAATTAAAACAGCAAACATTGTTAATATATAAACATCCAAATAGAAAATACATGTTACTAATTTATGTTATTCTGTTGGCGGAGTTGGTTGTGATCTGGGAATTTGAGAAATTCAAACGAGCCTATGAAAAAAATTGCCTGATACTCACCAAGATTCAGCATCCTTTGTCCACGAATGTTGTTTGGAAGTTGCTTAATTCTCTCTTCTCTCTCTCTCTCTCTTTTTTTTTTCTTTTTGTATCATGAACCCTGACATTGCAACCAATAATTTTGGGGTCCTGGATAGCTACCATATGCTGTGTTAAAGACTTTTTATACGCTGACAATTTTTCAAATTGTTAGGGTTCTGGATATCATATTTCGGTTGAGGGAAGACTTGTAAAGAATGCCCCTTGGAACAACTTATCTTGCCAAGGCTTTCAGGTGAACAATAAAATATTGCACTTTTACTATGGATGATAATTTGACACGATCCTTTTCCAACTTTTATTAATTTAAATTTGGAGTTCTGTGAAAATTATTCTTAGTCCCATTAATAATTATATGATTATTATCAAACTGATAGCTTCTTGAGACTTGCACTGTCATTCGCAGCACATTGGATAAATTTTCCAGTTGTCAGACATTTAGTATCCAAAATTGTTTAAGGTGGTCTAGTGCCATGATAATACCGCAAGTTTCTTATCTTCTTATGATCACCATTTTGTATTCTTTTTCTTCGTTGAATCCTATGTTGGAAATGCAAGCATGCGTTTTCAGAAATTGTCAACAAGTAATAGTTTTGTAACTCTACTAAACTATTGGCAAGGAAGAAACAAAGAAACCAAGTATATTTTGCATTTTGATATATTATCTTATTGCATTTAGGCTTGGTAAGTTTAATTGTTTTAGTCACGTAGCTTTAGCTGTAAGCCAATTTCCAAATAGGCCACAGCTTCCCCTCTTCCCATACTTATTCTGCACTGCATGCATTTTCCAATATTTCAAAATTTTTGGCAGCCTATCCTCCAGTTTGTTGATGGCCCAACTAAAGATACCATTCAAGTCCTTATCGAGTAAGTTTTCGTTCCTGTGGTTGTTTTTGCCATCCTTTAGATCAATACTTGCCTTATTGTTTCCATATTATACAATGTCCCACAAACTTTTATCATAAGAAATTGCAATAGTTCAGGGAATGTAATGTGGCAGAAACATGTTAACAGGACAAAAAGGCTGATCTGAACGGGTCCACTTACTGCTACAGCTGAATTTTAAGACCATTTTTTGCTGCTCTTCTACTGTTCAATGAGCCTAATAGTAAAATTTCATAAATGTTACTTTTGGTGGATGGCTTCCTAAGGCTTAATGTATTAATGAGTCATTGAATTTTTCTCTTTTTATCTCCCTGATAATCAGGCATAGTGTACAAGTTCCAAGATGCCACCATCTTTTGGGGGTTTGGGTGCAGGCTTCTTCCTGCCTCATTATATGCTGCCCTAATGTGAGCAATTTTTATCAATGCCAGCTGCAATGAAGTATCTTACTGTGGAGGAGGAAACATTAAATTTAAGGGAACTCTTCACGATGATGATTGCTTCATAACAAAGCTCTTTCAGGGAGAGGTTGTTTTGGATGGTCTGCCTCTACTTGTTACATATT
The DNA here is from genome assembly GCA_027478495.1 of Erythroxylum alaternifolium. NCBI lineage: Eukaryota > Viridiplantae > Streptophyta > Magnoliopsida > Malpighiales > Erythroxylaceae > Erythroxylum > Erythroxylum alaternifolium. The sequence goes on from JANIIA010000192.1 coordinate 21,015,455, forward strand.
CTGTAAGCCATCTCTTCTATGGCTTGGAATAAATGAAAAGGCAGTACCCAGTACAATTGATCTCACCCTATTTCTCTTAAAGGATCAAATTACCTGTTGCATTCCATCTCCTCAATGAATTCTGCTTTTACCACTGTTTGGTATTTGATCAGCTTTTGGTAAAAATGGTGAATTTACGAAAGTGTATAGGGGAGAAGAAAATATCATTTACTCAAAATTATTGTGAAAAAAGATAAAAAGATGAAGGATAATAATTGAATCTTCTACTTTCATCAACTTTATGTGTGGCAAACTATGTGATTTGCAGGTGAAGTCAGAAGGAGATTCATTTTTGGGCCTGTCTCTTCAGTTTACTTCAGCCGTAAATGAGAGGACATCAGTACTTATTGCTGCTAGGGGGCATAGTCGACTCTGTAGTAAATTCCATAAAGTGATTGAGCCGCATCAAGTTAGAAAGCTAGAAAATGCCCCACGATGGGTAATATATGAGGGTACTGTCCTGATGGATGGACAAATGTTAACCAATATCAGTGCTGTATGTTATCGGCCAAAGCTTGAAGAGGGTGAAAAGGTGTCAGAGAATGAAGCAGAAGACCAAAAAACATTGGCTAGGAGTTCCGAGTTCTTTGCACTGCTTGGTAATATTAGTATCAGACGTTCAGTAAAGAACTCAAATTTGCCTCCTTCAGATTCATGGCTTGTTGAGTGTCAACACCTGAAATGCAGCTATGTTTCTCAGGGATTCAAGACTGTTAGTGTGAAAATTATTTGGAAACTAAAAGTGGGAATTGACTGTAGGTTCTCCATGTACAATGTCTATTTTGAAAAGCTAACGAAACAGAACAACGGAGACCTAGGTGGGAGACTACATTTCAATTTGAAGTATCTTGGGGTGGCACATGTTGAAGCTTTTTATATTTCTGATCTTCGTGTTCCTTCCGATACTTCTAGTATCAGATTCATTGTTCAAGTATGTGGCATTGATGGAGCACGCCAGAAGTTGAGTGATTCTCCTTTTCTTAAAGTGGATCTTGAAGGTCAGTAAACTTGTTTTTCAATGTCAGTGCTCATGTTTCGTTTAGTCTTGAGTAATGATAACAAGGTATCACGAGATTAAGTTGTGATCTACATTCTTGACATGTCAAGTTGCACTACTTGTTAACGTACATTAAAACAGATGATGTACTTGTGATTATGTTAGTATTAAGTTATGACCTTGTATGCTCTGCTTTTGCTTTTACTATTTAAGCACAGCAAAGATGTCTACATAGCATGATCTAGTTAAGTTTATTATGTGATTACAGACGTACACTCTGAATCCTGGCCAAGATACATAACCGGTACCACTACAACACATATTCGCATGCAACTCACTAGTGATAACCGCCTTTTGGTATTACTTAAATCCTGATTACGTAACCCTATTTTACCTAAAGACAAGACAGTTAAAAATGGAATGCTTCGCAACAAGCCCCCCCTATACCTTGGCTTTGAAGTACGAGGATTTTCAACCTCGCATCCTTGCTTGTATACATAAGAGGGGCGTACCTGATGTCTCAATTTCAAGTATGAGGTAGATGTGGAAAGTGGTACGATGTCAAATTTGGATATAATTCTATTGCAATTAGAATGAGCAAAGCCAGAAGTTGAGTGATGATGATGATGATGATAGAAAAGTGGTCGAATGTTCTCATTGCTAGGTTATGATGGAATTTCGGAGAACCAATGATTGAAAATGCCCATTCCAGGCCAAATACAGGTAAAAGATGTGACACTTTGAGGTTTAGTACATGCAACTTAACTGGTGGGAGGAGACGCAGTCAAATGATGTTGAAAATAGGAAAGGCAAGATAAGCTAAAGAGGAAGTTAATATGAAAAGACAAAAGGCATATCTCCGTTACCAATCAACCTCGAATATTGCTTCTTTATGGAGACATGAAAGGCTGGTGGGAGAATCCCTTCATATCTTTTGAGGGCTCGAGGATATAATATTTACAAAGCCAAAGTGGGTTTGGATTCTAGATACCATTCCATAATTCAGTTATCATGCTTCTATATTGTTCTTTTCTTTCTTTCTGATTTCACAAGTTTTTGTCTTTCTATCGTGGGGCACTTTCCTGCAATATAAGAAACGCAAAAGTAATTGGAGTTAATTAGTCGCTTGACTGAGGAATCATATCACGATAGTGGATGTTTACATATTCAAACTTACCCACAACCAAATAGCACAACGGTTGAACAAAAGGGTAAAAAGGTTATGCCATTTTATCGAACAATAACCATCACTGATGGAAAGTAGTGAGACGATGTTTTTGGTATCTTCTAGCTACAAGAAAATGAGCCCATTGGAGAAGCTCTACAATGATCGTTTGGATGTTCCTAGATTTCTTCAAATGCTACCATTCATGTGTTCCAGTCTACAACTTCAACTTTTGGGTTTAAAAGGACAAAAGAACTATTCGAAAAGGTGTTGGTCACGTGAAGAGAAGCCATCGCCAGCTTATTGCACTTGAGCAAAGTAGGACAAAAAATCTTAGACCCCACAACTATTGGCTGCTCTAGACAATGAGAAACCAGTCCTTGTCAATGGCAACTTCATAAGGTATAATTACTCCAGAAATTGCAGATTATGAAGATGTATATTTCTTCGCGATTTGCATAAATAACTAGAAACCAGTCCTTGTCAATGCTACCATTCTTGTTTGTTGATCGTACGTTCAGTTATCATTGTCTTGGCCTGTTTGCCAAGTCACAGTATAGTTGGTTTTTCTCGGTGCATTTAAGGACAACAAAATATCAGGCGATCATCGTTCGTATAATTGTTTTTCTCTTGGTGCATGTAAGGAACAGATATTTATGGAGGCCATATTGTAACAAATATATATATATATATATATATATAGAAACGATAGTTACATACACTTGAAGCCAAAAAGCGAGTCGCAAGTGATTATAAACCCGAAAATCAGGTTGACACGATCCAAGTAGAAGCTTTTGAAACGCATTCAAACAAATGACAAATTAGAAACGCTTTACTGTTGTCTTACATTAAACTATACCCATAGGAATTATCAGAGGCTACAGCTAGAAGTTGCTACAAAGGGCTGCGATTTAATGGGTGGGGTTTCATTTTTGACTTGCAAAATGCTTCCCACAATAAACAAAAGTTATCGAGGAATCTTTTCGGTCAGCTGTTGCCTTTTGTCTTATTCTTCATGGTCTAAAAATATTGCTCTGATTCGACATATAATTGTATCGAGATGGCTTTCGAAGACATATTAACCATGAAAATTTAAATAAAAAAGGGCAATTTCCTTTGTATACTTCCCATGAACTGAGCACTTCCTTGCACGTGAACCAACTAGAAGAATCTGTGACCAGACTAACAGAGCAATAGGCATTTAATCTTGTCCTTTCTACACTACAAGATATTACCAGGTAAAACTGTAATAATGCACTTCGACCGATACTGAAAGCGATTAATAACATAAATTAGTGTCATTCCCTTACTAATAAACTGCAAGCTTTATGCCTTGTTATGAAGAAGAGGCACTCCACAAGTGCTAACCAATAAAGAACCTTTTTTTACCATCGAGTCCCTGTGTTTCCAAGAAAGTTAAAACTTTGATATTGTTAAGGCATAAACAATTTTATCTATGTATATAAATAACCTTCTACGTATTACCTTAAGACGTACCTAAAAGCCTTTTCCTTGAGGACAAAAAAAAATTTGTTTATAATTATTTTTGACCAAATCTCTCTTTGTATTTCTAAGTTTTTGCTTTTGGTACTCATACTCGATCGAGTTGGTGATTCATGAAGAACTTGTTTCTCTTTTGAAGATCAGAGTACACTAATTACCTACGAGAGTTTTCAGATTGATGGGGAGGCCACGGACACCTCCTTAATGTGTTTAGTGGAATACTTGAAAGGGAAATTTCGAGTTTACTTCGTTAGTCACATGCTAGAGTTGACCTCTTCAAGTTACCAGACTTTTAAGACTCGCAGTCTCAGATTTTTTTTAATTATCATAATAATAATAATAATAGTAATTAAGATTATATCATTAATTAACACCCGAAAACGACAACTCTTAATTAAAAACGTAAATGAAGTGATAATTGATTAATCATATACCAGCATGAAAGTTCTGTAATTAAGAAATTATGTCACCGAAGATGCTCTCTCTCTTGAGAGAGTCCTGGATTACATTACTAGGAGAGGCAAAATTAAGGTATTGAGGAAGGGTGTTTTGGAGAAGAAACGTCCTGTCATCTGGATCCATATGTGGGGTTGGCATCACTGGTTCATTTTGCATCTGAATGCACAGTATTTCCGCCTGAGCCACAGCTAGTTGCATTTGCAGCTGAGAGACCTGGTTTTGCAGGTAAGATATGGCTCCAACACACCCATATACCGGGTCTCTTACTCTTGCGTTTGCTTCGTACACTAAACTGCTCACTGCATCTGCTCTCTGATGAACTGGGAGCTCCTGTATAAGCATCAAAAGTGAGCATATCAAATACTGAAACACACGGAACTGGATGAAAAATATGTTTGCGGGTGCATAGACGTTGAAGGATGTATAGACAAGTAGAGACCTGCAACATTTTGCTGACATTGCTAGCACCAAAGACCTTGTGGACAATGGCAAACTTGTGGGGATCATCGGAAGGGAAGTATGGAGCAAAAATACAGTCCTTAGCGCATCGACGTCTAAGCAACTTGCAGGAAGCGCATGGTGAATTTCCACCCATGTTAGGTTTTTGTCTTGCAGAGTGGAGGGGAAGTTTGTTAGGGAAGAAAGGTAGTAAAGAAGATGAGAAATAAAAACTCTGGGAGAGAAAGAGATGGGAATGCCCTTATTTATAATGGCCATGAACGTTCGCAATAGATCAAGTGTGTAAACTGTTCAAGGATAATAATCATTTAAAAATGGACTTGCCAACAGGTGAGTCGAGCACACATACTTGTTATATCATCATAAGTGTTCTTGGCAGTCGACGAAACCCAAGTCCACTATAACATTTTAAATGTATTACTTATTTTCCATTCTAAAATCCAAATGGTCAAGTCGGTGTTCTACTTTCATAATATGGCTAATAACTTCAGTACTTTTACTTCTTAAAAATTTAATTTTATAAAATTACACAATCCAAATTGCAATTAATTGCAATCTCGATCGAGTTCTAGGAAAAGTGACTATTTCTTCATATAAGTTAACCCCCTTTTTTTTTTTAATTTAAAAACAAACTTCATCGAAGGCAACGAGCAATTAGAAATCCTATCAATGACAGGGTTTTGGCCTAGGAAGGAAAGCTTGTCAAAACTTGTATTTATCTGAAAAGCTTGCTAACTTTATGTTAACTAGGAACAACACAATTGGTCAACAATAAAGGGCATCCCTATCAGAAAACGATAAACGCTACTGAAGGCATAGAACAACGGTTCCTGTTGACCCGCCGCCAAACCGTGTTCTATCTATGTAAGGCTTCCACGTTCTTCTTTGACTGTTCTTAATCTGCAGAATGATAATGGAACGAGGTATGTTGAAGTTATTAGGATTAGGCCGGGTTGCAAACACTAGATTTAGTACGTTCATTGTATTTGAAACCCTAGCTAGTCCAAGGCCAAAGAAACTCTATGTGTGAATGTTTGCTAGGGTAGCGATAAATTAATTATATAAACATTCACGTGAACGCGCACACAGACACACAAGGAACTTTGGCTTCGACTTGCACTCAGTTGATGAACTAGACTTTCAAGAGTTCAATCATGTCCAAAGTTGACGTGTAGCTGCTCTCATCATGTTATATATTGTACAATTATTCTTCTCATCCTACATTCTCTAGCAGTTTAGCGAAGTGTAAGTGAGAGGAAACAATCAGATCAGCCCGCGCCGATATTTTTCTCATCATGAGTTTTGTCTCCTTTAGAGTTTTGATAGTTGGCCAAGAGTTGCCTTGAGTTGATAGTCAATATCCATAATGAGAAGCTAAGAATCATGTCTAAACTTGAGATTTTTCACAAGTCAAAGAACGAAACTTTCTGCAACACTTGTGTTATATTTCAAACTGCAAATCATTTTGTGAGCTTATATTATGACAACGCCAAAATCATGATGAGTTTCACGTTGGTGTTAATTTTTATGATTATAACCTAGGATTAGCTGTGATTGTTCCAACAAGAAACTTAAACAGTTGTAAACAATAACAGGGAGTTGTGGTGATTCCTGTATCCATATAGTACATTCTCATCAGGATCCTATACAGGAGTTATGCATATGGAGCCATGCTTCGTACTCATCCTCACATGACTTTTCTTTATTAATTAGCTGGATTAGTTAACAGCCATTAATAGATGTTAAGCAAAGCTTAGTGTAAGCTGGAACTTGAATATATTGAGAGCTGATAAATGAAAACAAAAAACAGCACAGGATACTCCACCAGGACATTAATGACCCTGACATGAGACTCATTTTGTATAGGATTTATTAAAGCGAAACCGAGTTCGAGAGAGATTAATATTGAGACTTGTAGGAGTTGTAGAACCCCTATGTTCTATTAGAGCATTTAATGTTCCTCACATGATTCCACGCTTCTTTTCCTGTCTTCCAAAATAAAACAGCACTCTTTTCATTGTATGTTGGTCTCTCTAATAATCTATGTATAGAGCCTTCTCATTGTGGATTTTCAACACAATCTCAGAATCTTTTTGTTAAATAGTAATTTGGGCACTCTTCTTCCCTCCAGATGCAAGGACTAATTTCTCCCTTTACAAGTTAAAAAGAACACTAATTAATGATTGTAAGTTTACTTGCCTGTATACCTGTATGGTACATTTTTTCTGCCACTTTCCATTTTAAGCTTTATTTGATGACTTAAATCTATTTGTGAAGCCATGTATTTCAATTCAAGCTCACTTTAAGACAAAGCGCTTTGATGGGTAAACCTGCAAATCAAGCACACAAGGGATAAGAACGAGTGCCCATATAAATATCTGTATCTGTTTTAGATACAGAGTTTCAGAACCCTAAGCAACTCTAGGAATAGGATACGAAAGCAAGACGACCATGTTAATTAATATGTTGGGTCTAATAACTAAGAACCATTTTGTTTTGATTCTGTGGGATTTAATTACGGGGTCTGAGGACACAAATAAATTAGAAGGAAAAAACAGACATCTTCACCACCTCAAAAGGAAAAAACGTGAGAGCTCCAATGCAAAGCATTTAATGAGAGCATCGATCGTGGCTATAAAGATTCATTTTCGAGATGCATAGTTTTCTATCATCTATCATCATCATATTCATATTGTTTGTGACTGTATTGTTGATTTTTTTAACATTTGGTAATCTCAAGGTCCAGGACGTGTCGTGCCTGCAAGATTCTAAGGCAACTTGGACATGTAAATGGGATTGATTTAGACCAAAGTGAGCTACAACCTACAAAACTAGAGAAGAAATTTGTCAATCCCTGCAGAAGAAGCAACTAAGTTTCCAACTACTGATACTACATGGGCTAAATTTAAGTCCTAACATTTATCAAACTTTATGCTTGAACCCAAAAACTGTGCTTTTTGTTACCAGAAAACATAACTACTCTCTGTATATCAACAACTAGTACTAGAACTTTCTGTAAACTACATTGACTATTAGTCCATTATACATGCTTAAATCCTAATTTAAAGAGACAAACGAACATTTATAATACTTTACAACAGTTAGCATGTCATGAATCTGTACTTGTGCTCTTAGTTTGCATAAGTTTTAGCATTTAGCCATTAAACATAAAAGTCTTACAATAATTTACAAGTTTCGAGATTATTCATAGATGCATTCATCTCAAAGTTTAGTTAGTACTGGAGATTTACTCTTGTCTTTTGCATTTGGCTACAAGTATGTGTTGACGAGGATTGTATGATATCATTATGTGAGTGTAAGGAAATAAAATAAACGTATTACAATTTATTTTGGGATAATGGTAGGATACAAGTAATTTTTGTAAAAAAAAATGTTTTTTTACTAACTATAAGGCAAATAAAAATATGATATGTATAAAAATATTCTAAAAATTTAAGTTTGGTATTAATATATTAGATGCATAGATGCAAACTCTTCTTATAATTTCAATTATTTTAAAAATTATTTTTTAAAAAATTATATAACTGATATATGACATTTTTTATATACTTTCTAGATTTGATTATATCACAAATCAAACTAACTATAATCTGATTATCTTATTAAACAAATGTTACTACAATAAAAACGTGATTTTGTAACGGACATTACTGACGGAAAATATTAAACTTTCCGTCAGTAAGTAAGATTTGCGACGGACATTACTGACGGACAAAGGCGTCGTAGAAATAACCGTAACTAATAAATACCGATGGAATATCTTGTTCCGTTAGTAAAATTACCGACGGTAAACTATAAACTGTTGGTAAATTTACCGAAAAAAAGTAATGTTCCGTTGGTAAAATTACCGACAGAAATCTGTAAACCGTTGGTAAATTTACCGATGAAAAATAATGTTCCGTTGGTAAATTTACTGATGGAAAATAATGTTTCGTTGGTAAATTTATCAACAGAATGTTTTGTGGTTGACTGTCGGTATATTTACTAACGGAACATTATTTTCTGTCGATAAATTTACCAAAGGTTTTGCATTTTTCTGTCGGTAAGTTGTTAAAAAATTATCGACGGTTATTTTGTATGTGATTACCGATGGTTATTCCGTCTGTGATTACTTTTGGTTACTCCGTCTGTGATTACCGACAACGAGTGGTTGGTTATTCCGTCTGTGATTACCGACTGTTTACGTTTTTTCGTCGTTCAAACATTACCGACCGGTGTTCTTTTATTGTCAGCAATTATCCCAACTTTACCGATGGATGTTGTTATTTCGTCTGTGATTGCCAACGGTAATGTTCCGTCTATCAGTAATCGTTTTACCGACAGATCGCATATTTTCGTCGGTAAATTAATTATAAAACTTTTTTTAATAATTTACTGTCAATACCCTCAATAAATTTTATTTCATAATGTTATAATTGATGTATAATTTAAACAGGTATTAATGTAATAATATATATCTAATTTTTAAACATAAATTTGATTGATGATATAAAGTTAACAATATCTTAATTGATAATAAAAATATTAAATTGTACATAATAAGTTTTGTAATTTTAATAAAATGACTAAAAGTACACTATTAATTTAGAGATGGTGGATGCTCTGATTGGTGCGATGAGGTGCTACCTTTACCCTTCAACTCATCCACCTCATTACGGAGCTGAGCTATGTACTGCATCAACTGTAACTAATTCATTGACTGTTACAGCTGAGTTGTCAATGTTTGCACTATGCTTCGAAATTCTTGGACTTCATTGTTTGTGGACCGCCTGCTAGATGTTGCTCTACTGGATGTGGAGGATTGCGAATAACATGTATTCGCAAATGAACCTAAGCTGAATATCCTTCCTCGACGGTCCCTACCACCCACTGCATGAAGATAATTTTGAGTCTCATCAACATCTTCAGACTGCTGAGATTGTCGTTGAATGCTTTCTTGAATTTGGTCCTATCAGAAGGCAACATTTATATTAGTAAGTGATAATTATTAAGCATTAATATTAAACCATAAATTTCATATACATTGAGTT
>JANIIA010000192.1:21025227-21035497 GCA_027478495.1 Erythroxylum alaternifolium
GAGTGACATAGACATTAGTAATTGATCTATAAGAATGAAAAAAAGATAAAGAACATGCTATATGATCTGTAGCACCGGTATTAACAATCCATTCGTTGCAATGAAAATTATGAACAGAAGAAATATTTAAAGAGATGTGAGAAACTATCTCATCATTCGAAGAAGGCAAGCCTGAAGTAGAAGATGGCTGAATAGAATTCGGTAGAGTCACTGAATTCACATGATGAGAGGTAGAAGAAAGACCCTGAAGCAATTGCAATAATTAATTATATTGATCTTTAGTAAACTAAAAATTGGAACCTGGTTCTTCTGTAGGTGCAGAAGGATGATGATCTGCAGCTGGAGTAGGAGAATCAACATCAACAGCATTAGCATAAGGGTGACTGGTAAATTTCTTGGAAGTCTTCATGTTGGGAGGATAACAATGTTTCTTGTAACATCTGTCGATAGTATGACCTTCCTTGCCACAATGAATGCAAATTGGTGGGACGAAACTACTGAAGTGCTTTTTAGGTGCAGTAGCATTGAAGCCTTTAATAGTTAAAGTATTAATATTAGGAACCAAAGGACATTCTTGCTAAATAACCAAAGAGAATGCTTTATTCAAAGAAGGTAAAGGATCCATTAACAAGATGTGTGACTTCACAGTCGAATACGAGTCATTTAAACCTTTAATGAAAACCATGACTTGATCATGTTCATGAAAATCTTTAATATGCTTGGAAAGCCCACAAGAGCGCTGAGAAGAACAAGAGCAAGATGGGAGAGGACGCAAGATTTGTAACTCATCCCACAAGATTTTTAGTTTAGTAACATACTCATGAACTGACAAACTACCTTGTTGACAAGTGTAAATTTCAAGTTGAAGGTCGCAAATGCGGAAAGAATTGCTTTGAGCAAATCTTGCTTTGAGATCAGTCCATATTTCATAGGCTGAATCTAACCAGCTGATCGACTGTGCAATGGAAGAGGAAACAGAGTGAATAAGCCAAGAGATAAACCAGATTGTTGCATTTCTCCCAAGGCATAAACAACGGATCAGTGCGCGGTGGCTGCAAAATAGAACCATCAACAAAACTAAGTTTGTTCTTGTAAAGCAATGACATTTTCATGGCTTGTTGCCATTGGTGATAGTTCGGTCCTGTGAGAACCAAAGATACGAGAACCAACGTCAAATTCTCATTAACATGAAGAAAATACGAACTGGATGGATTATAATCTGGTTTAGACGTCGAACCAGAGGTTTAATTAGCATTCCAAGCATTGAAGCTGGCCGCAGTAACACGGTGGACGTAAAGAAAAGGAAGAAGAGAATACAAATAAAGAAACGATAACATTTCTTGGACATAAAGAATGAAAAAACAAGAAAATCTGGATGTTGTATAAAGAACCCAGAAAAACTGAAAGAAGCGGAAACTTTTGCTTTGATACTATGTTAGAAAGGCCTAACTCACCCATAAAAGCTAGCTCAAGAAAGGAGGTTTGCACACTATTATAAATTGTTGAATACTCTTATAGTTATCCGATGTGGGATTCCTGACAATGCTACGTTTTGGTCTCCCTGCCTTATCCATGCACTATGTTTTTGGTCTCCCAACAGCTGGCTTATGCACTGCCGTATTGGTTTTATTTCCTGTTGCATGTTTTTGCTACTTTTTTTTCTAAAAAAGCTCCATATTTTCGAACCTCTAAAAATAGTGTAAAAATACCATAATTAGGACAATATTTATCTAATATGCTCCAAAAATATCCCAATTTGATATCTAAATTAATAACCTATTACTTTTACTTATAACCATACCCTTAATCTCAAAATGAAGGCATGGTACATTACCCTAGAAACTACGTCTAGGTTAAATTAGAGCTGACTTGTCAATTTCACTATTGCTCTCACTAGGATCAGATTAAATTAGTAAATCTTCTAAAAGATTTAGTAACTGACTAACAATGTTTAAATTATGTAAATCCTCCAATTTATACAAAGATAAATCTTCATTTATCTCTCTCTTGCTAGGAAACTCATTATTTGGCATACTTTGATTCAAATTTAGTTAAATTCTGACTTATCGCATGATCACCAATAAACATATTATTAATATCTAATAAATATACTCTTTTTATGTCTTAGACCCAATTTCCAGTATTTATGAGAGGTATCATTAACACAAGCAACACAACCTAAGACTTCATACTAGAAAATTTTGGTTTTTGACCAATCTATAATTCATATAGAGTGTTAGTTACTAATTTAGTGGGCACTCAATTTAGGATATAGGTTGTCATTAATAATGCATCACCCTAAAGAGTCATAGGCAGATTTGCCTCAACCATCATAGACTTAACCATATTCTAAAAGAGTTCAGTTTTTACATTCCACTACATCATTTTGTTACGAAGTTCTAGGAATGGTTAATTATCTATCTATACCTTTATTTGCATATAATTCATTAAATTGTTTAGAAAATATTCACATCCTTGATCAATCTTTAAGATCTTGATCCATCTATACAAATATTATTCACTTAATGATTAGATAAGCATATTTTATCATTTCAATTCGACATCCAATTAATCATATTTTATCACTATGTCATATTCACCAAACTTGGTGTGAGCTTTAAAACTTAATATTTTTTCACGGTGATTAATCCAACTGGAAACTCTTTAATCTAGGAATCCTACAATGTGCTTATATTTGAATATTTAGTAATTAGATCATATATTTTCTCATTTTTAGGTTAAATTAATAATGGAAAATGTGAAAACTTCATTAAATTATTTAGTAAACTTAACATCTTCTACTTGTAATAAGGTTGATCTGATATAAATTTATTTTTTGTCAACTCTCTAATAAAAATATTCAATGTAATTATCCATGGTAGAATGATTAAAAAGAGAGGAATTTATAAAATGGAAGAAAATCTTACAATTATTAATGATAATATTATTTCCTACAAAAAAGTACGATTTGACGTATGTGATAAGAATAAGAACTATTTGTAGTAACAAGTACAAAGAAAATAAACAGACTCATTATGTATCTTTTGAAGATGATGAAATACAACAAATATTAGATAAAGTAAAAAGAAAAGTTAGTATTTTGATAGATTATTATTTTCCTCTAAGAATTACTCCTGATTCTCAAACGAGTTTTAAAATGTTTTGATTAATAAGGATGTTGTGTTGAGATGTAAAAGAAATTATACTAAATGGTCTTATCATTCACGTATTCATTTAAATGATGTTGGTTCACCTTATTTCGAAGAGTAATAGATGTTACAATAATGATATGTGAATGATTTAAGGCACCTTCTTATTATGATATTTATGTTCCTTTAATTTTATACTTAAAAAAGGAATGTGCATATACATATAAATTTAATTAGGGAACAACATGATGTATTAATTTCTTTATTTTATAAGTCAATATATTAAATGAGTATTAATATCCAACATTTAACTATTTTCAATCTTTATTAAGCCATTTTGGACAATTATCGTATTAGATATTTTTAAGGCAAATCCTTGCAAAATGTACAAGGAGAAACGTGTATAATTACAAGAAGATCAATGCTTTTAAAATCGAATAATCTAGAAAATGGAGGTTGACTAACATAATAAATCACAGTAGAAGCACAATGTACATAAGATGTTAACATAGATTAAGCACTTTAAGCAACTTGTTAATTCCCCATCAATAAACCATGACGAAATTGGAGTATGGTTTTAAATAGGTTACGTAAACCATGACGAAATTGGAGTTATATATACTCAACATGGAAGTCTTTATCTAAGGGACATTTAATCGAACAACTCATAGGCATATGTATTATCTCTAGCCTTTTACAAAATAGATGCATTTTTTCATTATTTACCATCAACAATACATGTAAACAACAAATAAACCAATAATGACACAAAAAAATGCATAAACCAACAATTAACACAAAACCCACTACTCAACACCCACCCACAGTATACATATATATAACCATCTAAGAGCTTCATTTTTTGGAGACAAAATAAACCCAATAGAGAGCTTACCTGAAAATGACGCACGAAGGGCCAAAAACTAGGTAGAAACTGACTGTTGAAGCAATCAAAATAAAAAAAACCGATGCAACTGAGGGAGGAGAGAAGAAAAATAGCAGAGGGGGAGGGGGTCGGGTTAAGATGATAAATAAAATGACTTCATTTCGATTAAAACCAAACAACGTCGTTTTATTTATGAACATCTCGTCATTTACTGACGGAGCATATTTTCTGTCGGTATTCAATTTCACCAATTATAGCGCCAGATATTGCCGCCTTATTTTGCGACAGATTAAGTATTTTATCGGTAATTTGTAGTTTTTTGTAGTGTTTTAACGATGGATAGTGAGGACTGTTGGAAAAATAACGACGGAATATATACTGTCGGTAAACAACCGACGCTGACTATTAAACAAAGCATATTTCACTGATGGAATTATTTCTGTTGGCACATTTCCAACGTTATTTAATTGCGGTAAGTATTCCTGCAATTTTTACCGACGGGTATGATTTTGTCATCGCTATATTTTGTCAAAAAATTTGCGCGAATATTTTCCCTCCACTTTTACCGACAATAATTGTGTCCATCGGTAAATTTTTGCTGCTAATGTATGATTTTCTTGTAGTGTATGTTTATCAAATTATTTTAAAATTTTTTATTATATAGGTGAGTGAGTTAAAAAGCCTAGTTGTATTAAAGTATGATCAAATTAGGATACCAATATAAACAGAACATATAGTTATGTGATAGGACAATAATAAAATATATTGTCTTAAAAAATAAAATTATAAAAATATTTTAAAATAATTAATAAATAATTTCACATATTTTACTCTTAAAGACATTTTCAAGAAAATAATTTACTAGATATGCATCTTTCTTGCAAGTTTTAAAATTTTTAAAATTATTTAAGGACTTCAATACTGTATAATATTATTTAACATTTGCATTTATTTATTGAGTCAAGTGGAAATTTGTCCTATGATTTTGATGATAATAAATATGATTATACTAATTTTTTTATTTTCGGCGATGTTAGTAAGATAATATGTAAAAGACCAAGCTTAATAGAAAGGTGAAGTAAGCAAAAGAGCCAATTAAATCAATTAAGCAATTAAAGGATAAAGAAAATGAGCTAGTTGGAAAATATATGCAATTTAAGAAAGATTCCAGGGCATTCAAGTGAAGAATTAATAAAAAGAAGAATTAAGAACATCAAAATTTAACAAATCTTCATAATCCTTTTTGTAAATAATGATGAGATATCTTCTACTTCAAACACTCTTAATGATAATGATTTGTCTTATACATAATTTGTTGAATGTATGGAAATAATAAGCTTTGAGAAATATGAAATTATAAAGAACTTCAAAAACTCTTAGATATGGTAAATGATTGAAAATGAAACATTGAAATTTGATGTGCATGATATGATAAAATCTAAATATGTGATTGTAGCTACTAACATTGAATATAATTTGATATGAGAAGAGACATTGAAAAAGAATCAATTTTCTCAAATATTCATCGACTAAGTTTCATTTGAGTAAATGAAAGTTTGAATTGGAGTCCAAAAGATTTCTAATGATAAGCATGAATTGGTTTCACTTATAAAAGTGCATTATCCAATACTAAGATAATTTTTATGTAGGACAAAAAATAGATGATTAGCGTATGGCTAAATCATCCATAAGCATATAACATCAAATTATAGACATAAAAAATTTAATGTTCATACAACTTCTTATAGGTATTAAACCAAAAAGAAATTCTTTACATTTGTGTATGGTTCATATTTTAAACCTAAAGACATGTTTCATAAGGGATCAAGTAGGTATAATTTTATGCAAGACCACACCAAAAGAGTACGTAGTATATGTCTCTTTATTATCAAAATAACATAAAATAAGCTCATAATTGTCATACATATTATATATGGGAATGTCAAAAAATGCTCTACCTAGCCTAGGGTTAATAGGTTTGGCCCAGTCAAACTAGTTCACAGGTCGAACCACGGGCTGGCTGGGTATGGCCCAAGAAAATTTGAGTCAGGCCATAGGTCCTGAATCATGAACCACGGACCACAGACCAAGGTGGTCAGGCCAGGACGTGGTCTAAGCCTAGCAGCCCAGCTTGTGGCCCACCTAAAGCTTCAAACAAAACGATGTCGATTTGTTTGTTACAAAACAGCATCGTTTTGTTTATGTTTAAAATATTTCTTCCACTAAAAAAATGATGTCATTTTTCTTTAAGAGTAAAATTACATCATTTAAGTTATAAGACACTTAATAAACACAAGACAAAACTATGTTGTTTTGCCTCTAATTAAACGAAAGCCAGCCAACAGCCTCCTCCCCTTTCTCGCGCACTTGTTGCCTTTAATTAAATGAAAGCTAGCTAGTAGCCTCCTCTCCTTACTCGCTCTCCGGTCAGTATCCCCCTCTTGCCTCCATCTCCCTTCATCCCCGGCCCCTCACCCAGTTGCTTCACTTCTCTGTTCTTCTTCTTCGTTTCACATTCTTCCTTCATTCTTCTTCTTTGTATATCATCTGTTGTGTGCATGTCAAAGTCACCAATGCTCAAACAACCAACAGTAAATGGTCTAACATACTTAATAAGGTAATCTCTCATTCTCTCTTCATCAATTTGGTTTTTTTGGTTGTTTTGAGAACTGATGTAGCTAATTTGAGAAATTTGTACGTTAATATTGGGAATATGGGATAATGCTTGCAATGTGTTTGATGAAATGCCATAAAGATTGTTTTTGTTAGTTGCTTGTAACACCAACACGTGAAACAGAAATTTAATTATATGGACCAACAAAATTGACTTATGTTACTCTCCATAAATCAATTCACATGCTTTGTCAACATTTCTTGGCTTAATTTCCACTAGTAAAATCATCATTAATCATCCAAGTGATCTCAATCCCAATTCCTCTGGCATTCAAGTTTATTAATTCTCAACCAATATGTTTAATTTATTTTCCTTCAAATGCTTTAGAATGATTAAAGTTGGAGTAATAACTTAAATAAACAGATCCTCTAGTTCAATGATTAACCGTTCCCTTTTCTTTTATCTATATGATTTTGATTAAAATTGTCATTAGAGTAATGGATTTTAAGTTGAATCAAAGTTTTGTTCCTTTTCACGTAGAATGATCATCAAGCATTTATAATATTTCTAAATATTTTTCATATAGAAAAAAGGTAGGCCACATGTTATATATTAACATCAAAATCTATTCCTAGATTTACTTGTTGGCATAGAACCATAATAATAACTATAATCATATTATGGTTGATGTGAATAAACAACTACTTTGCAGGTGGTTTCAAGCTTCCACACACTCTGTACATTTTGTTTCAACTTAGATAGACTTGAAGAATCAAAGTTTCACTCTATCCAAAGTGTCATCTAGCTGTAATTCATTAGCATATATAACTTTACGTTCTTAACATGACATCCATATGAATAATACAAAATTTCTTTATTTTATTTCACTTAAATACAAAACATTGCATATGACACAGTTTGAATAATTCAAGATTTATACTTGAATGGTACACAGTTATAAAAACTTGTTAATATGTTACATTTCAAAGTGATGGAAATGCAGAAAGTATAGTGTTAGTCTTCAGCTTATGAAAAAAATTTAAATGGAAATGTGTCAATGATCCTTCCAAAGTGAGCTATTCTTGTTGACAAGTTTAGCAGCGAATATAATTGCACATAAGTAGATAGAATACAATTAGTCCTTCCAAAGGAAAAGATGAAGAATATTATCAAAAAAACTTGATGTAGTAACTTACCATTGTACCTCTAAATGATAAAAATAACTTACTTAGACATTCTAGCATATTCAAAGTTTGGACATTCTTTGATATTTTTTGAACATTTTGTTTTATATGGAATTCTTTAACTAGAATGTAGGCAAAGTATTTTGATTAAGAATGTGTCATTTCCTAATACATTCTTATTTCTAACCTTAAGTATTTATATATTTTTTGTCAGATGGATGAGCAAATTCTTTCAAGTTGAGAGTTCTAATCTAGTACCGGAGGTAGAAGTAGAAACTTTTATTCCCACACCAAGTGAGGATAGAAGTTTAATTAGAACTAAAGTATACTCAACATAAAAGTGAAGTTTGGAATCACTTTAAGAAGACTATATCGACTGACAGAATTGAAAAAATAGAGTGCAATTATTGTCAAAAGTTGTATTCAAGTGATTCGAAAGGTGGAATGTCTCGTCTAAAGAGACATATAGAACCATATACTAGAAGGAAGATGGTTTTAGGAGGTTGAACATTTTTTACCTAACCTTATGAAAGGAAAGAATGAAATGACCATAACAACTTTTGACAACCATAGATTAAGAATTTTGATGGCTAATATGATTATTAGAGATGAACAACCATTGTCTATGGTTGAAAGCAAAAGAATCAGGATATTTCTTAATTCACTCCAACCAACTTTTAAGCTTCCAAGTTGGAATACATTGAAGAATGATATTTTCAAAATTTATGAGGACAAGAAGAGAGAAACATTAAAAGCATTGTCGAGTGTTCAAGGACAAATTGCTATAACAATAGAATTGTGAACAGCTGATAACCAAAAGAAGGGTTACATAGCACGGACAACATATTATATTGATAATGATTGGAAGTTATATAATAGACTTTTGAGGTAATTTATATTCTTTAATATTGTTATCATTTAATTTTTTCATTATTTTATAAATTTATAATTCACCTTGGTATGTTTTTTCATGATAGGTTCCTTTATGTGCCAACACTGTATATAAGTGAAAAATTGGCAAATGTGATGAAAGACTATTTGATGAATTTGAACATCGACTATAAAGTATCCTTCATCACAATTGATAATTATAGCACAAATGATGTTATGATTGAGAAGTTCATGGATAAGATGCGGGTTGGGAGCTTATTGGATGTAGGTAAGTTATTTCATGTGCATTGTTCTGCACATATTCTTAATATGATTGTGAAAGATGGGTTGGAGATGATAAAGGAAGCAATATAGTGTATTTAGAATAATGTTTTATATTGGAGTACAACTCCTAAAGAGTTGAAACTTTTAAAGATGGTGCACAAATTTTATGCTTTTCAAATTCAAAGAAGTTGGTTTTGGATTGTCCTACCAGATAGAACCCAACCTTTAAAATGTTGGAGTCAGAAATCCCATATGCTCAGTTGTTTATTAGACTAGCCGAAAAGGATTCTCAGTATACCTACGTACCATCAAAGGATCAATGGGACTTGGCTAGAGAACTTTGTATAAAGTTGAAATTATTCAATAATTAGAGTGAATTATTCTCAGGAACAAAATATCCAACTTCACACCGTATCTTTAGCACTATGTCCAACATAAAGCATGTTTTATCATTGTGGATGTTTGAATCCAATGCAGTGATTCAGACTATGGCAGAGCGAATGAAGAAGAAATTTAATTTTTATTATTCTAAGGTTGGATATATTGTTGTAGTATTATATATATTGGACTTGAGATACAAGATGGACATGGTTGAATATATTTATAATGCCTTGTACAGTGGTGAAGCTCAAGAGCGTCTACAGACCATGAAGCAACTATGGTATCAATTGTTTAATAATTATGAAGTCAAAATGAAACAAACTCATGATTGGGATCTTAGTAGTGCTGCAGGCAGTTCAACTTCGACTTTATTTTCAAGTTCGACCTTTTCTTCTGACCAATTATTGACATATTCTTTTTCAAATTTTTTGAAAGAGAAAAGGGCTAGGATTTCTTACAATACGATGGAGTTAGATAAATATTTTTCCACAAATTGTGTTCCTGAAACTGAAGTTGAGTCATTAGATATATTGTCATAATGGAAGACGTCTGCACATAATTATCCGATTTTATAAGTCATTGCACAGGACTTGTTAGCTATTCTATCATCCACCGTTGCTTCAGAGTATGTATTTAGTACTAATGGTCAGGTCATTACTCCTCATCGTGGTCTATTTCATTATAGCACTATAGAAGCCTTTATGTGTTCTCAAAGTTGGTTAAATAATTAAGATATTGATAGTAAATTCTTTTCGTTTTAATATATTTATTTTATCTATCTTTATATTATCTTACTTAATATTTTGTTTTTTTACTTTCCTACAATCACAGGTATAAATACGGAGGTGACTAGTGAAATTAATCGACCAATTAAAGGTTATTTTGATTAAATATATAAAAA
>JANIIA010000192.1:21035597-21054663 GCA_027478495.1 Erythroxylum alaternifolium
CGTCATCGATATAAGTTAGCTCTCATACCACTTTACCAACCAAAACTCGAGTTGAGGTTAATGGTCCCAAATCTACTTATACAAATCTACTTATACGTGTATAAGTAGATTTGGGACCGTTAACCTCAACCCGAGTTTTGGTTAGCAAAGTGGTATCAGAGCTTTAGGTGATCCACTACGTCTTATGTTTGAGTCCGCAGAACAACTGGGTTCCGATCAGAGCGGATGTGACGCTCAGTGAAACGTGGTGGGTTTATAAGGATTTGGGGCCGTTAACCTCAAATCGAGTTTTAGTTAGCAAAGTTTTATAAGGATTAGGGACCGTTAACCTCAACTTGAGTTTTGGTTAGCAAGGTGGTATAAGAGCTTTAGGTGATCCACTACGGCTCGTGTTCGAGTTCCCAGAATAACTAGGTTCCGATCAGAGCGGATGGATGCTCGGCGAAGCGTGGTGGGTTTATAAGGATTTGGGACCGTTAACCTCAACTCGAGTTTTGGTTAGAAAAGTTTATAAGGAGTTTGGACCGTTAACCTCTACTCGAGTTTTGGTTAGCAAAGTGGTATCAGAGCTTTAGGTGATCCACTACGTCTCGTGTTCAAGTCCTCGGAACAACTGGGTTTCGATCAGAGCGGATGGACGCTCAGCAAAGCGTGGTGGGTTTATAAGGATTTGGGACCGTTAACCTCAACTCAAGTTTTGGTTAGCAAAGTGGTATCAGAGCTTTAGGTGATCCACTATGTCTCATGTTCGAGTCCCCATAACAACTGGGTTCCGATTAGAGTGGATGGACGCTCAGCGAAGCGTGGTGGGTTTATAAGGATTTGGGACCATTAACCTTAACTCGAGTTTTGGTTAGCAAACAGAACAACTGGGTTCTGATCAGAGCGGATGGACGCTCGGTGAAGCGTGGTGAGTTTATAAGGATTTGGGACCGCGAACCTCAACTCGAGTTTTGGTTAACAAAGTGGTATCAAAGCCAGTAGAACAAAAACCCAGTAAAACCAAAGAACTCACATTATTTAAACCAAGGAAAATCTAGAAATTCCTACACGTTTAGAAAATCATATAGAAAATTTGGAACATGATATTAAAAATCAACTTGAAGAAATAACTCAGTTAGTAAATAAATTAACATTAACTCCAAAAACTGAAATAGCTAAACCTATTACAGATCAAGATGAAATTATCTATGGATATGAATCAGATCAAGAAATTTTTATGGATCATCATAAAACATCACAAGATCCACTCGAATCAAGTAAACAAGGCGAACAACGAAAAAGAAAAAAGGAACAACAAGCAAATTATCAATGGGAAAGTAAACCCATATACAATGATTTCAATAAATATGGATATTATCTTAAAGGTCATAAAATACAAAAAATTCCAACAGAATATATGCCAAAACATGTACAACTTGGTCCTGATGGAATTCCCAATTTAGATTATGTAGTATCACCTAAACAATTACTCCTCGAATGGTCAAATAAGATAGCATTAATTATTCAATTAGAAAAACCTTTTGAAGGGTTAAAAAATATTAGTTTATTATGGAATTTTATTACATAAAAAACCACTGGCATAGTGCAGAGTTTTTTATCAGATAACGAAGAAAGGATAAAAAATACTACTAATTTTCTAAATGCAGTAAAACCAATTAATGCATTCCATGTAATAGCAAATGAACTATATAGAGAATTTATTGGCAAAGATATTCTTCATATAAACAAGAAATAGAAAATGAAGAAAGACAAAAAGCCTTCTGGCATTTAACAAATATAAACATCTGTGATATATGTTATTTAGAAGAATATATCTGTGAATTTAAAAAATATTATTATAAATTAACAAGAACATAACAAGAATTATATGTATCAGTTTTTATTCAAAATTACCCTATCCTATTAACAAAACAGTAAATGAAGTTTTTCTTTAAAAATTAACAAATAATCTAGTAGCACATAATTTAGGAGCAATTGCAACTACAAAAGAAGTATTAGCACAAAAATGTTTAGAAGCAAAATTACATAGAACCTTAAAACATACAGAAAAACAATTATGTTGTTCAAAGTATGCAGAAGTACCACAATAGTATGGATGTGAACCATACATAAGGCAAAGAAAAAGAATTAAACATCCACAATTTAAAAAATATAGATGGAAAAAGTACCCTAAACAAAGATTCTATAACAAACTTTTTACCAATTATAAAAAATACTTTAGAAAAAAATATTATAGAAAATATAAACCAAAACAACAATATTGTCCACAAAAGAAAAAACAATGCAGATGTTGGTTATGTAAGGAAGAAGGACATTATGCTAATGAATGCCCAAAAAAGAAAAACAGAGACACAAAATATAAAGATAAAATCAATTTACTAAATTCAGCGCTTCAATATCAATTAGAACCTATAGAATAAGACTATGAAACAGATTCAACTATTAATACTTTATATTATTATGAATCGGAATCTCAAGACTCAGAATCATCAAATGAATCCCAATACCACATTTATTCGAATACAGATTCAGAATAAACAAGTCAATGCATATATAGATACAGGAGCAACTATATGTATAGCTACAAAATCATTATTACAAAATTGGAAAAAATTACAAAATCCTTTACAAATTTGAATAGCAGATGGAAGTATTAAACATATTTGGTATGTAAGTTACTATAATAATATAATAATCGAAAACTATACATTTATAATACCTTCATTTTACCAACAAGAATCATGATTACCTATTATTTTAGGAAATAATTTTTTAAAATTATATAATCCTTTTTGACAATATTTACATTATATTACGTTAAAAACATCATAGATAAATTCATTAAAACAAAAATCAATAGTTCTAAAAATCCCTATTTATCATACTACTTACTACCAAACGTTAAAACTAATAAAAGAAAAAATGAATCAATTACAATTTTATTTACACAATAATTTACATTTACAAACAGAAATTGAAACATTATTAGATCATGTTTGTAGCGAACACCTTTTAGATCTATACAAAAATACAAACAACCAACTCATTGAAATTAAACTAAAAAATCCTACACAAGAATCAATATTAAAAATAACATCCCTTATATCCAACAAGATGTCCAAGAATTTATTACGGAATGTTCTGATCTACTCCAAAAAGGATTAATCTCCCCAAGCACCAGTAATCATTCAGCACCAGCATTTTATGTGAATAGTCATTCTGAACAAAAAAGAGGAAAAAGAAGTATGGTTATTAATTACCGAAAGTTCAATGAAGCTACTATTAGGGATGCTTATAAATTACCACAAAAAGACTATATAATAAATAGATTAAAAAGACATAAGTGGTTTTCAACATTAGATGCAAAATCAGGATACTGGCAACTTTGATTACATGATAATACTAAACCTCTAACAGCATTTACCTGTCCTCTATAAAAACATTATCAATGGAATATATTACCTTTTGGACTAAAACAAGCCCCTAGTATTTATCAAAGATTTATGGATAATAATCTAGCAAGATTAGAAAACTTTGTATTAGCCTATATAGATGATATTATTACATTCTTTAATCAGGATAAAGAAGATCATCTAGCAAAATTAAAAATAGTACTTATCAGATGTAAAGAAAAAGGATTAATATTAAGTCATAAAAAAGCTAAGATAGCTCAACAAAATATTGAATATCTAGGAATTGAATTTGATAATGGATTCTTAAAGTTACAACTGAATATATTATCTAGAGTACAACAATTCCCGGATAAATTACATAATAAGACACAAGTACAACAATTTTTAGGTCTCTTGAATTATATATCAGATTAAGGATTCTTTAAAAATCTTGCACAAGAAAGAAGACAATTACAATCTAAATGCAACATTAAAAATCAATGGACATGGACTCCAGAAGATACAAATGTGGTACGTACACCTAAAGCATTATGCAAGGATTTACCAAGTTTATATAATTATCTTCGTAGGACAAACTATTAATACAAATTGATGCTAGCAAGGACACATGGGCTGGCTGCCTTTTGGCACAACCACCCAATCATAAGAATTATCTACTTTGCAAGTATACAAAAGGAACTTTTAGTTCTGTTGAAAGTAAGTATCCAATTTATGAGAAGGAAACATTAGCCTGTCTCAAAACATTGAGAAATGGCGAATTGATTTACTACCAGTTGAATTTACTATTTAGACAGATTCACAATATTTATGTGGATTTATTTGATATAATATGCAAACAAATTATAATCAAAGACGTTTAATCCGATGGCAACTCAAACTCAGTCAATTTAATTTTCATATACAATATCTTAAATATGTTACTAACACTCTTGCAGATATACTCACAAGAGAATGGAAGCAGCCATTATAAGTTTGAAGGAATCATTATCCAAAAAGGAGGGAGTATTATTAGAATTACAACAATAAGTTGGTACAGTAACCAAAGAGATTAACAAACTCCAAAGTACCATCAACCTATTAGAAAAATAAATCAAAGACTCTGAAGTCACCAGCCAAACTACAAATACTCAACCTTCATTACCTACATCTAGTAGCAATCCCTCACCAACACCAGTCTTGATTACTCCTTCACAAATTATCCAACCCATTACTACTCAACCCCAGAAAAAAAAAAGAGGACTTTAAGGAAGCAAAAATTTATGTTATCTTTAATGGACCAATAGCCGGAATTTATAATGAATGGCACAAAGTTGTAGTACACATCACTGAAAAATCATATATTCTACACAAGAGCTTTCCAGATAGACATCAGTAGAAAAAGCATTAGCCAAATTCAAAAATATTTCATTAAGACCCCAGTATAAACAAGTTTTGGAATCAACTCCAACTACCCCAACAAATATGAAGATTCTTGGAAAACCCATCAAGTCAGACAAAATCAACACAGTACCCATAAGAGCACTCAAGGAAGAAATGAGAAAAATAAAATTGGAAATGTTTTGTGAATGTTTCCAAGCACTAAATGACTGGACTGAAGAATAGAAGATTTTTCAATACTATCCGTAGAATCGAGGAAGATATGGACCTAAAGCAATCACCTTTCTAAAAGCAGACCCATTAACCACCTATCTATTCTTCCAAAGTGGATTAATAGATACTATTTACTTAACCAGTTTAAATATTCTGTCAGAATTCCCACCAGGATTTATTCAAGCAATCAAGAATTATAGAGACAGATTTGCAAAGGAGAGAGAAATCTTCATCAAAGTCTTCAGTAGCTATCCAATCTTATGGGAAACAGACAACATAAAGGATGCAAAAGTAAAGGTATCAAGAATTGCTTTTATTCAAATCGGAGTAAGGAATGGTATGTATCCACCCATCGATGAACCACCAAGACATGAATTCCAATGGGATTTGATTAATCAATTCAACCTACAATACATTGAAGGAATATACCAACAATGTCTCAGAATAAATATAGAGTCATTACTCAAGGTAAACTATAAAGGAATAAATGTTCTTATGACTTGAGCATACAAATCTACAATTACCACAGAAGCACTTCAATTAGTTCGATAGTTCGAATATCCATTTTCTACTATTGAAGGAATTTTTGAGGAATTATCTCTGCAATGGAAAAATACACTCTGTCAGCAACTAAGGAATCACAAACAACACAAATGTCAATTATGCCCTTCCACCTCAGCAGAAGAAGTAGCATCCGAGGAAGCAATAATTAAAGAATAAAAATTAAAGCAATAGATATGTAGGGCCCATGTCGGCCACATAAAAGCAATCAGACCACTTTGGTCACTTTCAGCTTTTCTTTTTAAAAAGTAGATTCCTTACTTTCTACTGTAACCTGTACGTTATTTTTCTTTATGTCTTTTTCATATCTTTACTTTTCTTTTAACCGATTCTTTCGATCTTAGGTCTCTAGTATTCTTTGCCTATATAAGGAAAATGATGTACATTCATTTGGTATGAAATAAACACCCTTCTAACTTCTCTTTCTGCCTAATTCGCGTTTCAAGCCTGAAGATTTGGCGTTCAAGCGAAGCATAACACGAAAGGTATTTAGCAATGGTTTTGTTTCGTCACATTAATATTCATACAATATTCATTATTATTATGATTACAATTATCAATACTTCAATCCTCAGTATTCTTTACATACAACCACGTTTATTTATACTTACTGTTAGTTTTGTTACACTTACTTTTGATAAATTTCATACTTATTTATTTACAAATTTTATTAGATCTATTTTCATTTATGGTTTTAATAGATTATTATGCCAATACTTATTAGATAAAATTTTCTACCCTAATATAAATTATGAAAATCCTTGTTAGATATGAGTCTGAATACAAATTGCTGAACTTGTAAAGAATTATCTACGAGTATGAAAGTAGAATAAGACAAGCTAGAAATTAGCAAACAACTAATAACCTATTTCACAGACCACCGTCAACAATTAGTGGCAAAAATACGACTATCTAGATTTTTATACTTACAAGGATCAAATCAACTAGCTCAAATAGAAGAAGAAAAGCATCACTGTCTAGATCTACTAACGAGTTATAAGCAATTATACAACTAAGAGGAAGAAACATTAAAACATCTACATACGAGATTTGGATAACACTATCAAGAACATTTAAACATAGCAATAGAACGAGCAGAAGAAGAAGAGAAAGTGAAGAAGAAAAGAAGATTATTAGGATAATTACAATGAATAATTGTAATATTTGTAATGAAATAAATAAAATTACTAATTATATTTTACCCCTTATTAGCCAATATTAAGAAGAAGTTGAATATTATGAAGGTAGATATAATTATTTACAATTCGTAGGTGTTCATCCAGATGGAAGAAAACCTATAAAAGAAGAATTAGATTTAGCTAAAAATATATATGATTTTTATCAAAAAGAATTGCAATTTTTAGAAAATACATTAAAAGATCATATAATACATAATCACCAAAGACAATGAATGAGATAAATGAAATAATTACTGAAACAGAAAATAAAGAAAATACAGATACCTTAGATATAGATAGTTTATAATTAACCGAAACAAAAGGAACTTTCCATGTCTCAACATTAATATCTCACGAAAAACAAAAGAAAATAGCAAAAACTCAATTAGACTTAAAAACAAGACAAGATATTAAATATCACCCGTTTCAAAACATTTGGAATAGAAAAAATATTATTTATTGTGGGGGAATAATTCAATAAACCCCAATAAGTATAAATCAGTGTAATAGACATATTAGACTTAGTTTAATAGACCAGGAACAAATTTACAAACAATTATTAAAAATACCTGAAAGCAAAAGAAATAAAATTGGATATATTCATTTATTTATAATATAGATATTATTAAAATCAACCTTTCAAGAAGGAATAGATTCACCGATCAGATTAGCAATCATAGATGAAAGATTAACTGAATTAAATGAACAAATTATTGGAATAATAAATGGAAATTTAGCATATGGAAAAATTAAATTTAACACAAGATTAAAAATAAGACTTCCTTTACAATCTAAAATTCTAGATGAAACAATTAGTATAGCATATAAATTCTATAGAGACAATTTAATGATTGAAAGACAATATCCATTCTCTATAACCTACCAAATTAGCTATGCATTAACCAATTCACATCATAGTATTGAATTTTAAAATACAGATAGAATTTGAATGGATAAATTATTTAATGATGTAGCAAAGATAAGTATTAATTTAAAAACATCATTAAGAGAATTACCTGAAATAAATATTCCTATTCAGCCATCTACATTATCCCTGTCACACAATAGGTTTATTTAACCTTCTATACCTTTATTAAAATCACAATCATGTAGATTAACTAAACCTATTCGATTTATAGAACTAGGTATAGAAATACCAATAGTAATTACAGATCCTAAAATAAGAAATGAAGATAATCAAAAACAAAATACATAACGAAATATAAGAAATGATATTAGCAATATTAAATTAAAACTTAAAGAATTAATAGATCACATCAAAACTACTTTATGAGTGTCACTAAACAAATTACTCAAGTATTAGAAAAACAAGTACAAATTGAAAGTCAACTAGAAGAACTAAGACAAAAACAAATAATTTTAATACAATTAATTCGAACATTACTAGCAGAAAATCATAAAATAGACGAAATAACTATAATAATACAACAAATGGAACAAAAATTAAATAAGATCCTTTCCTCAGCAAAGTGGTATCAGAGCTTTAGGTGATCCACTACGTCTCGTGTTCTAGTCCCCAGAACAACTGGGTTCTGATCAGAGCGGATGGACGCTCAGTGAAGCGTGGTTGGTTTATAAGGATTTGTGACCGTTAACCTCAACTCGAGTTTCGGTTAGCAAAGTAATATCAGTACACATCACTGAAAAATCTATTTTACACAAGAGCTTTTCAGATAGACAATTAGCAGAAAAAGAATTAGCCGAATTCAAAAACACTTCATTAAGACCCCAGTATAAACAAGTTTTGGAATCAACTCCAACTACCCCAACAAATATGAAGATTTTTGGAAAACCCATCAAGTCAGAAAAAATCAACACAGTACCCACAAGAGCACTCAAGGAGGAAATGAGAAATAACATCGGAAATGCTTTGTGAATGTTTCCAAGAACTAAATGAATGGATTGAAGAACAGAAGATTTTTCAATACTATCCATAAAATCGAGGAAGATATGGACCTAAAGCAATCATCTTTCCAGAAGCAGACCCATTAACCACCTATCTATTCTTCCAAAGTGGACTAATAGATACTATTTACTTAACCAGTTTAAATATTCTGTCAAAATTCCCACCAGGATTTATTCAAGCAATTAAGAATTATAGAGACAGATTTGCAAAGGAGAGAGAAATCTTCATCAAAGTCTTCAGTAGCTATCCAATCTTATAGGAAACAGACAATATAAAGGATGCCGAAATAAAGGTATCAAAAATTGGTTTTATTCAAATCGGAGTAAGCAATGGTATGTATCCACCCATTGATGAACCACCAAGACATGAATTCCAATGGGATTTGATTAATCAATTCAACCTACAATGCATTGAAGGAATATACCAACAATGTCTCAGAATAAATATAGAGTCATTACTCA
Source organism: Erythroxylum alaternifolium (assembly GCA_027478495.1). Classification (NCBI taxonomy): domain Eukaryota; kingdom Viridiplantae; phylum Streptophyta; class Magnoliopsida; order Malpighiales; family Erythroxylaceae; genus Erythroxylum; species Erythroxylum alaternifolium. Next base: position 21,044,731 of record JANIIA010000192.1, read on the forward strand.
AGGTAAACTACAAAGGAATAAAAGTTCTTATAACTTCAGCATACAAATCTGCAATTACCATAGAAACACTTCAATTAGTTCGACAGTTCGAATATCCATTTCCTATTATTGAGGGAAAATTTAAGGAATTATCTCTGCAATGGAAAAATGCACTCTGTCAGCAACTAAGGAATCACGAACAACAAAAATGTCAATTCTGCCCTTCCACCTCAGTAGAAGAAGTAGCATCTGAGGAAGCAATAATTGAAGAATAAAAATCAAAGCACTAAATATGTAGAGCCCATGTCGGACACATAAAAGTAATCAGACCACTTTGGTCACTTTCAACTTTTCTTTTTAAAAAATAGATTCCTTACTTTCTATTGTAACTTGTACGTTATTTTTCTTTATTTCTTTTTCATATCTTTACTTTTCTTTTAACCAATTCTTTCATTCTTAGGTCTCTAGTCTTCTTTGCCTATATAAGGCAAACGATGTACATTCATTTAGTATGAAATAAACACCCTTCTAACTTCTCTTTCTGCCAAATTCATATTTCAAGCCTGAAGATTTGGCATTCAAGCGAAGCATAGCACGAAAGGTATTTAGCAATGGTTTTGTTTCATCACATTAATATTTATACAATATTCATTATTATTAAGATTACAATTATCAATACTTCAATCCTTAGTATTCTTTACATACAACCATGTTTATTTATGCTTACAGTTAGTTTTGTTATACTTACTTTTGATAAATTTCATACTCATTTATTTACAGATTTTATTAAATCTATTTTTATTTATTGTTTTAATAGATTATTATGCCAATACTTTTAGATAAAAATTTCTACCTTAATATAAATTATAAAAATCCTTGTTAGATATGAGTCTGAATACAGATTGTTGGACTTGTAAAGCATTATCTACAAGTATGAAACTAGAAGAAGACAAGCTAGAAATTAGCAAACAACCAATAACCTATTTCACGGACCACCATCAACAATTAGTGGCAAAAATACGAGTATCTAGATTTTTATACTTACAAGGATCAAATCAACTAGTGCAAATAGAAGCAGAAAAGCTTCACTGTCTAGATCTACTAGCGATTCATAAGCAATTATACAACCAAGAGGAATAAGCATTAAAACAACTGCATATGCGATTTAGTCAACACTATCAAGAACATTTAAACATAGCAATAAAACAAGAAGAAGAAGAAGAGAAAGTGAAATTCTATTCACATAAAATGCTAATGCTGAATGATTACTGGTGCTTGGGGAGATTAATCCTTTCTGGAGTAGATCAGAACATTCCGTAATAAATTCTTGGACATCTTGTTGGGTGTAAGGGATGTTATTTTTAATATTGATTTCTTGTGTAGGATTTTTTAGTTTAATTTCAATGAGTTGGTTGTTTGTATCTACAAAATAAGCTACATACATGAGGAGTTAACAAAATTAAAACTAATCCATCGGTCCTAGCTGACCGACCTTTGAGCCATAACTTCTATCCAAAAATTGTACAATATTTCTTCTAAGTAGTCTTAGAAGTTAAGTCGTCGCTCTCTCGAACCTGAAAATGTCAACATTGCAATTTGGTTAAGTTTTGCGAACTCAGTTGAGTAACCATCCTCGATGGTTCACTCTTGTCATGCAACACACAATTTATGGTATCATATAATTCACATCATCTCAATTACTTCATGTAGTATCACAAAGCACTTTGTTCACAATTGTCACATTTCAAAATCAATACAGTTTATCATTTTATTGCGATCATACAGTATATATTCATCGATAAGTATTCATAACTTTCATACTATAAAAGTCCTCAAAACATTGCAATTGCTCAATTTATTCATTTCATATGTGTATGCAATATTTATAAGACTCAATTTTATTTATTACATTGTTATGACTGAGTGCCTTTTTCATTGTCTCGTATCTGTTATGGATACTGGGCTCGATCATACAAATTAAGCCATAGGCTCTTACCAAGGTGTCTGTGCTTTAAGCTCTTTTTCATTAGTGGCTCCGATCACAACTGCTTTTATATTTCATACATTCATGGAATAAATGCATCAAACATATTCAATCATCATGTTCAGTTCATTGCATTCGCATTCACTTTCTTATTCACATTGATAATCAAAATTGGTCCACCTTTCAACATATAAGTTGAAAACACATTTAGTCAATCACATTCACATTCAATGAACACTCCCAATACAGTCTGGAATATCAAACTCCTCGGACAATCAATTGTTTGGAATCAGTAATATCACAATTATATCAAATAGTAATTCAATTCAGAATCAAACAAACAATCAAGGTGAGACCATCTTAGGTTACTCACAAATGCTCCCTTGCCTTGAAGTCTCGATAATGTCTGGAAGTAGTAGCTTAACATGCTCTTTTATATGCAATCCCATACATTTTTATATTACTACATTGCACATTTAGATGAATAAGCACATTTATATATGTATCATGTATTATGCATGTTCAATGACAAATTCTCAGGTATGTTCTTTAATACAGTTGATCACTTTCAATTGATCATCCACACATATACCACTCTTTTTCCTAGGATTATACACTCCCACAATTTCCTAGTTCTCATTTAATCATTCCCAATTCATCACTTACATACTTTGAATCACATTACATTCATGAGAACAGCTTTATACCATTACCAACTCATATTTACACTTATCCTTGAACATTTCCATGATCAAAAAGCTTCTTATAAATTACACAATTGGTACTTTATATCTAAATTTTTAGTAAGCTAAATCTATGCATTCACCAAAATTTTCCAGCAGCATATACTCATATACTCATACCTTCATCCAATTCTCATTCATAAATACCGTATGTCCTTCAATACTCATTCATCCATACCTTATACATATTATTCATGTCCTAAAGATCATGTTTGCATTAAAAGAACTCATTTATTCAGTAAACATATCAAAATTTCACGATTTGAACTCATCCTTATCAAAACAGTCCATTGTTTTGGGGTATGACTTCAATTAACTACATAAATTTATCAAGATATCTTCTGGCCAAACTATTTCATAGAAGCATTAATAAGACATGAATAATAATTTTTCATGTTTTATATTTTGACCAATTCTAGCTCTAAAGTCCCCAAAAATAAGGAAATAATATAAGGTTTCTACACAGGGGCTTGTCACATGCAGTATTAGAAAAATAAGCATAACTCAAGTTTTAGTCATTATTTTATCAAGCCACTTTCATAGAGGTCAAGCTAAGACCTATATCTACAACTTTCATTATTTGAGTTTCTTCAAATTCATGCCTTAAAGACATGTAAAATAGGTCGAAAAAAGAAGATAAAATTGAAACGAAAATTTTGACCTACAACTCTAATTTTCTAGATTTTTTTCTCAAGATAAATTTTCAAGTTAGTTTTATATGACCTAGACAACGAGTTATTTAGGCAACACCTTCTTCTAATCAAATGTTCCACAATTTCTTAAGTTTCTAATAACATCAAATTCATGCATTTTGGTTCATTATTATGCAAGTTAAAATCAAATTATTACAGACTGTTCTCATAACACAATAATACACAGTTTTCAAATTCAAGCCACAGTTTAAGACTCTTAAGGACATAATTCAAATTCAATTCCTAAATGAAAAATGTATCCATATGTTTCTAATTTACTCTAAATGAAAATCCATCCAATTTGGATATTCACAGTTCAAGTTATTTCCAAACTACAGATGCATGTTCAGTAAAAACACTGTATATAACATGCTCCAGCTCACTTCATTGCTAAAATCCTTCATGTTGTTAATCATATTACCGAATTTGCTTTTTCCTTCACCACCCACACATGCATCCACACCATTCATGAATGCATCAATCTATAAACATGGAAACATACACCACTCACGCATGCATCCATTTACAAATATTAAAATCTCATCTTAATGTCATTTACACAAACATAAAGCATAACTTACTTGATTTACACTTCAAATCCTTCAGCAAAAATTCCAGAAATGGGGAGAGAAAATAAGAGGTTTGGTGGATGGAGAAAAACTAGAAGAGAGTGAAACAAAACAAACTATAAACTGGAATGTTTTCTTTGCAAGGTGTAACATTGATATGAGATGCAAGCATATAAACCAATACATAGAAATGAGCAAGCTAGATGATTTCGGTGATGGCAAAACAAGAAGAGAGATGGTGTTTTCGGTGATGACACAACAAAGAAGTTGCAGAAACCTTCCTTGCCAAATAAAAAATGTGACTTAGGTGTCTCCAAGATATATTGCCATGTGTCACCATCGCATATGTAACATGTGTCCTCCATATAATGCTACCAAATGTCACTTAGCTATTGGTCCACATGTCACACATTAATTGATCCATTTGTTACTTTATAATTAGTCCATTTGTCAATTAATTACTAATCCAATTGTCCTTCATCTAAGTTACCAAAAGTCACACTTTCATTTGTCTCTTATTTCTACATTTTTTCCTAGTCTAAAATACCCCAAATTTTCAATAAATTTTCAAAGTATCCGAAATGTCATCAAAAATGAAAAAATAAATTTTTTCAATTTTTTTCAAAACAAATAATCCATAATTCACATTTTGTTCGCATTAAAAATCACTTATGCTCGAAAAATGTCAATGAATGCATGTATAATTATTTTAATGAACGTCAACATTATTCACGTGTATGTGTATGTCATATGATGAATGAAATGCACTTCTAACTTCTCAATAAGCTCTGATCTATGGTATCCTAGGGTTTTAACCGTAATCATGGGATAATGGGATGTTACAATTAGAATGAGCAAGTATTCTTGAGGTATAAACCTAAGTGTAAACTAGACATATCCAAGTGATAATGTTTGAATGATCATGACTTATGATTAAGGATTTATACCCAAGAAAGTCAAATTGAGCATGCATTGAACATAACACTTATACATATGTGTATGATTGAATACTTATGTGAATGATTAACATAGTAATGTATATAAATGTGTGTATTGCATGATTTAGATGCTCAAGTCGAACGCCAACTTCTAGACATTGCCAGTTTGTCGAGGCAATAGCTAATATGGAGCTTACTATAAGTCAACCTAGATGTTACTCACTAGGATTGATATGTATCTGCTTAATTTCAACTATTGAACTGTTATTATTGTGAATGTGATAATTCCAGACATTAATGGTCTGAGGAGTTTGATAATTGAGGTTGCATTGGAAGTGTTTCATAAGTGAATGTGAATCTAAAAAAAAAAGTGTACTCAACAAAACATTGAATTCTAGATTTAGATATGATGAAAATGTGTAAATGACTATGTGAAATGAATAAAAGTTGTTGATTGCATATAATGTATATTGATACATCTCATTACATTGAAGTGCATGATCAGATAAAGGAGTTGTGATCCGAGTAACCAATGCAAAAGAGCTTAAAGCTTAGAAATGCACATAAAGGGCCACAGGCTCAGTATATAAAATGAGCCCAGTATTCAGAACAGATACGGGACAGTTATGAATGAGCCCGGTATCTACAACAGATACGGGGTAGTAAAAAGGCACTTGGTCATAATAAAATAACAATGAAAGTAGAGTTATATGTGCATTTGCATATACAAGTTGATATGTATTATATGAATTATTGAAGTAAATTAATTAGAATGTTATGATATGGAAATGCAAAATGTGTACATAAATTGTACTTATCAAAGTATGATCAAATGTGACATGATATGCAATATTTGATTATATGTTTTGTCTGTAAATTGAAACGTAAATTATCTTTATGATTTGATGAGTAAGCACATCAAGAATGGTTTACTTACTGAGTTCGCAAAACTCATTAAAATTGCAAATGTGATTTTAAGGTCCAAAAGAGATCAAGTTAGATTTTTTGGAGTATAGCTACTGCATTTGGACATGAGTTAGTAGTCAGGATCAGTTGTACCTGTACGTGCCTTCAGTTCTTTATGTATCAATAATTGTATTTCTCAACTATTGTATAATGTATGTGTAAATTCTGAAGTGTAATGACATTTATGGCTGGATATGTTTTTAAATGAAATGGGCCAAGAATGATGTGTTTGATGCTTGAAAAATTCTACAATGAGTTAATTTGATCGTCCTAACATGTTGTTTTTATAGGGTATGTTCTTAAGATGTTCAGGCATGTGCTCTGTGATAGTGATGTGTTACATTAATTTTGTATATTGTATCATTTCTTGTAAAATGATTTAGATAATCATTCTTGTACAGTAAAATTTTCTATAGTTAATGAATTAGGTTTTATCAATTCTCTTTTATAATAATTAATAAATTATTTAAGTAAAATTAAAAGTTTTAATTAATTGAATTGAAATTCTTAACTATAACTAATAAATTAATGACTTTTCATAAAAATTTCTAAATCAATTGAATTAAAATTTCCAATTAATCGTACCAATAAATACATCTCAACATTTTAATTTTAAAATGTATTTTCTCATTAATTTTATGCAAATGTATGTGGCACCCTTCAACCTAAACTTGACTTAATGACTTTTAACACAAATTGTGATAACATTTAACTCATTATACCTAAAATATTAATTAAAACATTAAGAAGTTAGTGATGTTACGCTTTCATTTAATGACTTATAGTTTTACTCAAATGAAATATTAAGTAGTTTAAATAAAAAGATATAAATAGTAATTTAGTATTCAATAAGTTAATAACTTTATTATATCATAATTATATGTTTTTATAATTTAAAGTTGTGATATATTATATGTATTAAAAAGATAAAAGGTGAAAATTTTATAAATTTTATAAAATACGGTATGTTTATAACACTCTAAGGATGAGAAGGATTTAAAGTAAAACTTATATCAAGGTTTCGATTAAGGAATTACTCTTTAACAAACTTTTGATTAGAGTGACCTATGGATGAATATTCTAATATTAGAATTTAGGAAGGAGAAAAAAATATGAATATAAAGATTAATTAGAATATAATGATTTTAGAAAATAGTAAAAGAACTATTTTCAAAAGTAATAAAAATAATAATTTATAAAAACATATCATAAGTATTTATAAAATGTATTCTAATTTTAATAAAATAATAGCTATTTTCAATATAATATACTATACGTATTTGTTTTCATAACTCAGTTACTTATATATATTCTTTTGGGATTGATACATTAGGATTAATAAAGTGAACATTTCATTTTAAGATTAATATAAATACATATATGCATAATGTATATATTGTCTAAATATGAAAAATAAAATAAAGAAGTTTAAATGCGTTAAGATTAATCATCATATTAATTAATTTCTTTTAATATGTTTAATAAAAATATAAAATTTTACAATGATTATTTAATAATAGATATAATATGAAAAGACAATAATATTTATATAACTATACAAGTAAAAAAATCAACAATAACTAAAAGTACAACAACTACATCAATTAAGAGTTTTGTAAATAATTTATAAAAACATTAAAAATTTGAAAGTATTATATTATAAACTTAACAAACGTATTTTTTTAAATATCATATTAAAAAGAAATATAATAATTTATTAAACATGTAAAAATAATCTTTGAAATAAATTCATTGTTTTTAGATAATAACTTTTTTACATTTACATTATAATTAATTTTTATAATAAAATTAAAAAATTAAAATTAAATTCACTTGTTTATAGGAAATAATTATGACAATATTATCATTGCTACATATTTTTAATAAATATATATTTTTTTGTATTTTATATCTTATATTTTATATAAATATTTTTGTAGAATTTGTAGGTAATTTCATCTTACACTTTACTATAAATGATTATGCTATAATTAATAATTTATGAATTTTAAAAAATAAAGCTACAACTTTTTCAAATTCTCTTAAAATAAATATATAAAAAATTTTAAATATATTAAACGACTAGGCTGACTGAGGCTCGACAGGTTGTCTGTGGCCCGGGCAAGCCACACAGGCTAAGCCACGATCCGACCCAATAAAAAAATTTTTGGCCAGGCCATCGACGTCCTGGGCCCAACCCGGTTCGTTGACACTTGTAATTATATAAGCACTTAGAACATGTTCACAAATCTTGTAGACCATATTTACACTATAAGAGTATGTCATATGCAAAATTACTTATTAGGCTTTATTATCTAACAACAAAAGCTTATTATCTCCCACGTACATAAAGTAGAGCTTCCTAATTATTGTTACATCCAAAAAAGACCTAAATATGTATAAATGTCACATTATTATAGATCTAACTCATATAGTTCACATACATTCATATTATCCCATATGAGATATCACTTTTGTGAAGATCATGAACATATATATAGAAATTACTCTTTGATATGAGTTGAAAAATTTTAAGAACTTGTTGTCAAGGACCAAATTTATATGATTACCTAAAACATATTGATTTCTTTGTCATATAGGTTAATATCAATGACATCAAATGAATACTAACAATTAGTATCACCTTTGTTGATATCAAATAAGGAAAAATAATGATATCTATAACAATTGACTTGAAAAAGAAAATTACCAAAATCCATTGATATCAAATAAGGAGCAACAATGATATCTCTAGTAATTGACTTCAAAAGGAAAATCACCAAAATCCCTCACATGAGTCAAGTGAGAAAATTGATATTAAAAGACCAATTATTGGACTAATCATTGAACCAATTAAGAAATAAATTGGAGATAATCATTGATAATGCATAAAAAAGGAGGTAGATAATTGCTCTCTTATTTATAACACTTAAATATATTGATTTGGCCTACATATTTATAGGGAGAAATCATTGCTACATATATATAAAGGGAAGAAAGATATATTGATCTTTACATTGGTGCATTAACTTACTAAAAAATGCTCATTTATTTAGAAAACACATTACACATACTCTTTAACTATATGTACAGGTTTTGAAAAGGGGAAAAGGACTTTTTTTCTTTTGATCCTTATAAGTTTCTATATTATATATCTTTTTAATGTTAAAAAAGAAAAGTGGAGAGAATAGTGATTGTAACACCCCACTCCCTCTGACACGTGCCTATACATCTATCAGACATTTGAGCACATGCCCGATGGAAGCAATGTGCTAGAGCAATCACATCACTTATCATAGCATTATAATAAAAACACAAATATTCAATATCTAAAACTCAATTCCTCATTTTCATTTTATAAAACATAATATACATTGCATCATTACATACATCATCCATATATATACAATATCAAAAGCTTATCAGAGTTTATAGCTCTGTTTACACAATATGCTACATGAATGAGGAACTATACAAAACTTTATCTGACTCTTCAATCTCAGCTGACCGACCTTTGAGCACTTTCTTTTATCCAAAATATAAGAACTATTCTTCTTCTAGAGCGTCTTATCAACTAAGTATCCTTTCTCATACCTAAAAAGCCACATTGTAATTTTGATGAGTTTTACGAACTCAGTGAGCTAACCATCATCGATGGCTCACTCATACCAAACACAAAATAATTCACGATTCATATTCAATTTGTAGATGAGTAATAACACATATTGCACATCACTTTACCAATCATCATATAGCATCAAATATCACTTTGTTCACTTATTTAACATTTCTCATTAAAAATGATTCAAACAATTCATCTCGATCATTTAAAACATACATATTAAATGTATATGCAATGCATATGTGACTCACATTCAATTATTACGTTGTTGTAACCGAGTACCTTTTTAACTGTCCCATATCCATTGTGGATACTGGGCTCATTAATAATTGTCCTGTATCTGTTGGGGATATCGAGCTCATTATACATAATAAGCCAGAGGCTCTTACCACATTCTGAGCTTTAAGCTCTTTTTCATTAGTGACTCCAGTCACAACTTC
>JANIIA010000192.1:21054763-21067259 GCA_027478495.1 Erythroxylum alaternifolium
GGTGAATATCGTGAATGGAGAAGAAGAAAAATGAAGAAGATGAACTTATAGAGACAAAATGAAAGATAGTTTACAATGGAGAATGTCGTGAGTTTAATTAGCAAGATAACAATGCTTGGTAAGTGTCATGACATGTGTCATGGCATTTACCACTTAATAAATTTAGTTATTTAGGTATTAACAGAAGCTACCACATAATTCTAAATGATGAGTCCATTGTCCCACAATTTCTAATCCAACTGTCTCCAAATTTTTTATGAAATTTGTCATTAAATCCCAAAGCTAGGTGTCAAATATTTCTATTGCCATTAGTCACTTATTTCTACTACCATTTATCAATTATCTTATCACTTGGAATTTTTTCTATTCCCAAAAGTACTCAAAAGTTTAGAAAATTTTCTAAATCTTCACGAAAATTCTAAATCAATGTTTATACTCATCAAATCAATTTTCAAGACACATAGCCCAAAATTCACATTATAATCATTTAAAAATCAATTATACCTAGAAAATGTCAATTGAGTGCATGAACAGTCATTGTAATGTGTGAAAAAAAAATCAAATTCATATGTGTGTATGTTAAATTATGCATGAGCATGAAATGCATTTTCTAATTTTTCACTGTTATTTCTCATATACGGTTGTTTAGGGTTCTAACCCCTTTGCATGGAAAATGGGATACTATAGTGATACTAACAACTAATCACTTATTATGCATAAATTAAGGAGGAGCATGCATCACATATTGCTTTAATATAAAGAGAGCTTACTTAATGTCTTTTATTTGTTACAATATCACCAGATATTTTGTCATCATAAAAAACTAGGACACTATTAGACCAAGTGAGCTTCTAACCTATAATTTTGGTGATAACAAAATATGTTATTAATCATATTTTTATGCTTAGTGATATTAAAAAGTTAATATGTAAAAGATAAAGCTTAATAAAAGAGTAAAATAGGCAAATAAGCTAATTAAATCATTAAGCAATCAAAAGATAAAAAAAGGAGAAAAGGAGACCATATATGTAACTTAAGAAAGTTTAAGAAAAATTGAAGCAAAGAGTCAAAAATAAGGAGGCATCAAGAACATCAAAATTTAGCAAATCATTGTAGTTCTTTTATAACCTTATTTTAATTATTTTAATGATGATTTATACTTAGGGCATATGACATGTTTTTGTCATAGTCAAAAGAAAATCTAGAAAGATTTTAAAGAAAATTATCTTGTTGTCTTAAAATATTTATTAAGAATCTTTGAAATAGTTTTAAATCATTTGTTCAAGGGAGTATGTTTTGATGTTTGAAATAACTTGAAAAATTTTTGAAAAACTTGTTTTAAAAAGTTTGACCAATCAATATAGGGATTTGAGCAATCAATATTGAGGTTTTGGATATAGTAGCCAACTAGTGTGACAATATGGTCCACTAATATCTTTTAAAAGCATATACTGTGAGTTTGTGAATATATTGGTCAACTAATGTTGTTGTTAACAGTTGTTATAATGATTAGTTTTTAGTTTTAATGCCTATTTCAAGTTGTTTTGAATATAAATAGGCTACATATAAGTTGTAAAAAGAATCTTTGGTATATTAGGGAATTAATAAAAATCTTAAGTAGTTAGAAACTACATGTACGAATGATATAACATTGGTGTGAGCAAGAGATAAATGTTTTGAGTTATACGGCTGTATAATCACTACAATTAGTAAAATTGCTTGAGGTACTTATTATGATGGTTGCTTTTGATCTTGAACAATATTTATAAATAATTACCTTTTACATGTGACAAATAAATTATATGGAGGGTTTCTCTTCCCTTATTAAATGAAAAAGATAATGAATTCCTAAATAAATCTTAGAAAGTATATGTGGGCTGAGATTCATTTAGTCAAACCATTATAAGTTGTTTTATCTCTCTCCTTCTTAAAAATGAAAATAAATGAATTAATAATAGATGATGGACTAACAAAGCTTCAAGCCAGATTCAAATTTGAAAAAGAAATTAGGCCTAGCAATTACAAGGGAGCAACCAATTTACATAGGAAGCCTGAAGGAAATTTGAATAAGTTAGAGCTCAAAGGGTCCAATTAAGACTGATGAGTGGACTGCAAATGATTGGCTTTTACAAAGAGGATAAGTGAATATAACGTTATCAACCATGTTTTCTATAAAGAGCTCCTTACTTTCCACAAGATCTTTAAAGATCTTATTATTTAACTCTTTACATATGCTATAAACCAGGTAGCTTAATGAAATTCTATAAACCAATTTGTGTCCCTCTTTCATATATTGCTTCAGACTTCACCATTCAATGATTTCAGATCATTCCTTAAGAGCTATTGCAAAGTTGTAGAGTGACAATAACACATTGTTCCATACAAACAGGGAGCATTTATATTAAAAAATAGATGGTTCAGAGTTTCCTACTCAAGTCGACATAGAGAAAATTTACTAGAAAATGTAAGTATTCTAGCTAATATGTCCAAAGTACTTAATTTGCTTTTAATTGTCAGCCATAGAATGAAGGAAGCTCTCAAATGAGCATGCTTGAACTAGACTAGATTACATCATTTTACTTTAGTAGATGGAGCCCTCAAATAGTTCTTGTAAGTAGCAATTGAGAAATTACATAAAGAAGTGATCCTCCAAAAAATCATATTCTCTTTATTAGGTTCCAGGGATATATTACATAACTAATTACTAATTAGGGAACCAAAAAGAAGCTTTTGCAAAGCATTCTTGTTCTATAACACTTCCTTGACTGTGACTTGACCGTGACTTTAGCAAGGAATATGGATCTCAGATAAGAGAGCTCATTTAGTCTATCTAGGGGGCAAAAGGACTCCACTGGTCAAACCAAAAGGATAAGCTATTACCATTTCCTAATTTGTGTATGAATTCCAACTTAATAGTCTCTCTAAATTTAAGGATGTTCTTTATACTCTAAAAATAGTTAGATCTAAGTTGCATATTCCAAACTATTTCATCCTTTATGTAGTAATGTATGCCCATTTAACCTAAAATATTTCCTTGTCTTTAAAAAGCCTCCAAATCCTTTTGATCATTAGAGCTTTATTAGTGATTCTTAAAGGTAGCACTCCTAAGCCTCATTCATCTTTTAAGGTATATATCTCCTACCATTTAACTTTAGAGTCTTTATGTAATTCCCTATCCATAAGAATCTGTTTAACAATATCTTAATAATTTTGACAATGCTCATGGGGAAAACTAGGTGGGATGATTAATATGTCTGCAAGTTGCTTATAATAGGACTGATTAACTAAGCTCTACATGTAAGTAATAAGCACTTAGTGCACTAATTAAAGATCCAATCATATATTTTCTCCACAAGGGACTTAAATTCATTATAGGAAGAATTATTAGTTGAGATAGGGACATCCAGATATGTTAGAGGCAAATTTAATAGGTGTATGCTACTAATAAAGGCAAACTAGGGAGTATAGAGGCTAACATTAGCATATAGAAATAAACCACTCTCCACTTTATTCATGTTCAATCTAAACAAGTTCTTGAACAAGTTCATACGTATCATTAGTGATGATAAGGAATTAGCATCAACTTTTGAGAAAAGGAAGAGATCATCAACCAAAGTTAGGTTAATAATCTTGAGTTTTCTTTTCATTTTGAGTGATACTTAAAAGAGTTATCTTGCTTAATTATTCTCTTCAATATTTTAGTGAGAACTTCTATGCTAAAGGTAAACATATATGCCCTTACCTTAATCCTTTAACTCCTTCAAATTTCTTAATATAAACTCCATTAACTATAATAATATATAGGATATAGTAGATAAGCATTAGTTGATCCATTCAATATAGATAGAAGGAAATCCATATGTTTTGAGAGTATTGAGAACAAAAACTCGCTCCAAAAAGTTAAAATCTTTTTATAAGTCCATTTTAATAGCACAATTCCTAGTAGCATTTCTCTTATTGTATTTTTTTGAAGAAAAAGATGTCTTAAGCAATCAAAATGTTATCCCCAATTTGTCTTCTACTTAAAAAATCTCCTTAAGAAGCATCAAGAAGAGTAGGTAATATCAATTTCAGTATCAACTAAAAGCTTAGAAATAACCTTGCATATTGTGTTCTAATATGAAGTAGGTCTAAAGTCCTTTAAGAACTTAGGAGCCTTACCTTTAGGAATAAGATAGATGAAGGTTCTATTCAACTCCTTTAAAAGCTTCCTCTCTTTAAAGAACTCTAGGACAATATATGTTACTAAGATCTTTGTATGAGTCTAGGTTGTATGAAAGAAGTTAAAATTCCACCTATCTAAAACAAGGGCTTTATATACTGAGTCTAGGTTGTATGAAAGAAGTTTGAATTCCACCTATCTAAAACAAGGGCTTTATATACTTTTAAAGAAAATATAGCTTTTTCTACAATAGCTTCACTGAAAGGTTTAACAAGAAGAACAACTTCCTCATAAGTTATCTGGTCCTTTAAAATATCCCTAATTATAGGAATTGAGGATCTTACTAAAATAGGAGTTCTTAAGGAATTAGAGAAGAAGTTGAACACCTTTTTCTAAATGTCTTTTTAGGAGGTTAGTAAAAGTATAAGAGCTTGAAGATAATTCTATAAAGCAATTTTCTATTAGCATGTGGATTTGAAAAACCAAGGTTCTAATAAAGAGCTACCTGAACTGCTTCAAGGTCCTCTTTGGCATTCTTAAAAAGCTTCTGAGTGTTTCCAGCTCTTTTCCAATTTAGGAATTTAAGTTCCTCCTTAACTCTGGTAGTTTCCTACATGAATAAATTGCTTAAATCCTTAAACTATATGGCCTAGACCCTTTCAAATGGCTTCCTTAAACCTTTCTACATTAGCTAAATAATCATTAAATATGAAAGGTCAACTCATTCTAAGAAGGGAGTTAAAGATATAGAAAATAATTAGGAAGTGATCTGAGATCAAAAAGCTAGGAAAATTGGCTTCACAATTAGGGAATGTTTGAAATTGGTTAAAGTTAGCCATTGCCCATAAAATTTCTTCCTCAAAAACATGTTTTTTTTTTGTTAGCACACTAAGTGAAAATTTTCTCACATATACTTAGGTCAATTACTTGAATATTTATAGTGCATTCTCTCAAGTCTTCAAAATAATTCCTTGGGTAGAAGTGCCCTCAACTTCAAGTGGGTGTAACTTACTATTGAAGTCCCGGAAGATGATCTAAAGGGACTGAATAGAGGAATTATTATTAGGGTAAATTAAAAAAGAAAATACCAAACTTATCTTAATTTTATAATCCTAGCTCAAAGTTTAATAAAATGCTTGAACTTTTAATTTATTTGAAAATAGTCCGACGTTAACCTTCCTATTAACGAGCTAATACAGCATGTCACATCATCTTTTTGTATGTGCTATGTGGCTACCACATATATAATATTTTCCAACTAATTAATATATATTTTATTAAATATTAAAATGTAAACCTAATTTTGCTAAATACCTTAAACTAATTCGGTGTAAATTTATCTGGTATTTTTCTGCTTGGTTCACTATTGATTGTGGAACTCCAATTGTGATTGTTTTAATCCTGGTTCTTTTGTTATTTCTCTTCCTGTTATTGCTCTCGTACGTTTATTATAATTGTGATTGTTTAATCTTTCTCGACATATTTTTTTATTTTTACTTTCTTCCCTATTCTATCATGCTTCGCTTTTGATTTTGACAGTCCAATTGTAAAGTTATTACATTTAATTTTTCATTTATCCTTCAACTACTTACCCAAAAAAAAAGAGTATGTGCTTCAACTTCATTCCAATTTGTTGTCATTTGTTGATTAAAAAGATTAGAATTAGCTAGTAGTATTAGAGTTTAAGATTGCACATGCTAAATGATTTATTCATTTGATATATAATTATACCAATTGACAACTTATGATATATGTTGATGGTAATCTAGTTGGAGTCAATGACATGTATTGTAGGAACTTGTTACTGTTGCAAGTTAGGGAAATGCTTTATCACTATTAGGTTTTCCCGCCCTTTTTCTGAATATGAACTATAATAGGTTTTGATGTCTAATTGATTTATGGTTTTGGCTTCTTAGTATATAACCGTAACTAAAGCAGTACCTTTTATGCCTGAACAACTTTGAAAATATCTTTACCTTTATAGTGAGATAAAATTTTTGTCCCACCTTTTCCATTTTTTTTCAAATTATTGGTTGTCTAAAGGAAAAGCTGAAAGGAGTATAAATACTCCACCTTTAAGTTCACAGTAATCCTATTACCAATTATTAATAATTATAAAACAGTAATTAGTGGTAATAACACTTAAATCACTACTTGTTGGGGCTTCAAAAAATGGATAATACCTTAATACTTTTAATTTTTATTGTTATTACAAAAATAAGTTGACTTTTATTTTATCAATACTTAGAAATCTATACATGTCATATAGTTTCTTAAGTTTTTGGTTTGATATATTAATATGAAGTAAATACTATGATAAATAGATAAACAAAGAAGATGTTTCCTTTATTAAATGATGACGTTAGAAAGTTCAAATTTGTTGCTTAATTATATGTCATTTCTTAGTCTCTTTTTGGATACACTTATTAAACAAAAAGTGTTGGTTCTGAATTAGATTACTTATACTCCAATCATATTCTGTTTTAAATTTTTTATTTGAATTAAAAATTTTAAACTAAAAAAATTTCATTAAAACATTTGTTTAAACTTCTCTTAATTTTTGTTCAGAGAATGATAAGTCTGACAAAGTTTGTTCAATCACAAGTAATCCATATGTTGTATGCATCCCCCTTTTAATGATGTAGCACCACTTCCATTTTAATATTATGAAAATTTTAAAATTATATCAAATCTATAAACTTATTCTGTAACTTTAAACGAGTCAAAGTTTCATACATAACAGTAATGGTTAAAGTCTATCATTGTACCTAGTGCTAGTTATAATGAGAACTAATATAACATTCATGTTTAGTTTATGATTAATGACAAATGTAGCCCAACTTATTTCTTGTGTTTATTTTTAATATGTTTTTTAGAAACTAATATTGAAATGTTTTGTTCAAAACTAATGATAAAATTCTTTGTAATGTAGATGATGGTCAATTTTGAATTTCATTATAGTGGGGTATTGGAAAGAAATAATGACAACAAATATATTAGAGGCAAGATTAAAAGGATATTGGTGTTGATGAACTTAGTATGTTATTACTAAAAGGAGTATCGAAAGATAAAGGATATAGAGTGATATCTATGTTTTATAATTTCTAGAACGTTTAATGAGAGGCTTGAAAGAGTTGAGCTTATACCATGACAAGTACATGTTATTGATGCATCGACATATGGAATAATCTATTAACAAATGTAAACTTGAAATATATTATGAGTATAGTTATGATATTCCTATAACTGATGGTGAGAAAATTGATTTTGATATCAACAATGAAGAGGAGTTATTCCAAATTAAGGTGGAACAAGATGATAAAGATTTTATTGTTATAGAGATGAGTGAATCAGGAAATGATATGGGGTGTTGATGAATTTTTTACAACTGATGATGAAGAATATGTTAGTGTGAAAGCTAATGAGAAGAAATATGGGAAGAAGGTAGGTAATGGGTTTGAATGTGATGGTGTTGTGGATGTGGTTGGAAGCAGTGGAAAATTTAGTAATGAAACACAAAATTATTCAAAGAATTTATAAAGAGAAGAAGGGACTTCATAAGGTTAGTGTAGTGAATATGAAGATAGTGATGCTGAAGTTTAATCACCAATATGTAATGATGACAGTGGGTGCAAGGCCTTTGACAAAATAAAGAAATATATTCTTTTTAATCCCTAACTAGACATAAAATATTTTCAATTTGAAGTTGGCATAAAGTTTAAGGATGAGGTTCTGATTATGAAGGCAATCAAAAACTATGCAATGGCAAATGGATATGATGTTTTAATAATGCGATAATGTATAAGAACATAGGCTATTTGTTATCCACATTGTCCCTTTAGGATTTATGCTAGTTGGATTGGAAATGAAAAAACATTTGCAGTTAAAATATTAGAAAAAAGCATACTTGTAAAAAAGGGAAAATAAACAAGTAAGCTAGTAAGAAGTGGAATATAAAAGAAACATAAGTTTCGGAGGAGCCTGAATCGGCCAATCAGCTTTCAAAGGAAGTATACATTCCAAGTGACTAAATGTCAATGTTATAGGGTAAAATGGGAAGCCATTATTATGTTACAAGGATCTATATAAGGGCATTATGTGAAATTATTTATTGACAAGAATTATAATGGGCAGATTAAGAAAGCCAATTCATTATCCAAAATGAACTTAATGAAAAGTCTGGTGAGGGGTTTTACATGGGATTTAGTGCATTGAAGAATAATTTCCTTTATAGTTGTAGAAAAATAATAGGGTTGGATGGATGTTTTTTGAAGACTTTTCTTGGACGTGCTTTGTTAGTTGCAATTGGGCATAATGAAAACAATCAGATGAACCCTACATATTGAGATGCGGTTAATGGAGAGAATTATCAATCTTGGCATTGGTTTTTAATTCTTCTTATTGAAGATCTAAACATAAGTGAGAATTCATGGTCTTTGTAAGTGATCAACAGAAGGTGCATTATTGTTCTATATATATGTTTTTAAGTTATCATACTTATTATACTATTTAGTTGTATATATGCCTTGTATTATTATAATTACATTATATTATTTTGTACATTATATTATTTTGTGCATTCATATTTTTCAGGTTTTAGTGGATACATCGAAGAATGTCGTCCCAGAAGCTGAGCATAGAAAATGTGCATGACATGTCCATGCTAATTGGTCTAAATTACATAAAGGCCATATATTTAAGAACTTATTTTGGTAAGCAGTCAATTGCACAATAAAAGTAGAATTTAAGGAAATAATGGATCAATTGAAGAATGTTTCAAAAAAGGCTTATGATTACTTCAATGTAAGGAATCCTGAGACTTTTATGAAAGCATTTATTAGCACAAGATTGAAATGTGAAATTGTTCAGAAAAATATAGCAAAGACATTTAATGGATTCATATATGATGCTTGATCAATATGCTAGAGGATATTCAAATTTTTTTAATGACTCAAATTTATGTAAAAAGAGATATGATGATCAAATCCACCGATGATATATGTCCAAAGGTGAGAAAGAAGATAGAGACTACGGAATGAGAAGTAAGGCATTATATGGCCAAGACAAAAGAAAGTTTTGAAGTTTGAAGTAATGAATTTTGTAGGTAAGTTTATTATTAATTTACAAGCAAGAACATGTCAACGTAGGGTTTGTCATTTAACGGGATATTCACATAAGCATGCATTTTCTTGTATATCATACTAGAGAGAGGATATTGATGGGTATATGAACCAATATAACAAATGTGGATGTTATTTGAAGAGTTATCAATATGTCATTGAACCTATTAGTGGTCCAAAATTTTAGCTGAAAACTAGAAACTTGCAACCTATATTACCTCAACTGATTAATAAGATGCATGGAAGGTCAAAAAAGGCTAGAAGAAGGGATAAAGATGAAGAACCATGGAATCTGAATAAGTTGAGCAAAGTTGGAGCACACATGAAATGTCAATATTATTTTAAAGTTGGTCACAATAAAATAGGACGCAAACAAAAGGACCAAACTTCGAGACAATCGGAAATTGCTAAGGTAATTATATACTTATTTATAATTATATACAAGCTAAATATTCTTATAAATCGTACGTGTATAATGCAGTAAAAATGAGGAAGACCATTGAAAAATCTGGCATCTACATCCAACATTAATTATGGTGCAAGAAGAAGAGGCAAACAATCAATATCTACAGATCCAATACTATAATGTCTATCTTAAGAAGGGAGAAGAGGGTGGTAAGTGAATATTCACCCTTAATTTTTTATTTACCTTTAACTTTTTTACGTGTTCTAAATATTTATGTGTATAAAGGTCATCCAACGATAAGAAGTAACATTTAGAGAAGTTAATGTGAACACTTATTTTATGGTTTATTGCCAAATTATAATCTTTTGGCTAATTATTTGTTATTTATTTTTAATTATTAACAACATATTCTTTTTATAATATTTTATAGATAGTTAGTAGTACATTTTAAGTATTCAAATCAACTCAAGCTTCTCAAAATAGAAATTAAAAAAAAACAGGAGGAGATTCAAAGTAAGGTTAAAAAATCAAGTCTAAGAAAATCTCAAGTTGATAATGATGAATCTGTAGCAAAATGAACCATGTTTGACTATTATGCTATGATTTGGATATAGATTTGAACTGTGTATTGTGAATTTGGATATAGATTTGAACTTTGCAAATTGGTATATAATAGCCTATCACTAACTACCAAATAATAAATATGAAAATATTATTTCAAATGTTGCAAACAAAAGAAAACAAAATAACCTGAAATGATGAAACGAGACAACTAAGATGCAAAAAAAGTAAACAAAAAGACAAACACAAAGCGAAATTAGAAAATACTAATAACAATGGTAAAGGAGTGGGTTGGAGATATCTTTGGGATTTCGAGACGTTCATTAATCCTTGAATCTAAATAAAAGGTACTCTTATCATGGTGTTAGCCTATGGACTTGATTAAGCTCTCAAACCCTTAATTTCTTTAAAATAGGCAAAACTAATAAGCTCTATAAATGCCCCGATCTCCACTATAACCTAGAATAAGCTCTCTAAGTTCAATAGTGAAGATGCCTTAGGTATTAAGAAACAACTAACTTAGGCCACCTACTCATGAGCTCGGAAGGTGTAACATAAACGTATGGGATCCTAGATTGGTTGATTGAGTATCCTGACAAATTCAAGTAGCCTATTGCTACTTTAGGGAATCACTATGGACTATTACATCTCACATGCTCATCCGTAGCCTTCGGATTAGAAAGCTACCTAAGGGGTGATCAAGCCTATAAGCAATTCCTAATTCATGAAATTTATCCTAGATCCCAAACCAACCTAGATCTACAAGCACCAATTTAAGACAAATACAACTCCATTCCCACAATTTTCATCCCTTCATCCTTATAATATCTCCAAACCCCTAAGTAATCTAGCCACATATGTTCATATTAAGCAAAATACACATGAAATAAACAAAACTCATACTTAATTAAATAAAACCAAGGCTAGAAATTATAAACGAAGTAATAAAAACCAAAATTCAACATTAACTTAATAAAAATCAAAACCTTTTATGCCAACAAATAACTAATCATAACCTAAATTACAAAATCTAAACTAATTGCTTCAAAATAAAAATTCCAGCACATATAACTTGCACAAAAATCCAAATTAATGGATCATAAACCTAAGAACATGCATAAATCGTAACTATTGAGCAAAAATTAATCAAAAGTATCACAAATAAGCAAAAACCCATAACATAAACCATTAAACATTCAAATACCCACTAATTTCATATATTAAAAGAAATCACATAAATAAACTCAAAAAACCAAGATTAAAGCTACAAAATTGGAGAAATAAAACATCAATTGATCTGATACAAAGGTTCCTTACAAAATTTATGATTTTCAACTATAAAATCCATTAAAAATTCATTCTAAATATTCTAGAACATGTAAAAATGTGATTAACACTAAGAAAGCTTTAAAATAATGGAATGAATATTAAGAGATTCAGACATATGAAAATAAAGTAGTGAAACTGAAAGAAAATAGTTACTTATAGAGAGTAACGAATGAACAACTGAATATGGCTAAAAACCAATGAAAAAGTTAAGGTAAAATGAAATGAAGAAAACTTTGTAGTTGTCTCTATGGTGGAGAGCCTCTCCTGGAAAGCTAGCTCCAAGTCACCACCTTGCCAAAAAGAGTTAAAGCCGTAACCACCATTTTTATGCTCTTCTCCTCACTACCGCTACTGCTCTCTCCATGCTACTGCTACTACTCTATCTTTTTATCCTCCACCCTACTACTATTCTATTTATCCCATTTATTTGTTAATCCACCTCTACTGTTCATGCTACTCGTTACTGTGCATTTTTGTTCAAATGCATTTGCACTGCACATTGAATGTCTGTGTTTCACCTTATGCCTTATCCTCCTGTACTATGTTTTGGTTCACGCCTGTAGCTGTTATTTTGTCGTTTCTGTTCAATGTGTGTGAGAGCATGAAATGTACACACGTTGCTTGCATGTTGGCCTAACTTTGATATCTTTTGCTGGCATTTTGTTCTTACTGTACTCCTGTTTTTTGCTCCTTGCCTCCCAGCTGGTGCGTTGAGGTTGTGGTATTTTTCTTCTGCCCTATCCCACCCTATTGTTCTATGATTTTTTGAATTAGTTTTTGGTCCACCTATAGTTCATGCATTTATCCACGCCACTGCTCTCTTCAACCATGCTCATGCTACTATTGTAACATCCCCTCACCTATGGGAAGGGTAAATTGGTTATTTGGAACGGGTTAGGATTGTTTAAAGTGCATTGA
>JANIIA010000192.1:21067359-21103864 GCA_027478495.1 Erythroxylum alaternifolium
GTTGTTGTATTTCTTCCTCTTTCATAGTATCTGTATTAGGTTTTCTGTATGTACAGACTGTACATTTGATGTATAAAACTGTTGTTTTTGTGTAATGAAAAGAGGAAGAATTTGATTAAAAAAATCTTGTGATTTACAATTACAGCTTTAATGATTTAAATTGATTTGATGCCGTGTGGAGTACTGTAGTGATCGCACGTAGCGCTCCCTTAGCTTAGGATATGTATCGGAATGACCTACGTGCATCCCGGTGCGTACCCTAGGGTAATGGGGTGTTACAACTATTTACTTATGTGATGAATTAACATTGTGGTCAAATTTACTATTCACTCTTCTTTTAAAGCAGATGCCTCTATTAAATGTCTGCGTTTTCTGCTTTTTTAAATTCCTTATGTCTGCTACTGCATCGTTTCGGCATTGGTGTGTTTGTGTGTTGCTGCATCATTTCAGCTTCTATGTGTCTTGATTTTATGAAATAATTTTCGGTCCATCTACAGTACTTTTGAAACCCGCATTCCTGCTCTTCAAAACTTCTACATGTCTCTTCTTTAGACTTTGCGCTTTGGTGCTTTGGCTTGGGCTGCTGCTGACGTGGACTGCTCCTTTATCCATTAAACTCTACCGTCCATCATCCTCTGTCGTGCTACCATTAAATAAAATTCTTGCATGCAAAAACATGCACCTACGTGATGAATTGCTACTTCCTTATGCCTCCAACGTGTTCTGTCAATTAAATCACTATCTTGCATGGATGTCGTGAGTGAGTGATTCTTGTGTTTAATCATTTAATCTATATGTAAACATAAAATGAACACAAATTAGGTATTTAAGCATAATAATAGGGTTGAAAAGACATTGAAATGCATAAGCAAATATAAGATAATTCAATCCTATCAAATACCCCCATACTTGAACTTTTGCTTGTCCTCAAGCAATTTCAGAATAACCAAGATACTATGTCACTTTGTTTTCAAAGAAAATCAAGTATATACAATCCTTCAAACTTTAATAAACTCAAGTATCAAGCTACTACATATGTCACAATCTTTTCATCAATTCACATAAACAAAGTCAAAGGTAGACACCATTGATCAAAAGTAAAATAAAATTAAAATGGATTTTCCTACGATGTTCACTCATTTCACTCAAGTGTTTAAGGTCGATGTTTCACTCAATACTCCCTTTAAGATACTACACTACCATAGGCTTGCAAATTCACCAATTCTCTACTACATAGATTACATGTTATCATAGATCAAAAAGGGTTTTTACTTAAGGGTTGTAATGAGGTTTGGTTTAAGACAAGGCAAAAAGGTCAAAGGATAACTCACAAGTATTAACAAAGTGTTAACTAAGATGGGACAATTAAACAGAAATTCTAAGATATGCATATAAATATCACGAACTACAACTACTCGTCACTAACTAATGATCCTATGTTTCCTTCAACAATAGAAATAAAAACACTTTTAATCAATAACACCAAAAACAAAGATGCTTTTGTTATTCTTTTTCTCATTTTTTCTTTTTTCTTCTTCTTTTTCTTTCTCTTCTTTTTTTTGGGAATAACACTAACACAATAAGGAAATAATAACATCACAAATCAATAAAACATTAGTAGAAGTGCCTCTCAAAACATCTTATAATTGAATACAAAACAAAAGTCCCTAAATCATATACACCAAATGCTCACTCATTACTTCATTAAGCTTGTGACAAGGTAAGGCTAATGGATTTTTTCAAGCTTCAATGTAAGGTAATTAATTCAGAAACAAACAGGGTTAAAGGCTCAAAGGTGTTGGCAAGGGAAAAATGAGTTAGTGGGTCATTTAAGCTAAGGGTTCAAAATAAAGAAAGCCTTAATCATTTCCGTAAAACATGAATCTCGTAGTTTCAAACTGATTCAATGCAAGTTCTAAAGGTAATCTTCCTAGGGGCGCATCACACACAATAAAGAAACATAATGACTATGAAATGCAGTCATATAGGCTTAAAACCTTGCATGTGCTTATATGAAAATCCATCAAAATTTCATACATTAACTCTTCACTCAAATATCAAATTATTAACTGAGTTTATGCAACTAACTACTTCAATAAATCCATATGACTCACCTTCCACTCAAGCTACCTAATTCAAATTCAAGCACATAACTCAATTATCAATCAAACTACTATGACTGAATGGCATGGTTCAGCATTCATCACAGTTTAAGTTGAAAAATGCAAAAATTTTAAAACTGAACCCACCCCTACACTTAAATGGGACATTGTCCCCAGTGTCCTAAAATCAATAATAAAAAACACAACTAAGGGGATGAGAATATAAGGACTCCCCGGGATCAAAGAGGGCTCAGCAACTTAAAAGCAGAATTCATAGCTCTGGTCTTGCATTGCTAAAAAACAAAACAGATAAAAAGAAAATAAGGTATTCAAATGAAAGCAATAAAAAAACTAAACCAACAAAGAACTAAAATGAAAGGATAAGGTTGGGGCGCCTCCTAACAAGTGCTTGTTTAAGGTCACAAGCTTGACCCCTGTTAACTGATATCAACCAATGTATCTTGAAGCTTCAAGCTCCATCACCTCTATATTGTGCATTTGAAATCCCTCAAATTAGGGCTTAAGACGATGTCCATTGGCTTTAAACTCTTTCCCATCTTGGCACTTTTGATCTCCACTACTACATGGGGATATACTTATGTAACCTCAAAGGGACCTATCCATTGGGAGAGTAACTAACTCGGAAAGAGCTTAAGGCGTGAATGATATAAAAGTACTTTTTGTCCCACCACAAATGTCTTCCTAGAGATGTTGCGATCATGGAATGCCTTAGTTTTTTCCTTATAAATCTGAGCATTCTCGAATGCTTCATGTCGCAACTCTTTGATATCTTGTAACTACAAATTGTCTACAACTTCTAACTCCATGTTTCACTTCTTGATTACCTAATAAGCCTTATATTGTATCTCTAATGGAAGGTGGCATGACTTCCCAAAAATAAGCCTAAATGGTAACATCCCTAAAGGAGTCTTGTATGCAGTCCTATATGCTCATAAGGTGTCATTGAGGCGCAAACTCCAGTCCTTCCTGTTGGGATTAACCATCTTCTTTAGGATAGACTTAATCTCTCAATTAGATACCTCAGTTTGATCATTCGTCTGAGGGTGATAAGCAGTTGAGACTCGATGCATCACTTGATATTTCTTCAAAAGGGCCTCGATTGTCCAGTTGCAAAAGTGAGTCCCCTTGTTGCTGATGATGGCTCGCAGGACTCTAAACTTTGAGAAAATGTTAGATTTTAAGAAATCTGCAATCACTCAAGAATCACCAGTTCGGGTGGCTTTTGCTTCCATCCATTTTGATACGTAATTAACTATAAGCAGAATATATTAAAATCCAAACTAGGAAGGAAAGGGACCTATGAAGTCCATGCCCTAAACATAAAAAATCTCACAAATTAATATAGGGGTTTGAGGCATTTCCCCACAGGAACCTAACGTACTTGTGCACTGACAGTTATCACAAGACCTACAGAAATCATATGCATCTGGAAATAGAGATGGCAAGTAAAACCCACACTCTAGAATCTTGCAAGCTGTTCGCTTTGGGCCAAAATGACCTCCATATGCATAAGAGTGACAAAATGTCAAAATATAAAGAAATTCACTGTTAGGTATGCATCGTCTGATGTCTTGATCCATACAAAATCACCATAAGTAAAGATCATCCCATACATAAAACTTTGTTTGGCTCTTCATCCTTTCCTTTTGTGCTTTGGTGAAATCTATAGGAAGTTTATGGGAAACCAAGAAATTCACTATATCAGCGTACTAGGGAGCTATCAACTGTACTATATATAACTGCTCATCTGGGAAATCATTACTGATAGGGCCCGTGTCAGCATCATGCTCTACTAAGCGGCTCAAATGATCTGCTACTTCATTCTTTGAGCCTCTTTTATCCTTTATCTCCATATCAAAGTCCTGAAGTAGGAGTATCCAATCGATGAGCCTTGGCTTTGCCTCCTTCTTTGCTAGTAGGTACTTCAAAGTTGCATAATCAGAATAAACAATAATCTTAGTACCTAATAAATAAGATCTAAACTTATCCAAAGCAAAAATGACTGCAAGAAGCTCTTTTTCTGTGGTGTTGCAATTTGCTTGGGCAACATTCAAGGTCTTCTAGGCATAATAAATAGCATGAGAGATCCACCCCACTCTCTAACCTAAAATGGCTCCAATGGCATGGTTGGAGGCATCACACATGAGCTCAAATGGCAGATTCCAATCTGGAGGTTATAAGATAGGTGCAGTGACTAACTTCTCCTTTAGAGCATCAAAAGCCTTCTTGCACTACTCATTAAAAACAAGTTATTTGTCCTTATAAAGCAACCTACACAATGGTTATGTAACCTTAGAAAGGTCCTGAATGAACCTGCGATAGAACCTTATATGGCTAAGAAAATATCGAACTTCCCGCACAGATGCGGGATAGGGAAAAGAAGAAATAAGGTCTATCTTGGCTCTATCAACCTCAATACCCTTAGCAGAAACCACATGTCCTAAAACTATCCCTTGCTGAACCATAAAATGACACTTTTCATAATCAAGAACAAGGTTAGTTTCAAGACATCTTTTTAAGTACCAAAATAAGGTGATCCAGGCATTATTCAAATGAATCCCCGTGCACGGTAAAGTCCTCCATAAAAACTTTAATGATTTTCTCAAGATACTCAGAAAAAACGCTTACCATGCACTTTTGAAAGGTAGTGGGGGAGTTGCACAATCCAAAAGGCATCCTTCTATAGGCAAAGGTGTCATATGGGCATGTAAAAGTCGTCTTCTCCTGGTCCTCTGGAGTAATAGTAACCTGAATATAACCTAAATAACCATCAAGAAATCAATACTAAGCATGACCAGCAAGAAGTTCTAACATATGATCAATAAAAGGTAGGAGAAAGTGGTCCTTTCCAGTCATCAAGTTGAGCTTGCAATAATCCTTGCAAACTCGCCATATGTTCTGCACCCGAGTCGGAACCATCTTTCCTCTCTCATTCTCCATAACTATAATGCCCTACTGCTTTGGAACTACTTATAAAGGACTTACCCACTTGACACCCACATCCAGCAACTTCACCACTTCCATCATCGGTGGGTTGAGATGCCTTTGTACTTGATGGATTGGGGTAGCTCCTTCCTTAAGAAAAATCCTATGCATGCATAAGGAATGACTAATACCTTTAATATTTGCAACTGTCCATCCCAATGTCGTCTTATACTCTCGCAACACACTAATAAGTTTTTCTTCTTGCATCTTTGTAAGATCACTTACTATGATAACTGGAAGTGTGTTGTTAGTGCCCAGATAAGCGTACTTAAGGTGGGTCGGTAAGGACTTCAACTCCACTTCTAATGCCTTCATAATAGAAGGTAACAACCAATTAGTACTAATGGGAAATTCTAAAAAGTAAGGGACATACCTTCCAAAATGACTTGTATCAAGTGCCCAAATTACTTCCTTTAGGTCCTCTCTAAACTCGAACTTGCTTTGCTAATAACTGAACATCTTTTGTTCCAACGGGGTAGTCAAGGCTACCTCCAAAGCTTCACATGTAGAAAGAAGAGACCAACGCTCCACCAACGAGTTAAGAATATCTACCTTGGCGACGGACTACAATTTGATGGATAGCATATGGCATCAAAGATATTGAAATGAATGACCTCACCATCGAACTCCATAGTCAACACCCTGTTATATTGATTTTCATCCGAGATGTCTTAAAAAATGTCTTGTCTAACAAAACTATTGAAGGGCTCGAAGAGCCCTCATCTTACATATCTAAGACATAAAAAGTTGCAGGGAAAACAAGCTCATTAATATGCACTAAAGCATCCTCAATAACCCCCTCAGGGTATGTGTTAGACCTATCATCCAATTGATAACATGAGTATCCTTTGATGAACCAAGATTAAGAGATTTAAAAATAGATAAATGCATAATATTATACATCTCTCATACCTCATGTTACCGTTCTTACAAAGATTGGTAAAATACCTAGATCCTTACACTTTGGGGGTAGCTTCCTCTGTAAGACTACTGACACATTACCACCCACACTGATCTTCTCATCTCCCTTTAGCTTCCACTTATTGGTGCACAGCTCCTTCAGAAATTTAGCATACTGCAAAATTTGCTTAATTTCTTCCAAAAGAGGGATATTAACTTCCACCTTACAAAAGATCTCCAATATTTCTTTTTCTTTTCTTGCTACTCATTCTTTGCTAACCTGTTTGGAAATGGAACAAGAGGTGAATCATTGACAATAGGGTGTGAAGTACTTACTTGAGGATGGTGATCTTCCTTCTTCTTTGTTAGCTCAGTTTCTTCCTCTTCTTCTTTCTCCTTCCCCTTCCTTGTTCTTTGTACCTCCTTGCCACTTCTCAAGGCAATGGCATAAGTGTCTTCTCTTAGGTTCCTTTCAGGTTGAATAGGTAACCTTGTGGAACTTTAAGCCTGTAGCCTCCTTATGACATCAACTAACTAACTGACTTAATTTTCCAAATTCTTCAAACCACTCCTCGCTTCCTGCTAAAATTGAAAAGTGTTAAAAGCTAAGCTCTTAACAAGTTCCTCTAAGGATATACCTATAACTTTTTGTTGTTGTGGTGGTTGTAGAGGCAGTGACCTTGGCTAAAATTGTGGTTGAATCTGATGGAAACCTAGTGGTGCATGGAATCCTTGTTGTTGTTGTTGATAACTGGGTTGGCGTGTATTAAAACTGCTTCCTTGTTGTGGGCTCGCATATCTGAAGTTGGCATGATCCTTCCACCCCAGATTGTAAACCCAACTACGTTGACATGTTGTTCATCCTACAAGGAAGGGCATGCATCTGTAAGATGGTTAGCTAATGTACAAATACCATATACCTTAGTAGGCCCCTTTCCTATCACTGCTTGCTACACTAAGGAAGTCAAATTTGCAACTTGCTGCTCTAACTTGGAGATGGAGACCTCCTTCATTTGCTTTGTTGAGGAGGAAGCATTATTTTGTTTGTCCCAATATTGGGAGTTCGTTGCCATTGTTGCTATCAAGTTCCTAGCATTATCCAGTGTCCTGTTTACCAACACTCCACCACTCGCAGCGTCTTTCATATTATTGTCTAAAGGAAGGAACCCTTCAAATAAATATTGAATTAATAACTAGTCACTTATTAAATGGTTTGGACAGCTATTGCAGAGCTTCTTGAAATGCTCCCAATACTCATACAAAGACTCCCCTATATGAAATATCCAATTTTTGGAACATGCTTAGGGTTAGAACCCTTCATCATTGTGAATGAGTAATAGCATTGTGAACATGTCATATACATGCATATCATTAGCAAACACACATGAAATATAATTTGGTAAACATTACCAAGATAACATATGCACTTAATTGACATATACAAGGGTATGAAAGATTTTAAATGAACATGATGTGAATTGTGAATTGTGAATTGTTATGTCTTGAATTTTGATTTGATTGGATTCCAATTAATAATTTGGAATTAATTGTGATTAATTGGGAGAGTGATGAATTAAGATATACATTTGGATTAGGAAAAAATGTCAAGTGGTAAAATAAATTGATACTTAAAAAATTAGGATGACTAAGCCTATAATTGATTGACATTTGGCATAGTTAAATGTGTGACAAATGAACTAGTAAATAATTAAAAAATGGACCAATTATAGAGGGAAACATTGACTAATAATTAGGAGACATATGGACTAATTACTAGGAGACTAATGGCAGCTTATTAATTATGCAAATGTCTTTCATGCCTTAAGACAAATGTTATGGTCGAAAGAAAACACCTAGCATGTTGATAAAGTAAGTTTCTGCAACAGAGTTTTTGCTGCTTCCTTCATTGCTTCTCCACCAAAATTACATCCATCTTCTCTATGAATTATAGTCTAGCCCTAGCTAAACTGTTACACAAAATCCAAACTTTAATCCTTCACAAAATAGCTAAGAAACCAGCCTATTGTTACTTTCACCTTATTACCAAAAAACTAGCTCATTTTCACCTTGGAATTGTGTTGATTTTGCTTGCTTGGAGGGATAGGTTATCTTGATATTTTGAGTTAAGTTGGAAGCCTAATAAGTAATTAACAATATGATCTTTATGGCATGATTAATAATATGAGAATGGTGTTTGAATTGGAATGAAATGAATATGGTGTTGGTGATGATATGTGCTGGAATATGTTGGATAAACTTGGATGTTTTCTGCTTGTTCTTGGTGTGTGAAAAACCATGGGTTATAGGTTGATTCATGGATGAATTAGATCTCGATTTGAAGTATAATGAAGATGGATTTATGCTAAAGAAAGATGTTAATATAGTGTTCTTGAATTGAGAAAGAACTAGGATTATATACATGATAATATGTGATAATTTCTAGTTTGATTTTTGATGTATGAAAGATAATGATTTGTAAGCTATCATTAATTAAGGATTAATTAAATTATAATTGATGGAATAATAAGTAGATGTTTTGAATTTGGTATAAAGATGTCAAAATTTGGAAAACTAAAGAAGGAAATGGATAGGAACTTTCGGATAACCCATCCCATGATCATGGGAAGTCATACACGATTGTAGGAATTGCATAGAAGTGAAGAAAATGTTCTTTTGTTTGATTCTTAAACCAATTAAGGATAAGGTACTTTACTATGATACATTTGGACTTATTTAAGGCTTAAAATGAACTAAATTTGGTGTTGGAAAAGTTAGTTAAATGTTTGATAAGTTTTGATTGATAATTGATGTTATACTTTAAGTAAAAGATTGTTTGATAACAATGTATCTAAGTTTGGAATGAAGGAGTGTTAAAGGAATAAAGATGTTGTTATGAATGCAAATATATTCCAAAGGATATGAATAATGCATTGGGAATGAATGAATGAGAATTGGGAATTTTGTGAATACTAATAATGCTAGAAAAGGGAATGAATAGTTGATAAATTTAGAATAATCAAGCTTATTTTGAAGATAATAAACCTAATTACAAATTGGTTATATCCAAGTTGTGATGTATAATTGGTTAAGAAATGAGAATAAGGACACATACTCAGGAAGTCACTAAGAATGCATTGAATATGACATATGTATATATTTACATGATTAATATGTATTTGATTGATCACCTTAGTAATGTGAATTATGTGTGTATTGTATGATTTTAGACACATAAGTCAAACGCTAGCATCCAGACATCGCCAGATCATCGAGGCAATAGCGTAATCTGGAGCGTACTATGAGTCAACCTAGATATTTTTACTAGGATTGACTTATTTATGTTTAATTTTCAGTTATTGAACTATTAATAATTTGATTGTGATAATTTCAGAATTTAAATGATTTGAGGAGTTTGATATTTGAGAATATATTGGGAGTGTTCTGACTGTATATGAATATGAAAGATATCTATATACTCAACAAAAATGTTAAATGTCAGACTTAGGTCTGATGAACATATGAATCTAACTGTGCATCATGAATAAATGTTATTGATGACATATTTTGTGATTTGATGCTTCATATTGATATGCATGATTAGATAAGGGCGTTGTGACCGAAGTGGTCAGTCTGAAAGTGCTTAAAGCTCAGACATGTGCATAAAGAGCCATAGGCTCAGTGATTAATGAGCCCGATATCCATAATGGGTACGGGATAGAATGTGAAAATGAGCCCGATATCTACAAGGAATATGGGACACTAATAGGTGCTCGGTCATAACAAGATAAAAATGAAAGTAAGTCTCATATGAATTTACATTTGCAAATATATGATTGTGAAAACATTTCTGAATTGTGAGGATATTGTGAGATGCCATATTTGTCAACATTTGATAATATGATTGATTGGGATAGGTGGATGAATTATTCTGAAAAGTTTATATGAAATGTGTGCAATTCATGGATGAATTATTCTGAAAAGTTTATATGAAATGTGTGGAATTCATCATGAATTGCACACATTTCATATAAACTTTTTAGAATAATTCATCCATCTATCCCAATCAATCATATTATCAAATGTTGACAAATATGGCTGAATTGTTAAGATAAGAAATAATGTGCACTTAGTTTATTTTTGAAATTGATGTTCTGAATGAGTTAATACATCGAAGATGATTCACTCACTAAGTTCACAAAACTCATCAAAATTGTAGCGTGGCTTTTCAGATATGAGAGAGGAGACTTAAGACACATTAGAAGAACATTTTGGAATTTAAGAAATGGATCAAAGGTTTGGTTAGCTGACATCTGAAGAGTTGTAGGTTGTGCTTATGTAGTTTCTCATTTCATGTAGATGTTTCGCAAAATGAGTAGTAAACTCTCAAATACTTTTGATGATGTAAATATTTGTTTAATGAATGTACTGCTACAGTGTAAATTATATTAGTAAATGAAATGGGACAAAATGTTCTTTTCAAACTTTGTAAAGTGTATGATGTCATAATAAGTGAATATGACTGCTCTAACATGTCATTGTCATAGGGTATGTTCTTGGATGACCTCTGGATGTTCAAGTATATACTCTATGGTAGTGGGGTGTTACACTGTGTCTTGTAGAATGCCATAGATCTCCTTCCTGATGTTAGCGGCTCTTGAGGCAAGGAAGTACTTCTCTAGAAACGCACGCTGCATTTGCTCCCATGTGTTGACCAAGCCAGCAGGCAAGTCATACAACCACTCCTTGGCTGCATCTGCTGTGGCAAAAGGAAATTCCTTTTGCTTGAGTTGCTCCACTGAGACTCTTACTGGCTTCATACCTAAGCATGCGATGTGGAACTCTTTTAGGAACTTGTTGGGATCGATGATGTAGTCTGATCCTAGTGAGCTGGTGTCAAGAAAACCTATAAAAATAGGCAATGCACGTATCAGTCTAGGTTTAATTTCAACTTCCGGCTCATTATCTGGATAATTGATACAAAGCATATTAAGGTTGAAAAAAGGAGCTGCAAGCTCCTTTAAGGTGTGCTGATGAGGTTCCATATTCTCCTCTATTTCGTCTGAACTCCCGTTGACTTCTTCTTTAAATGTTAAGGAATGGCCACTCTCGGGAAGATGCGTAGGGATTCCTCTCTCTCTCTGTGACAAAATTTGGTGTGACCTGCAATAGGAGAAAAAAAAAGATTAAATGGAGAAAGTAACGATCCTCTATTTTCCCTCGCAAATTTATGCAAACTAATGTGTTTTAAGGAACTGTGGGACATGCAAACCAATTAAAGAATGAAAAAGAGATCAGCAAAAACAAAAATAAAAACAAAACAAGAAACAACTATTAACACATGCCAACTCCCTAGCAATGATGCCAAAAATTTTATAGCCTTTCGCTAACTACCAAATAATAAATTCATAATTACCAAACTATGCACTAAATGGAGAGCTAGGGTCGAACCACAGAGAGCTTAGATGCAAATACTATTTCAAATGTTGCAAAAAAAAGAAAATAAAACACTTTGAAATGATGAAACGAACAGCTAAGATGCAGAGAACGTAAACAAAAAGACAAACATAAAGTGAATTTAGAAAATACTAACAACAATGGTAAAGGAGTAGGTTGGAGATATCTTCAAGATTCCGGGATGGTCATTGATCCTTGAATCTAATTAAGACAAATTCAACTCCATTCTCACAATTTGCATCCTTTCATCCTTGTAATATCTCCAAACCACCAAGTAATCTAGCCACACATGTTCATATTAAGCAAAATACACATGAAATAAACAAAACTTATAATTAAATAAAATTAAGGCTGGAAATTATAAACGAAGTAATTAAAACCAAAGTTCAACACTAACTTTGTAACACCCAAATACCCCCAGGAAGGATATGCGGATGTTACCTAAGACAGGACTTAAACATATCAAAACAATACAAAGCATTTCCAGAATTCAAACAAATACCGATGCCTGTTCAGTGGAACCACTCCTTTGAATGAGTATCCAACATGTATCAAGTTTCTAACCACAATTCTTCATTAATTCAGCACACATTTTGTCCACTTCAAACATCAAACAATACATGTCTCATGATACCAAGTTTAGTACTCCCTTACCTCACTAAGCTTCAAATTCAACTCCAAAAATATCACTAAACCAAGCTTCCAAACAACCAATATATACCTAAGTTTAATGTGCAACTTTCAGCATCAACAAAGTAATAATACATAGAATCACAAAACCTACTTCTTAATGGAATAACTTGCAAAGCTTCCTAGTGTTAATGATCTAAACTCCAGCAAAAGTCCAGAAATTGAGAGAAGATGGGAGGTTTAGGTGGAGAGCAAAACAAGAATGAAAAAAGCTGGAATTACTCCAGCAGAAATATGCTTCATTACAGCTAGGTGTCACTAGCTTAAGATGCAACTTAACATCAAGGCATGAAGCCCATTTGCCCATCATTTAAGCTGCCATTCATAACACTTTAACTAGGCCACTTGTCCATATATTATGCTACCAAATGTCAGACATTAAATGATGCCAAATGTTATTAATTCATAAGCTTAGTCATTCTAATTTCCATGTAACAACTTAACTTGTCACTTGATAATTTTCCTAATCCAAATATATATTTAAATACCTCAATTCCCTAATTAATTCCAATTTACTAACTATGGTCCATCAGTAATAAAATTCAAGTCATATACCTTTCACATTCAAATCATAGCACAATTTTAACTCATATCTAACATTGACTTTTACGAACATGTACCGTTTCAACTAGGGTATATTTTGGGGCCTTACAAACTTAATAGAAATCAAAACCCTTTATGCCAAAAAATAACTAATCATAACCTAAATTACAAAACCTAAACTAATTGAATCAAAATAAAAATTCTAGCACACATAATTTGCACAAAAATCCAAATTAATTGACTATAAACCTAAGAACATGCAAAATTTGTAACTATTGATCACAAATTAATCAAAAGCATCACAAATAAGCAAAAACCATAACATAAACCATTAAACATTCAAATACCACTAATTTCATATCTAAAAAGAAATCACATAAATAAACTCAAACAACAAAGATTAAGGCTGGAAAATTGAAGGAATAAAACATCAATTGATCTGACATAAAGGTTCATTACAAAGTTTATGAATTTCAACTATAAAATCTATTAAACATTCATTCTAAATATTTCAGAACATGTAAAAACATGATTAACAATAAGAAATCTTTAAACCAATGGAATGAATATTAAGAAATTCGGACATATGAAAATAAATCAGTGAAATCGAAAGAAAATAGTTACTTATGGAGAGTAACCAATAAACAACCGAATATAGCTAAAAACCAATGAAATAGCTAAGGCAAAATTAAATGAAGAAAACATTGTAGTTGTCTTTACAGTAGAGAGCCTCTCCTGGAAAACTAGCTCCAAGCCAACACCTTGTCAAAAAAAGTTAAAGCCGTAACCATCATTTTTCTGCTCTTCTCCTCGCTACAGCTACTTCTCTCTCCACGCTACTACTATTGCTCTCTCTTTTTTTTCTCTGCCCTGCTACTGTTTTATTTATCCTATTTATTTGTTAGTCTACCTCTACTACTCACATTACTTGTTACTGTGCTTTTTTGTTAAAACGCATCTGCACTGCATATTGAACGTCTATGTTTCACCTTCTACCTTATCCTTCTGCACTGCATTTTGGTTCATGCCTCCAGCTATTGTTTTGTCGTTTCTGTTCAACGTGTGTGAGTGCATGAAACACACACACGTTGTTTGCATGTTGGCCTAACTTTGTTGTCTTCTGCTGGCATTTTGTTCTCACTGTACTCCTATTTTCTGCTCCTTGCCTCCTAGCTGGTGCGTTGAGGTTGTGATCTTTTTCTTTTGCCCTATCCCACGTTGCTGTTCTATGATTTTATGAATTAGTTTTTGGTCCACCTATAGTTCACGCACTTATCCACACCTGCCTCTCTCCACGCCACTTCTCTCTTCAACCACGCTACTGTTCACTGATGTGATGAATTTTACTCTTCTTTTAAAGCAGATGCCTTTATTAAACGTCAGAGTTTTCTGTTTAAAAAAAAACTCCTTATGTTTGATGCTGCGTCTTTTCAACCTTCGTGTGCTTATATGTTGTTGCATCGTTTCAGCCTCTATGTGTCTTGATTTTGTGAAATAATTTTCGATCCGTCTATAGTACTTTTAAAACCTACTCTTTTGTTCTTCAGAACTTCTGCATTTCTCTCCTTTGGACTGTGCATTTTGGTGCTTTAGCTTGGACTGCTACTGCGTTGTGCTGCTGGAGTGGACTACTCCTTTATCCATTAAACTCTACCATCCATCATCCTCTGTTATGCTATCATTAAATTACAGTCTTGCATGCAAAAACATGCATGTAAGTGATGAATTTCTACTTCCTTATGCCTCCAACATGTGTTGTCCATTAAGTATGTTGTCAATTAAATCACTATCTTGCATGGATGTCGTGAGTGAGTGATTCCTCTTCCTTTTCGCATATATTTGTGTTTAATCTTTTAACTTTTAATATATATGTAAACTAAAATGAACAAAAATTGAGTATTTAAGCATAACAATAGGATTGAAAAGACATTGAAATGCATAAGAAAATATAAGATAATTCAATCCTATCAGTATATATATTGGATTCACACATTTTTGTTTTGCAAATTGATATATTGTGCTGTGTTTTGCAAATTGGTATATTATGTTGGATTGGTTTATTTTTGTTTTGTAAGTTGGCATATTGTGTTAGAATGTTAACAAATTTGCAATTTGTGTTATGTTTTACAAATTTGGTATATTATGTTAGATTGATTAATTTTTGTTTTGTAAATTGATATATTATTATGTGTTTTGCAAATACCATTGTGTTGTCTTTTGCAAATTGATATATTGTATTGCAATTTTAACAATTAAGGCATATGTCATAATGCATCTTCATAGCTCATAAGGACTTATGACCCAATTGTATTTTAACAAATATTTATAAATCCATTCAATGCTCTCAAAATACATAACTAAAAGTTTCGATAACATGAATATAAACTAATAAAATATAAGCTAACAAAAGCTTTTCTCAAAGAATGATGCATCAAATGACCTCAATAAATAGTCACATGGAACCTACAAAATGAAAATAAAAACTTATATCAAACTTATGTAAGATTTTGAAATGTTTATGAATTACTAGATAAACTCACCTCTTTTGCGTAACAATGAATCTTGCATATAAAAGTCTTACCCCATCGTACAAAAGATGTCTGGGAAATTTTTTAATAATAACAAAACCTCAACTCTTTTACCAATACGACATTACCTACAAGACACTTACAATTTGAATGATCATTATTCAACTGGATAACATTAACATCATATAAGTTAAAGTTGAAATAATCATAATGAATTAATAAAAATATAAGGGCAATATTTCCATTTGTATTATTGCATTGATATCCATAACTTCATCTTGTTATTAAGTTGGGACAATCAATATAGGGAACATGAAAAATTACTTAGAATAATGATATCCATATTATATACTAAATATAATAACAAAAGTTACCAATCTTATTTTACCATTGAACATAATCCCTTCTCTTGGCAAATTTGAGAGTACTTCCTTTCACTTTTAATTAAATTGTCAAAACAATAATAAATAACATTCTTGAACTCACCAACTACACCTTCACACTCTTCCTATATGAAGTATACACTAAGAGCATATGCAACAAAAGCCATGTTCATTTTATTTGCAGTTTATTTTTTATAATACACACAGTGTAGTTAAATATAATTAACACAATATGGTTAAACTTTGTTTCAATAAAGTACTAAGCATATTCGGATAATCAGTGATTGTTCTAGAAACATGATTTCTTAATTTCTTATAGCTTTGTAAGCTTTTATCTTGTAATTAAACTTTTTCCTAATTCATATATATCTTGTTCTTGAAACTCCTTCTCACCCTCCTACATCAAATGAATTATAAATATGATTGAAAATAAACAAACAAAATTAGTAGACCAATGTTAGTCATCAAATATACATATTCATGCACACAACATATCAAATGGCAAAGTTCCTATTAGCGATGAGCTTCTATCTTTTATATCAATACATTTCCTGTCATTTACTTCTGAAACTATTTTATATTCCTATACAGCCTAAGCTCAATCCCAAACCCAATTAAAATTATGAGTAAAATATAGGCGCAAGAACAAACAAAGTAAGATGATAGGGTGGAAATAATGCATTTTAAAGGAAAAAGCAAATTAAAATGTGTGGATATAATGCATCAAATGGCAATATACATCAAATTAAAGAAAATAAGAATTAAGTTAATAGAAAGCTAAGGATGAAGCAACAACAAAATGATTGATGTAACACAGAAAATGACCTTATTTATACTTGTTTATCTTTTTTTTTTAGTAACAAACTGAGTTTATTAGATAAAAGAAAAAGGAGAATCAATGGTTTGAAACAATTGAAGGAATTAACTTTCAACTGCTTCAATAGTTTACCATATTATGTTATGAGAGGAATATCAAACTCTATATTATTAAGCACAGTAATATCAACTTGTACACCCAAGTTATCTTACAAAAATAATAAGCCACAATAAGCTTAGAATTATTGAACAAATGAAGGAAATAATAAGCCTAATAAAAACCATTGAAAAATGAAGAAACACCTATAATTACATGAAAAAACTAGGCAACTGCAGTAGGAGCTCCGCAATCAATAAGGAAGGAAGCAAAAATACAAAATGTACCATTGAAGAACAAGCAATCGCAATTGAAAATGTAACAAGGTAGAGTAAATGTATTAAAGCATACTACAACAGAAGCAAAGAATGACAGACCAACGGAGGAGGTAGAAACAAAAAATGTACTTGGGAATAACAAGCAATTGCAATCTTAATAAACATACCGAAGCAACGACTGGAAGGGAAGCAACAAAAGAACCTTGATTGAAGAAATATCAATTAGAGATCCACAATCAATGGTGAACCTAGCAAAAAAAACCCAGATAATGTTGGGCTAATTTCATTGGTCCATAGGTTATTATTTTTCTTAGAAAGCCCATTTAGTAACTAATGTGTGGCGGACCACATTTTTGGACGAACAAAGGGTGTAGACTCGGACTCGCTAATGCCAAGTGTAATTAGTAAAAACACTTGTGATGTGGTATAGAGTATCTTCTTTTATTTCATGGTAAGAATGATTGTAATAATAATTTACCGCAATTCCGATTTCTTTTAATTTTCGATATGGAATACCAACAGGTAAAATTACTTGTACAGCCTCATGGGTAAACATTTTAGTTTTACAAGAATATACCTTTTAACTTAAAGTGGCCTTATTTTTTAGTTATTTCATTTCTGACATTTGCTCTATCCTTTTTATCCTAGGGTTAGAAAAATGATAAAAAGCAAGTGCGGCATTCATTTGACAGTGAACGACAATTACAAATCCTTCCTACCTTTCCCATTGCTTATCGAACTAATCCATGTGTAAATCACACCATTTAGTATTTACCACCAATCTTATTCTCAACATATCATTGTCACTTTCGACTTCTCAACATTACAGCACGTCATAATCTTTTCTTCTAAAAGATCTCAATAACATATAAAAATTTTCTTAGCCACTCAGTGATAGTGTGTAGGTGGATATTCAGGATTGGCACCCAGTCCAGCTCATCCAACAGAAAATCCCCAATGACGCCCGACCTAATATTTAAGTAAATATTATAAGAACCCAATCAAAATTCAAAAAGCTGCCCCAGAACTTGTTTATTTTAATTTTATGATGCCAGAGTCTTCACGTGACCCACTCCACACAGACAAAGTTCCTCCACGAGTCCGACACGCTCCCACACCCACCCCTCAATCTTTACCGTCAACGTGTCTTCATATCGTATGGCCCACACACACACACACTTGCACTGGATTATATCTTCACTTCCCTATCACCTACAGCTTAACTCATTGCCCCTCTGTTTCCCTTCGTTGAGGATTCTAGAAAAAGAGTAATCATTTTTACACCAGCAGTTTCAACGTTTCCCTGACGATGTTAATCAAGGCAGCGCCGGCTTTCTCTATCTTGTGTTCTCATGGTCATGGAGATGCAAGGAGGCCCCTGTTCTCCTCGTCTTCGTCTTCTCCAATGATTCGGTCAAAAACTGGGGCTGGGTTTGTTGCATGTGCTTCCAAGGGAGCCAACAGTAAACCATTAACTGGTGTGGTTTTCGAGCCGTTTGAAGAGGTCAAGAAGGAGCTCAATCTTGTGCCCACTGTCCCGGAAGCTTCCCTTGCAAGGCAGAGATACGTTGATGAGTGCGAAGCTGCTGTTAATGAACAGATCAAGTGGGTTTCTTTTGTGTTAATGAACAAATCCTGCTTTTCTTTTACTTCTTTTTGGGGGAAAGGTGTGTTGGGTTTATCATTTATGACCTATTTCCTCTGGTTTTCTAAATTCAGTATGGGTTGATTACAAAAGGTGCTTTTTTGGCAATGGGTTTTCTTTCTTATGGTCAAAAATTTTCCTCCATTCGATCTTGTTTGGTTCTTGGACTCACTCAGTTTTAGTAAGTACTTGAGTATACCAATTTTACCGAATATGTCCTTTTATCTTTAACGGGTGCCTATACGTTTTTTTTCTTTTCTAATGATGTCTTCCGCCTTCTGAGATGACAGCGTGGAGTACAATGTCTCATATGTGTATCATGCCATGTATGCTTACTTCGATAGAGACA
The DNA here is from genome assembly GCA_027478495.1 of Erythroxylum alaternifolium. Lineage (NCBI taxonomy): Eukaryota > Viridiplantae > Streptophyta > Magnoliopsida > Malpighiales > Erythroxylaceae > Erythroxylum > Erythroxylum alaternifolium. Next base: position 21,086,151 of record JANIIA010000192.1, read on the forward strand.
ACGTTGCACTCATGGGTTTTGCTAAGTAAGCTTTTATGGAATTCAAACTCTACAAGCAATCATTTTCTGTCACCTTTCTTCTTATGTCCTTTGTTTTTAATTCGGAATAGATTTTTCAAGGATTCTAGCGATGAGGAAAGAGAGCATGCTCAGAAATTGATGGAATATCAGGTATTGGACATTCTGCATCTTTTGGAATCTAAGATTTGAAAATGTGAATACAGTTCTGACTCATATTTGTGGTATCTTTTAGAACAAACGTGGTGGAAGAGTGAAGCTCCAGTCAATTGTAATGCCTCTCTCTGAATTTGATCATTCTGATAAAGGAGATGCTTTATATGGTGAGATTAAATATTCTCTTGGAATGCAAAAGATGATTCTGTTAAATTCCTTCTGCAGTTCGACTTTTTAACCTTTATTAGTTTCCATTGATTTACTACTTTACATGATGTCTTCCGCAAAATTGTTGGTCATGTTAACATGTTGTTATACTTGCTGTCTTGTGGCTCAGAATGTGGTTTACCGTAAATTCATGTTCTTCTGTTCTGCAACCTCATGTTGCATTTTACTTGCATCTTTTGCAAGAATGCTATTCAGCTTTTCCTGAGGCTCATGATGTAGGCTTAGTGGTGAAATTATTGATGATACCCTGTTAATTGTTGTTGAGAGGCTGATGAATTATTCAATGCTCATTTAGTAGGATTTGCATTTTTCCACAACATTTTAGTTAACTATATCTATTTCTAACTTTTGACTTTCTTGGTCCAGCAATGGAGCTTGCTTTGTCTTTGGAGAAACTGACTAATGAAAAACTCCTCAACTTACACAGTGTGAGTGGTTCTAATTATTGATTTTATCTTTTTAGCTGGAGCATGGTGTTTCTTATACATTCTCCAACGTTGTAATGACCGATGTAATTTGAAGTCGCTAATTTTGTTTGTCAAACAATTGCTCATAATTGTATCCTTGCACAACAGATTGCAGATAGAAACAAAGATGTGCAGTTGGCTGATTTTGTCGAAAGTGAGTATCTGACCGAGCAGGTATGTTATAGGATTATAGGGACTTGATTCTACTATCTTTGTGGTGGTATTACAGAAAGTACTATGATGATGGATTTTGATTGGCATTTTCAATAATTTTGTTTGTTAGGTAGAAGCTATCAAGAAAATCTCAGAATATGTCGCTCAGTTGAGAAGAGTTGGCAAGGGACTAGGTATGCATCTAAAACTGCTGGTTATTCAAGCGAGTCACCATGCTATTTGGAATTGCCTTGTATGTTTAAGCTTTAAGCTTATACTGGAATTGTCTTGTATGCTTATCCCCAGACTCCGTGCCTCAACGGGACTGGGTGTTGATGATGATAATAGTATTGATGGTTTTATGACCGTATCTTTTTTAACAGGAGTTTGGCATTTTGACCAGATGCTTCTCAGAGAAGAAGAGGAGGCTGTGGCATAGCGTTGTTTATTCTTAAATGTCGGTTTGTAGGGGTTGGTATGTGCTGTGCTATTTATGCTAATGTTTTGGGAGTTCGTAGTTCCGTTGTCCAGAGATTTTGGGGGTTTAAGTTGGCTCAAATAAATGTGGTTTTCACTTGGATCCATCTTAATAAAAACGATGATCCCCATCCTTAGGCCTCTTTTTTTTTTTTTTTTGGTTTTAATTTGAAGTTGAGCAGCTGCATTCTGTATGAGGTGTAAGGGACTTCCTTTTGGTAATTGTGAAATGAACGCTGGATTGCAAGTACTACTAGAACATTAGCCTTACAATGCGTTTGCAATGCCAGTTCAGTTGTTGGTCTTTAGAGCTGGAAGCTCTTTGGTTTTGATAAGTATGTAATCCCAGTTTCTATACTTGGACCCATGAGTATATGGGATTTCCCATGTAGATGTAGGCCAAGCAACTGGATATTGACCACAAGAGAATTGAGAGCGCACAATCTATCCTGTTCTCTGTTAAGCAGCCCAAGTGACATAACAGTGTTTTTGAATTTCCCACTGGTACCACGCAACTGTATCGATCAGATACTAGTACTCAATTATTCTTAGGTCTAAGTCAAGCTAGAGCTTTGATATAGTTCTAGCTATGAAATCCGAGTCTGGATCGGACTTGAATGGTTTAAAGTTTGACCTAATTTTATTTTTTAATTTAAAATAAAAATATCATTTTATTCGGTCAAAAGTTCAAAAATTGAAAAACAAAGCTAAATTCGTTAAATTATTTTATAAGTTAAAAAAATTATTCAAAATAATATTTTATATTGAGTAGTATAGATATTGTATTGTATTAATTCCAAATTAGTTTCAACTTTGGTACGATTTCATAATATTGCTCATTCAGTACGAACATATGTGAATTACGTAATGTAGAAAACGGTTTAAGTTATATACCGAATTATTGTATAGTACTGAATTTTTTTAATATTGAATTTTAAATTTATAACTTAAATAAAAATAAAAGATTAAATTGAAAATATTTTATTTTAAACAAAATATTAATCATTATATTTTAAAATGAGATATTTTATATTAATTTAAACAAAAAGAGTTATTAAATTAAAATTTGGTATTTGTAGTTTTAATTTTAAAAGATAAGTAAATTTTAATTATATACCGTATTATTATTAAGATGAGCCTTGTATCTCAATGGGCGTGGGGTCAGTCCTCAACGGCCATAGGTTTGCGTTTAGATTTCCCTTCGCAATTTCTTAAATGAAAACAAACAGACAATTCAACTTTACCCAAAAGTTTTTAAACTATACTTTTTAAAGATTCCGATTTTCCACAAATACCAAAAATTAATTGAAATGATTTTTTTTATTCCAGGACTCTAGATGGACTGCAGAATTGATGTTTCGATTTTCGAATTTCCAAGACGACGTGCCTGCCGCTGTTTGTTATTGTCAGACAGACACTAGACCCTCACTAATTTACTAGATCCACTCCCAATTTTGATAGTCAGTATTCACTACAGCGCAATCCCTCTGGAGTGTGGTTATCGGAAACAGGAGTGGCTAAAGCTATCAGAGTCGGAAAAACAAAATAAATCCCACCGACAAAATTTTACGAGGTTGACAAATATTCCAGGCGACATCCTCTCTGCTGCCTTGTTTTTTTTTTTTTTAAATGGAAAGAAAACACATGTAAGTCGATTCATCTCTCGCTCAAAATCGTCAAAAGGTAGAAGAGTTGCCGGCGAAAAGTGAGATCAGAGATTGCGCCAAAATAACAGGACGCAGTGTAATGCACGCGCTTCCTCCTCCCTTCTGCTACAACTAATTACACTGATAACGAAATTTCAAAATTGTCTCCATTTCTTCTCTCTCTCTCTCTATAATCATATCCCATGTCACTCAAATCTTTCATTTTTCTCTGAACTAAAGTAACTCAACGCTCTTGTTTTTGTGAAAACACAAATATTTGATGGCTATCTCCGTTCCCAATCTGATCAAAGAGCGCAAGTTCCCTTTCATATTCGCTCTCTTCTTGTTCATTCTCGCCACCATTTTTCTCTACGCCGACGAGATTCACCTCCCTTATTTCCCCCTCTCCGATCTCCAGAGGCACACTGCTCGTCCTCCGCCATCAGTCTCGCCTCCTCCTGCGAACCCTAACCACGTTCACATCACAAACGACTCTCCCAAAGCCACCTCCATACCTTCTCCGACAACTACTAGTAATAAGGATATTAAGCAAGATATAACTGATCGGAACTACAGATGGACTAGAGCTGGGGGCACTGCGTTGATTGACGTGGACTTGAACATAACGTGGGGCCTTTGCAGAGGACCTGTAGCTGTGGATTATATTCCTTGTTTGGATAACTTCCAAGCCGTAAAAGAGCTGAAATCAAGGAGGCATATGGAGCACAGAGAGAGGCATTGCCCTAAGCCTAGTCCAAGCTGTTTGGTGCCGCTTCCGGAAGGGTATAAAATCCGCATTCGGTGGCCTAAGAGCAGGGACATGGTGAGATTACTGATTGATACTTTTTGGTAAGATTAATTTGCTTTTGTATATTAATTCTTTCTTTTTGAACGGGTTTTGAGATGGTTGATCGGAGTGTTTTGGTAACTTCTGTTCATGTTGTTTGTAATTAGTGAGACCGAGTTAGAGAAAGAAAAAGATTTAAGATCTGATGGTTAGATCTGTTTTTACGATGCGTATTAACCGAATCTATTACTCGTCATGAATCATGAGAGAAGGGGAAAATAATTCAATAGATAAAATATAAAGCGAGTCTGATAGTGATGAAATAATTATGTGATTGTCTTTATCATGAGATGCGTGCGCGTTTCTGCATGCTATTAATTGTACTACTGGTGAAGAAATATCTAATGACTATATGTATACTTTTGTTCTCAGATTTGGTATGATAATGTCCCTCATCCTAAGCTTGTAGAGTACAAGAAAGACCAAAACTGGGTGCGCAAGGATGGTGATTATCTCGTTTTCCCCGGTGGTGGCACTCAATTCAAGGATGGAGTTAGTGACTACATTGAATTCATTGAAGGGGTATGGTCTGTAACGGATTTGTCACCCTGCTCGGTTTTGTTGATTGAAGCTGTTTCCTGATGCTACATAATCTGTTTATTGTTGAAACAAAATATGATTTGCAGTCACATTGCACCGTGTTGCTATGCTTTTACTTCACTGTGCAATACAGGATTCTAACTTGTTCATTATTTTAATCTTTTTGTCGCAACAAATGTAGGTATTGCCAACTATAGAGTGGGGCCGGCGCACAAGAGTAGTTTTAGATGTTGGATGCGGTGTTGCCAGCTTTGGTGGCTATCTGATGGACAGGTATGTTATTACCATGTCATTTGCCCCAAAGGATGAACATGAAGCTCAGATACAGTTTGCTTTGGAGCGAGGAATTCCTGCTACACTTTCTGTCATTGGAACACAACAGCTAACATATCCTGACAACGCATATGATCTGATACATTGTGCAAGATGCAGGGTCCATTGGGATGCAGATGGTACTTTTTTGTTCCCTATTTCTGTTCTGAACTTCTTATCAGCCCGTTATCAAAGTTTTAACACTGTTCTGTCTGATGCTTTCGGTCTAAATTAAGGTGGGAAACCACTAATGGAGCTGAACAGGATTCTTAGACCTGGAGGTTTCTTTGTGTGGTCTGCTACACCAGTATACAGAAAGGATGAGAGAGACCGCAATGTCTGGAATTGTGAGTGTTTTTTGTTTGTGTTTAACAAAACTGCGCTTCTCATTCCCTGCTGGAAATCCCAATCAATCCCCTACCAGTTTTCTTCACCCTAATTGTTCTTTAGAATTTCTTTTATTTCCTTTTATGCCCTGAAATAAATTATTACTGGATCGCTGGTGTTCATCCGTATAGGTAAATCATCAGCATCAATGGAACTGTTATTTAAGTGAACGATTTTTGATAACTGAGACCAAATGTGTATATTTTTCTTCAATGTTTTTTTGCAGCAATGGTGGCGTTGACACAATCTATGTGCTGGAAAGTTGTGGCTAAGGCACTTCATCCCTCAGGAGTTGGTGTTGTAATATACGAGAAACCTGCATCAAATTCCTGTTATGAAAAACGCCAAGAAAAGAATCCTCCTATGTGTGATCAGAAAGATGGGAAAAATGTTTCATGGTATTATTTCTCAGTAAAAGAAGAATCATTTCCTATAGCTCATTAGTTTTATGCTGTCTTGGTAGCCAGGCATACTTTTTGTACGGTTACAGGGATATTTCATGCATGCCTTAGTGGAAGAGAGGACTGAGAATATCAGATGGCAAGCTTCTACTCATTTATCAATCCTTTCATTCTCTCAGTAGTTCATAATAATTAAAATGCAGCAGGAAAAGGCTTCAAACCGTTATTGGTTTCAGTACATTTTTTCTTTTTCAATAGGGAGGAGGCAAAGAATAGCCGTGAGAAGGGGATACTGATCTTTTTCTGTCCTTAAAAATGAACACGGTGATCCTGCCCATTGTGAGATGGTAGCTGATAATAATTTGCTTTTTCTTTATGTACGATAGGTACACACCCTTGAATAGATGTCTTGCCAGACTACCAGTTGATAATACAGGTAAGTTGATGAGCTGGCCGACCCAATGGCCTGATAGGCTTAATAGTAAGCCTCCAAGTCTATCAACTGAGCCGGGTTCTGAGGAAGTGTACAATGAAGACACCAGACAGTGGGCAGCACTTGTGTCTGATGTGTATTTGGAAATGCTTGGAATAAACTGGTCAACTGTGCGAAACATAATGGATATGAATGCTGGTTACGGAGGGTAAGATTTGTTAGGTTTTAATGATGTTTCATATTGTTGGCTATTGTTGTGATTTATGCTGCGTTTGGCTACAAGGTTAATCAATGTGCAAATTAACACATTTATCTTTTTGCAGATTTGCAGCTGCACTTGTTGATCTTCCCTATTGGGTGATGAATGTTATCCCAATTGATGGAAAAGATACCCTACCTATCATTTTTGACAGAGGGTTGATTGGAATTTATCATGATTGGTGCGAGTCATTCAACACCTACCCTCGAACATATGACATGTTGCATGCCAGCTTTCTCCTCAAAATGCTATCAGAAAGGTAGTGTCATAACTTATCTTGATAGCTTCTGTTCATTTTGATAATACTAACCTCCTTTTTCTTTTTTTTTGGTGTTCTGGGTTTGAATAAATGATGAAATACATAAACTTAATACACTATCTCTATCAGTTCTGGGTCCTACATAATTGTCTGCTTTGAAATCCTTTGGTTATTAAGTTTGCTGCCTTGCATTCTTTCAGATGTGATATCATGAACGTTGCTGTTGAGATGGATCGCATCTTAAGACCTGGTGGCTATATTTTGATTCAGGATACCCTTGGAATGATAAACAAGCTTAATCCTATATTGCGATCACTTCATTGGTCAACAAATCTCTACCAAGATCAATTTCTCGTTGGTAAGAAAGGGTTCTGGCGTCCCAGTTAATAATGGCAAGAGCATAACTTGGGCAAGCATGCCTAGTAAATTCATTTTAAATGCTTCCATGTGTTATTACTCAAGTGCAAGCGATATGACGCACGACTTGCTCTATGGAAAAATTTTTGGTATGACTTTTTTTTTTCACACATGTTAAAGTGTACATGTTGAAACGCATAAGGGGTCGTAGGGTTAAAAAAAAAAAAAACAATGATTGATTTGAGCCATACGCTTATCACACAAGTAGTCTGTTGTGGAACGCTTTTCCATTATAAGTTGATATTACTAGTTGGGTGGCCACAAGTTTTGATCTCCTGCCTTATTCTCTGTCGGACATGGCTTGTTCAACTCCTCAAGGAGATTCCGAAAGGGCGGGTCCATGAATCATGCTGATATTGAGTCCATGGTTGGTCCCAGGTAAATAAAAATCCAGGAAATTTTTTAGTATAGACTGCAAGTTTGGATATTTGGGTGGCATGGCAAATCAAAATGTTATGGTCCTCTTAGTCTCTGGGTGGAAGTTCTGACTGGCTTCAATGAAACGAAGGGATTCTGATACGAAAACTATGTCAGTTTAGAATGAATTGATCAAAATTTGAAAAAAAAAAGTATAGAAAAAGAAACTATTCAGAATTATAAACACTAATGAAATAGCCTGAGCCTGAGCAATTTAATATTGCAAACTGCTATTCATTTTCTAATCATAACTTGGAGTACACAACGGATATGTTCTCTAAGATTCAAATTAGTTCTGATTCCAGTGATAGCGTACTGCACCTGGTAGTTACCCTACTTACCGCCCGATGCAACGGCCTTGTCTGCAGAATCCAACGACCTATATAGACTAGCCAAATCCAAAACTTCGTCCTAAATCCTGATCAAACGCCACGCCACGTGTAGATCATTCCAGCCCTTAAATCGCCATTTTGAATCTCACGTAATAATCATAACCTATTTGTTTCCACACGTGCGTCAAACTTTAGCTAGCCCCCTCAGTTCGTAGATGACCATCGTCTTCGAGTCAGTTAATCCATGGCGACTTGGTCGAGCACCTCAGCTTCCTTGGTCGACAGACTTTATGATATGAAATTACGGAATTAAAAGAAAAGAAAACTTACACAAGACTTTTCTTGGTTCACCACTTGATCTTCAACCAAGAAGAAGATTTGAACAAGAAGAGAAGAACAAAGTTTATTTCAAGAAATTTATAACTCAACCCTCAAAAACATGCATAACCCAGTTTAGACAAGTTATGAATTGAACAGCACAAGATTAAAAGAAAAACAATAAATAAATACCCCATTAATTGATGAAACAAAATCAATTAGATAAGTCTCGTACAAAGCATCAAAATTGTGCAATGCATTCTAACTATTCAACAATAATAATAACGACAAACCTCACAAAAAGTAATGTCATAAAAGTATTTACATAGTGACGGCGGACCTCCCTATATGTATGAGAGGGGTTGACCGAAAATTACAACAAAAAAGGGCAATCCTTTGTAGAAAAGAAATTACCTTAAATCTACAATTACTTAACCAACTAAGAAACTTTCTTTTAGGAAACAAGAGACTTTATAGGATTTACCTAACCTACTAGAAAACTGACTTTTAAGAAACAAGAGACCTTATAGGATTCGATCAATTGTCCCTTACAAAAAAAGAAACCTACTAATAGCAAATTCAGCCATAGCCTAATTTTTCAAGTTAGGTTGGCCAAACTTCTTCAAACCTTATTAAGTGAACTTGCTTTGACTCCTTAATTGAAGCAACTTGAACTTGGGCTAAAGAATGAACTTCTTTATTAAATTATTCAAAGCCCCTTGCATCCTTTTAGTCCTAGCCCTTATCATAGGCCCAACAATACCCACAAGTGGATTTCTTTTGAAAGTTGACAGTAGAATTTAAGTTGAAGACCTCAAACTCTTATCTCAAACACTAGAACCATTGACCCTAACTTGAGATGCCACGTTACTAGCCCCTTGATCCATATCATTTCCCCCTTCCTCAGAAGGATTTTTCCTCGAATCCAATAGATCTATGTCAAATTTAAAAGGAGAAACATAAAATACGTTAAAATTTGCACTAACACCATAGTCACCTAGAAGATCAAGTTTTAGGCGTTACTATTTAGCCTAGCCACAACTTGGAAACAAACATCGCCTTTAGGATGGAGCTTTGTTCTCCAGGAAGTAGGAAATCTTTCTTTGCGTATATGAACTCAAACTCAATCGTCTAGCTAAAAAATGACCTCTTTTCTTTCCTTGTTGGCGTTTTGTACACAGTGCTTAGTTTTGTACTATATGGTATCATGCACTAACTTAACTTTTTGACCTCTTTTCTTCCTTTGTTGGCGTTTCATACACAGTGCTCAGTTTTGTGTTATATGGTTTCACGCACTAACTTTTGGACAAGTTCAACTTTCTTGGCTGGCTCCATCTACATTTAAGAACTCAGAAATAGGTAATGTTGACAAGTCCAAAGGGTTTAGTGGATTGAAATCATAAACAACTTCGAACAGAGAATAATTGGTAGCAATGTTAATTGTAGGATTATAAGCAAATGCAACTATAGGTAAACAAGAGTCCCAACTTTTCAAATTGCATTTGATTATGGTGCACAATAGGGTACCAAGCATCCTATTTATGACTTCAATTCGACCATCAATTTGGGGATAAACAGTAGTAGAAAACAATAACTTAGTTCCTAGTTTTTCTCTAAAGAGTTTTTCCAAAAGTAGCTTAAGAATTTTACATCTCTATCAGATACAATGCTTTAAGGAATACCATGCAACCTAAGAATTTCTCGAAAGAATAAATTAGCCACATGCACAACATTATCAATTTTCCTACAAGCAATGAAATATATCATTTTGGAAAAACGATCAACTACAACAAATACATAATCATTCCCTTATTGAGATCTTGGTAATCCCAAAACAAAGTCCACATAAATATTAACCTAAGGGGATGAGGGAATGGGAAGTGACGTGTATAGTCCATGTGGTTTAGATGTTGATTTAGCCATTTTGCATCAATACACCTTTCAGAAATTCTTTCAATGTCATTTTTCATATTAGGCTAAATAAAATATTCTTACAATACATCAAGAGTTTTAAGAATGCCAAAATGACCCATAAGAACACCACTATGAGCTTCATGTACCAACAGTTCACGCATGGAGCAATTAGGCACACAAAATTTGTTCCTTTTAAACAAAAACCCATTATGTCTATATAACTTATTAACTGCACCAAACTCACATGCAACATAGACGCTTGAGAAATTAGGATCATGTTTATACAAATCTTTCACATATTCAAATCCTAATAACTTATTATCCAAAGTAACAAGCAACCCATGCCTACGTGACAATGCATCAGTAATAACAATTTATTTACCTTTTTTGTACTTAATGACATAAGGAAAAATTTAAGAAAAACACTTCACCTAGCATGTCGTTTATTGAGATTGTTTTGACCACGCAAATATTTAAGAGATTTATGATTAGTATGGATGACAAATTCCGTAGAAATTAAGTAGTGTTGCCAGGTTTCCAAAGCCCTAATGACAACATAAAGTTCTTTATCATAAGTTGAACAGTTCAAAGATGCACCATTCAACTTTTCAGAAAAATACGTTATAGGATTACCTCCTTGCATTAGCACAACACTAATGCATATGCCAAAAGCATCATATTTAATTTCAAAAGTTTGCTCAAAGTTGGGTAAAGATAAAACCGGTGCAATTATCAAATCCTTTTCCAAGGAATCAAAGGCAAGTTGTTGTGCTTCTCCCCGTTCAAACTTCACGTTCTTCCATACTAATGCATTTAGTGGGGCTGCCTTACTTAAGAAATCCTTCACAAACCTGCAATAAAAACTAGTCAAACCGTGAAAGGATCTCACTTTAGTAATAGACTTAAGTGTAGGCCATTCAACAATGGCTTTAACCTTAGTCTCATCAACTTTGATGCCATCTTTAATCACAACAAACCTAAGAAATATAACTTCAGGAACACAGAAAGTAAATTTATTCAATTTGGCAAAATTTTTTTGTGCATGTAGAGTGGAAAGTACTTGCTCAAGATGTTTAGCATGCGAACTTACATCTCTAATATACACCAAAATATCATCAAAATAAACCACTACAAATTTTCCTATAAAAGGTCTAAGCACATGGTTCATTAATCTCATGAAAATCGAAGTAGTATTAGTCAAACCAAAAAGCATAACCATCCATTCATAAAGTCTAAATTTGGTTATAAATGTTCTTTTTCACTCATCATGGTTTTCATTCGAATTTGATGATAACCACCTGTTAAGTCAATTTTCGAAAATATGCATGCACTATACAATTATTCTAGCATATCATCAAGCCTCGTAATAAGGTGTCGATATTTAATAGTTATTTTATTAACAGCATGACAATTAATACACATTCGCTGAGTTCCATCTTTCTTAGGTACAAGTATGGCATGCACAATATATGTACTTAATGACTCTCTAATCAAACCTCTGTAAAGGGGTTCTTTAACTTGACGTTGTAACTCTTTGTCTCCTTAGGGATGGCTCGATATGCTGGTTAGTTGGGAATGCTCGAACTTGATAGGAAATCAATTTGGTGCTCGATTCCTCGAAGGGGTGGAATCCCCTTTAGCATCTCCTCAGGGAAGACATCCTCATAATCCTACAAAATAATTTAAACCTCAGTGAGTAAATCACTATGTAGTCCATTAGTATCAAAGCTGATTGCTTTATAAATCATAAGGACAAAAGGTGTATGAGCAGAAATATCCTTATCTACATCTCTTACACTCCTATAAAAGCTGCATTTTTTCTCACCAGCTTTTGGCTTTTCACTCTTTAACTTAACTAGTGCTTCCTTTTCTTCTCTCCCCTCACTTGACTTTTACAGCTCACCTTCTATTTTCTATTACTCTTCTCTCAATTTGGTTTGTGCCTACAACTTCTTTAAGGGAAATGGGTCTCAAAGTACATGTCCTACCATCCATTACAAAAGAGTACTTATTAGTATATCCATCTTTATTTGTGTGCCTATCAGACTCCCATAGATGCTCCAACAATATTTGACATGCACTCATATGTATAACATCACAAGGCACCTTATCTTGATACTCCCCAATAGATAAATGAATAAGTTCTTGGTGTTTTATCTTTAACTCACCTCAATCATTTAACCATTGCAACTTGTAAGGATGAGGATTCTACGTATTAGGTAGTAATAACCTAGCAATGAGGTGCTCACTAACACATTTAGTACAACTACCTCCATCAATAATCACAAGGCATACCTTATTCTTAACTAAACATCTCGTATGGATAATGTTAGTATGTTACTCATCACTTAGCTTAGGTGAGATTTTTGTATCCAAGGTTTAGACTACCACCAATGCTTCATTAGACTCCTCAACCCTTAACACCTTCTTCCTCGTCACCTTGAGTCAATTCAGGCATATCATCACACTTATGATCACTAATGTAAGTCCCATCCTCTAATAATGTATACACCTTTTGGTTAGGACATTATAACCCAAGTTTGAAGAACTAGCCTTAGACTTAGAAGGTTTAAAGGTCATATTTTTATTAGCGCTAAGGTTGGGCGAGTTTCTCTTAGGTCCATTGTTTCCCCATTTATTTTTGCTGCCAATGTACACTGTTATGTCGAGCCTTTACATTAAAATAAGAAATAGAAATATTCTCCTTCATATGTCTCTTAATAGTCATGGCTTTCTCTAGCAAATCATCCATATCAATGTACCCTTACATCTCAATTCTCTGGCAAATTGTTTGATTTAACCCTACAAGACAACGGGAAGTAGTCGACTCATCATCTTTAGTGCCAACTTTGATTTTCAATGCTTCCAACTCTTGAAAGTATTTAGCTATAGTTCGACTGTCTTACTTTAGTTCATGTACCCTGTTATACAATTCACAAAAAATGGGCATTTGGAATATACTTCTTCCTCATTATGCCAGTTAGTTTATTCCAAGAAGAAATATATGTTCACACCCAAGGTTACTCCACTAAAGAACGGCATAATTTTGGAATTCAACAACAGTTAGCTTAACTTTCTTTCCTTCAAAAAAATTATAGACATCGAAAATCCTTTCTACTTTCAATTCCCAATCTAAATAAGCTTTAGGATAAAATTTGCCATGAAATTCAGGAATATTCAACTTAATAGATCTTAAATTACCATCAACCTTTTTACCTTATCGATAAGTGCAGTTGGAAGTTTCAATTTGTTCCTCGGTTTCTTTTTGATGTTGATTGTTCATAGAAGCTTTGGTTGCACTCATGTTGTTTATGGGCTCCTTAATATTTTTAATCTCAATTCCTAACTTTGTCATTTGTTTTACCAACAACATTAATAAGTCATTGTTATTGGGCTCTATGGCGTCCCTTTTGACTTGGGCTAAGTTAACCTCAAGTTCAGCCTGTCTCTTCCTTATTTCTTCATCAAACATGATACTTGCAAAACAAAAATCCCACACCCTCTTTTGTTTATTTTCGAACCACCTCCCTTGTGTATAACCTAAAGCTACTCTCAACCTAAGTGTTTCACTCTACAATAGGTTTTTACAATTGGATGTAAAATAAAAACTCGGCAATTTACCACTCCTTTTTTATTATCTTCTTGAGTGCAATGAATAATAAATGCTAATTTTCATGCAAAGCAGCACAAAGAAAACAAGTTAGGAGATCAAAGAACAAGAATGACTTAAGTATAATCTGTAAAGATAATCTAACACAAGAAAATATAATAGAATTTTGGTTAGGGTATTTTGGTAATTTTCAAGTAAAATCACAAATTGACATAATTTCTGGTAGGGTATGTTGGTAATTTTAAGGAGTAAAAAAATGCGATATGGGTGTCAATCAAAAGATCTCGTCGAGTACTATCAAATTGTCATTGTTCTTAAGTTCCTCATGATTAGAAAGATGTCATAATTTTAAGCTACGAACTTAAAACGAAAACAATTCCTAGTACAAATAGGATTGACTAAAAGTAGTCAATTTCAACAATATTAACCTTCCTACTAATATGGAAACAATAGAAATAGGCAAGTAAGACTTCTTCCTTTGCGATAAAAGTACCTCCTAAATCGGTAATGCCTTTAACAATTAGGAAATTTAGTTTTCGAAAAAAAAACTTCACAAAAGGAAACTTTCCAAGAACACAACTTTTTTCTTTTTTTAAAAGCAAAGGTGGCCGAAGCTACCTAAAGAAAATGGCCACGAAATTAAATTTGGACAAAAAATTGGAACACCTAAAGATAAAATTCTTGACACAAAAGAAATTAATCAAGAAAAACAATTCAAGATTGATTAAGAACTCCAAGAATGCAAATACAAGAAGCACGAAATTATTCATATAACATGAATCAAGATAGCATAGGCTCTCATTGACATGAAATTACAAAATATATAAAAGAAAACTTACCCAAACTTTCAACCAAAAAGAAGATTCGAACAAGTTTGTTTCAAGAGATTTGTAGCCTAACTCTTAAGAACATGCATAACTCAATTCAAGCAAGCTATAAATTAAACGACACAAGATTTAAAGAAGAACAACAAATAAAGACGCAACTAATTGATGAAACAAAATCAATTAGAGAAGTCAGATACAAAGCATGAAAATCATTCAGTGCATTCTAATTATTCAACAAGAATAATAATAACAATAAACCTCACAAAAAATAATGTCATAAAAGATTAAAAGTCTATCTATAGTGATAACCAAACCTCCCTAGATGGAGGAGAGGAGTTGACAGAAAATTACAACTAAAAAGGGCGATCCATTGTGAAAAAGGAATTACCTTAAACTTACAATTACTTAACCTACTAGGAAACTTCTTTTTAGGAAATAAGAGACCTTATAGGATTTACCTAACATACCAGTAAATTAACTTTTATGAAATAAGAGGCCTTATAGGATTTGGTCAATTGTCTCTTACAAAAAAAGAAAGCTACTAATAGCAAATTTCGCCATGGGCCTTATTTTTTAAGTTAGCACTACAACATATAGGACATTTAACGACTTATTTAAATGTCACAAAAGAATAATCAATCATTGCAAATTAGTATAGGCGACGAAAAATTATCGTCGCCCAAATTGTCACTGAATCTCGATGGCAAAATAACATCAGCGACGTTTTCATGGAATCGTCAAAAAAACTTATTTTCGTCGCTAAAATTATAAGCGACGATACCAAAAACGTCATGGATTGTTTTGCGTGACATTTATATTTTGTAGATCAAGCTTTTTACCTACTAGATCCTATTCGTAGGCAATTGTTTTTAGTGACGATTTTATTTTTGTAGCAGAATAGTGTCAGCTACTAAGTTTTTGTTGATGTTTCTTAAAAGTAGGTAAAAACTTTTTATGACGAATTAGCATTTCGTAGCTGATAGGATTTTGTGACGATTTTATTTTGTTAGCAAAATAGTTTTAGCTACTAATATTTTTTATAGCAAATGGTTTTTATATACATTCTGTATACGTAGCTAATGACCTTTTGTGACGAAATGTTTTAATAGCTAATATTATTTAGTAACAAAATTTAATTTTTAATTTTATAATTTTATAATTGTTAAAATCGAATTTTTTTTAATTTATTACAATTTTTAAAACTTTTTATGACAAATTTGTTTTGTTAGCTAATATTATTTAGTAACAAAATTTTATTTTGAATTTAATAATTATTATAATTGTTAACAACGAAGTTATATTGAATTTATTACAATTTTTAAGATAGTATGAAATATTAAAATGATTCATTTTATAATTAATGTTACTGACATAATTTTTTAAATAATAATAAATTGAAATAAAATAAACATATAAAATGGAATGCATTTTTAATAATAAAATATTTACACATCATTTACAAACTAAGAGTCTTTATCTAACTCACTACCACTAATATATGCAGAACCTAGCATTTGTTTAAACAATTTTTTAAGCTTCTTAACTTTTTTAATATTACGATCTAACTTAGTCTTCAGTGTCTTGTTCTCCTCTTGAAGCGCCGTCAACAATGCTGGTCGTGATAAAGAGGCACTTATAGGTTTAGGGCCATATCCAAGACTCTTGATATAGCTCGATCGTGTACCAAGGACATTGTTGCAAATGTCATTAACATTGGGTTGATTCCCTTTAGCCAATGATGTCTTCAACAATTCCTACATCTTCTCCTACAATTTAAAGTAGAAAATCAAGTTAACTAAAAATTATTTACTTACTATTACATAAAAAATAAATTGTAATATTAATTTATTTGTACTTATGTAATTACTTTGTGCCTCTTCAGACGTCTAGCCTTGACCTTCCTTATAGTGTGTGTGCTTGTACAGTGTAATCTTATCACACTCTTGCCCTTGGAGTTCTATTTGACTCTATATTATAAATTTAAAAAATTATAAAATATTAGAATTTATTGTATTAAAAATAGAATAATAATTGAAAACGATACATTTACTAATTCTTTTCGAACAACGACAACAGTGTAATCTTATCACACTCTTGCCCTTGGAAATCTATTAGACTTTATATTATAAATTTAAAAAATTATAAAATATTAGAATTTATTGTATTAAAAATAGAATAATAAATTGAAAACGATACATTTACTAATTCTTTTCAGACAATGACAAATGATCTGGAGCCGGTGTTATGAGGAGTCTTCATTAAGGCTTTGTTGGCCTTGGCTCTAGAACACTTTTCCTAAATTAATAGAAGTAATTATGAGATGTATAAACATAATTAATGGAAGGAAATATGAAGAGGAAAAAAAACTTGAACCTTCGCTAAACCCCAATAATCATACAGTTTATTCCAATTTTCTTCAGTCTTCCGTTCTGGTATATGTCTCCTTGCCTCTTTATCAAAAGAAAAAGGCTGATAATATTTATGAAGTCGATATCGGTGATCCTTCACCGTTTATTTAACAATGAACTAACACTGCTTGAAACCTCAGGTGTCTCGATATCAACGATATTGAGCTTCATCTGTGAAAACACATATTAGATAAGTTATTAATTTAGTTAAGTAAAATTGCAATATATATAATGAAATGAATTGAAATATTACCGAAACTTTATCCATAGCATTTTGCAGCAAGTTGTCTTCCTTTAACTGCCTAACATGCTGAAGGTAAGGCAACTCATTCCGAACAACAATGCCCAACTCACTGGCCAACTTTGCAATTTAGATCTTATCCATTGGGCGCCCTTGTGTTGGGTTAATTGTCACTGACAACTTGGAATTCACTGCAACATTCATCCGTTGCAACTCAACTCCTTTTGTCTTACCGCTATCTTATTTTTTGCGGATAATATTGGAACCTGAAAAAAAACATAATGATAAAAACACACTAAAAATGTAATCAGAGCATAAATGTAAATATGTTTGGTTATCAAAAACATACCTGAAGATCCCTCATGACGACTAGACGATGTTGGTAAAGGTTGTTATTGCTGACTTCCCTCATTTGATGATGCATTTGCTGGTTGTTTTATGGAAGAAACTTCATCTGCCGTCACCACCCTCTTTCCTTTGTTTCGTCTAAGTGCCATTATAATGAACCTGTGTAAAAAAAATTATGAACATAACGTATAATTGTAATGGAAAAATAAAATTAACATTTTGTGAAACATTAAAACTATGCTTAATTAACATAACTAAAACATCAACAGCATAAAGCAATTATCTTATTAACATTTGAA
>JANIIA010000192.1:21103964-21121885 GCA_027478495.1 Erythroxylum alaternifolium
GACGACGGTGGCGAGGAGACGGCGGCGCGAGCGAGAGAGCGAGGAGCAGACGGCGGTGAGCGAGAGAGGGAGAGAGAGGAGAGTGACAGAGTGAGAGTCGGGGGGGTCGTGTAATTAGGTTTAAAGTTCCGGAAATTGCAATTTAGTCCTTGCAATTTCCGAAACTTTTAATGATTCCGGCCGGTATCGATCGATATTTACGGCCGATACTGATGTTGAAGATTTCGTACCGATTTTCGGCAGGTACGGTACCTTCCGGCCGGTACCGGCCGGAACGGTACGAAATCTTAAACACTGCTTCTGTATTTTTAAAAAATTATAATATTATTTTATTTGTTAAATAGCATTTAAATATATAACAATCAGTAAAATATAAATTTTATTATAAAAATTTAAAATAAAAATAAAAAGTAAAGTTAAAAAATGTCCTAAAAATTAAAATAAATAGTTTCTCATTAAATAATAAATTGAAAATCTTCAGCCTATGCATCTTTTTTTGAATGTTGGTTAAGATCGACAATAAGATGGGCAGAATTTGCGCTCGCCTATATCTAAACCTGACTTGAAATTATGTATTTGAGTTAAGCTTGATTAAATATATTTTTTATTTTAGAAATTAAAATAACGTTTTTTTTAGCCAAAATAATGTTGCTTTATATGAAATATGTAGGCTTTGAATTTGATGTCTAAATTAGTGTTGGTATAGGGAATAAGAAAGTCTAGAATTTAGAGAGAAGTATGACACGCTTCTATAATTAAATCCCTGGAATGCATGTAATTTTTGTAGAGGTGTTATATTGTACAATTTAGGGGTAATATGTTGATAACTCCTTCGTGTTTAGCTCGAAGTTTTAAAACTAATTGAAGTTGTTATACCGTAAGTATACAACTCGTATAAATAATTATAGCAAGGCATCGTTACTTTGATGATTGGTTAGTCACCAAGTAATTCAAATTGACTTTTGTTTGAGTACTTTATGCAAAAATTCACAATTTAAAGACTTGCAAAATACTCTTCAAAATGTCACATATTAGTGACTAACCTATATTTTGTACAACAAGAAAACAATATTAGTGATCAAACTGTATCAGTGACCAAACTATATTTTGTCATAACAAGAAAACAATATTAGTGACCAAGCTATTTTTTTTGTCACAACAAATAGACAATATTAGTTACCAATATATGTTTTGTCACAATTATAATTAATTCCCATCAAAATTATTTTGGCGTCAAATTTTATAGCTTTCAGTGACAAAACTTAGTAATAAAATAAAATTTTAACACTTTAATATATTAATAGTGACAATTTACTTGTGAAAGAAACTAAATTGCCACAATTACCATTGTATTAGTGACCAAAATATAAATCATCACAGGTAATCCAAACAATAGTTTCAATCAATTGTTTTGTCACTAAAAAACTCTTATATGTGACGAAATAATAGTTAGCCACAAAAAAATTGTCACTAAATTATGAATAGTAGTGACCATAGTCGTAGTTCGGTTATTGTGACAATATGAGGTAGACACTAATTAATTGGATATTTATTGACAAAATTTTTTGTCACAAGTAGTAAAATATTGTGTAACGATAACCCGTTTCGTCACAACAAGAAAACAATATTAGTGACCAAACTATGTTTTGTCACAACAAATAGAAAATATTAGTTACCAACATATATTTTGTCACAATTACAATTAGTTCCCGCTAAAATTATTTTGCCGCCAAATTTCATAGACTTTTAGTGACAAAACTTAGTGATAAAATAAATCTTAACACTATTAATATATTAATAGTGACAATTTAATAGTGAAAAAAACTAAATTGCCACAATTACCATTGTATTAATGAAAAAAATATAAATTATCACAGATAATCCAAACAATAGTGTTAATCATTTGTCTTGTCACAATAAAACTCGTATTTGTGACGAAATAATAGTTAGTCACAAAAAAATTGTCACTAAATGTCTTAACTCTTGTAATGTTTGTTTTGTGACATATATCATATTATTTTATTGATAAAATAATTTAAATTTTTTATAACTTATTTTTGCAACGTTAGTAAATACTAATAATTAATTAATTCTACTGTTTAATACCTAAAAATATGTTGTGAGTTTTTTTAATAATACTTTGTAAACATTCAAAACAAATCTCCAATAAAAAATATCTTAACTATAATAGATTATAAATAGGTTAGTTTAATAATTTATAAAAATGTCAATAATGAAAATATTTAGCGACGTTTTCAAGAATTCGTCACGGAATGTGCAACATTTTGTGATGATTTCTAAAAGTTGTCGATGAATGCTTAACATTTATTGACGATTAACATAAATTGTCGCTAAATGTATAGACTTTTGAGACAAAATAGAAATTTCGTCACCAAATATTAACCTTTTGGTGACGCTTCATTGTATCGTTGCAAAATATATAACATTTACTGACGATTCTGCATAGATCGTCGCCAAATGTTTAATAAGTTATGGTGATACATTTTAAAAATTCACTTCCATTGCATTATTTCGCGACGATTCTCAAAAATTGTCACTCATTGTAGATGATTCGGGGTCGATTTTCTCTGTATGTAACTAAAGGTTTTTTATTGTGCAATGCTTTGTGATTTCGTCACTAAATGGTTTATTTTAATGATGAATATTTTTAAACGTCGCAATACATTTTTCTTTCGCGAAAAATTTTGTTTCGTCAGAAAAGGATGTCTTTGTTGTAGTGTAGGTTGCCCAACTTCTTCGAGACTTATTAGGTGGACTTACTTGGAGTCCTTAATTGGAGCAACGTAGACTTGAACTTGGGAATGAGTTTCTTTATTAAATTATGTTAAAGCACCTTGCATCCTTTTGATCCTAACCCTTGATATAGGCCCAGCAAAACCTATAAGTGTATTTCTTTTGAAAGTTGACGGTGGAATTGGATTTGAATACCTTGAACTCTTATGTCGAATACTCAAACCATTAACCCTAACTTTTTTTGAGATGCTACGTACTAGCCCCTTTATCCATGTCACTTTGGTTTTTGACCGACAAGGTCTTGATAATTAATAGTAGCGGGGGCAAGAAGAAAGGACCAACAAAAGCAACTTGTACGGACCCATGACCACGAGGGAGACTGGAGAACCATGCATTGAGAGACGACGAACGAGTGAGATCAACTGGGTTTAGGACAAACGCTGCCGTTTGGACCCGGAATGAGTGAGTGAAAACAGGACGGGAAAGAGTGCGAAGCAAGCTGAGACCAAAATAACGAACCACAGGTCGTTGCAACCGGCTTTTACAGAGTTAACAATTGGTGACTAACAGGCTTCCACTTATCATAATCTTATTTGATACGTGTGACTGTGACCAGGATTTTTTCAAATGCTACCGGCGTAGTGCTTTCGCACGCTGAGTTGGTTTTAAGAGTAACGAGTAACTTACAGAGAGGCATCGATTATATACTATCGCTCTATGCTTCCACTTAAAAACGAATGAATATTGTCTTCTAGGCCTTCTCTTTCGTTTGTTTGAATTCTCTTCTCTTCTCTGCTATTACCAAAATGTTCTACTCTCACCAGCTTCTCGCTCGTAAAGCCCCTCTCGGACAGATTTGGTGATCATCTACCGCTTACTATTCTGTTTTCGTTTTTCACTTTCATTTTATTTGATTAGACTCTCTTCTTCTTCTTTTTTATGCTTATCTTTTATCGAACACTTGTTTTGTTTGTTTTCTATTGGTTCGCAAGCAAATCTTGTTTTATGATTAGATTCATTTTTTTTATGTTGAATACGTTGATTTTACTATCTAAACTCAAGGATGGCTGCAACTATGCACGCAAAGATCAATCGACGAAAGCTTGACAAGCTCAATATCATCCATGTTTGGTAAACCATTTTCGGGATTGTTACACTTCTAGTTTTTTTCTTTTTTTCCAATGACTTGTACGTTAATTTAAATTTTCTGCTCTAATTTTGTAGTGAACAAATTCTGAATCCTTCTGTCCCGATGGCTCTTAGGCTTTCTGGAATTCTTATGGGTACTTTTCTCTCTCTTCCCCCATCTCCGTCCTCTTATCTTTTACTAATCAGTTATGGAATTCAAGTGTTAATGATATCAATTACTACCCTTCCTCAGGTGGTGTTGTTATAGTTTATGAGAGAAAAGTGAAACTGTTCTATGGTAAAATTTTTCAGTCCTTATATTTACTGCTACTTAAATTTCAAATTTCAGTTTTCTTTCTAGGCTCAAGTATTTATAGTATTTCATACTCATGTTTCCCTGCAGATGATGTGACTCGTTTGCTGGTATCTCCACGAGATCATAACAGGAGATCTTATTTTTCAATTTTTCTTCTTGGTTACTTGACTACTAGTTCTTCTTCATCTGTTTGATTATTGTTTGGTAATTCAATGTATGAAAGGTCGAAATAAATGAAGCCTGGAAAGTGAAAGCAGCTCCAGACCCAACTGTTCTTCCCAAAGGAAAATCACAGGCCAAGTCAGTCCCCGTTTCTAGCTGTGTGGGTTGACAGCTTATAAAACCGTATCCATTTCTGACGTGAAGTGAGCGTGAATATTTTTCTAAGCAATGTTATGGGATTCTGCTTGTAGGAAAGAAGCCGTGACCTTGCCAGAGAAAACTGAAGCAGATGTGAGAGACATTGAACAGTCTCTTAATATCTCAAATACAGCCGACATGGGCTTCCAACAAACAGCCTATTTTGCCATGGTACCATAGTTTAGAAATATATTTTATAGAAATATTTACTAGACTAAAAGTTAATATCAGTTAGCTATGAAGATTTATATGCGCAATTTAATTGATAGCTAGACGCGTTCTGCATCCCTTTCTTATCGTATCCGCAACGGCTTGCATATTATATTTGGACCTTTTCTAATCCATTTGAAGCGGAAAATGATTTCATATAACATGCAGTACACGTGACAAATATTTCTCCTATAATGGCGTACTTGGTTTTATGTTGATTTATCCTCTAAATACTTCGGTCATCTTGATCTTATGAAGCATACAATAGCATTACGATGCACTATTTTGTCCCGTTTGTCAACGCATACACGCTCAATCATCACATGTTCCTCGTTAACCGCTTGGGTAATGGAGACTTTCCAGAGATAAAATTGTCCTTCGTCTTATATCTGAATTTTTAGTTAGAAAGATGGTTAAGGAGAAATTTGCTAACATGTAAGCCGCATTTCCCTCATTCAGCTGATCTATGCATAATGGTTTTGCCTGTCCAGCGACTTGACAGTGTGGGTGAGCCATATATTAATAATGGTCTCTCAGATGATGATTTAGCTCAGAATTTTCATCGAGGTCTTGGTTTGTCCTGTTTCTTCGTTCGATATCCTTTTCAAAGATATTCGAATCATGTTGACTAATCTCTCCTAACTCTAACAGCTGATGCGGAGAACATCAACTTATTCGAACGTTTTGACTCGTATCAGACCAGCACTAATATATTCAATCGCTTCGAACGGTGAGTAAGGCGCAACTCAATTGATTGTACAAGACCCTTGTTTCTCATTCTAGGTTTGCATAATGTGATTTTGATGTCTAATATGCATACCTAGGAATAAAGGAACTCTCAATATTAGATTTATAAGGGGTTTTAACTTTTGTTCCCCACTCTTTGTTGAAATAGATTTGATATTGAAGGCGAAGAAGAGACACATATTAACTTCACTTCAGGGGATCATGTGGAGATCCCAAATACTCTTGTATTAACCCCATCGCCAAAAGATGAAACTATAAGAGGTGAGCAACATTATATCCCACTTAAAAATGTTGGAATATAGGACGGGAAAAACGAAGGTTTAAGAAAGAAAAACAGGGAAAAAAAAAAAACTTAGTTGATTTTTGTATTATTCCAAACATATTCTAACAAAAAGTAAGGTTAGGATTCTTTAAATCATCACTTAACTTCTATTTCAGTTAAATTAGGCTAAAATACTGATTTGTTAATATGAAATTTGATGGGTATAAAAACTTTTCAAAACAACTAAATTAAGGGAAATTTGAATTACTAAAACTTTTACAAATCATACACACGATGACTACATAGCGTACTTTATAAGATGACAAAGGAGTTCATTTAGTGTGTATACACTTAAATTTCTTCTTGCCAATCTTATTCTACCCATCAACTTATTTTTCCAATTTTGAGAAATTGAGTTAAATCAGAACAGAAAATGGTAAAAGAATAAGTGATAATTTCTATTGAAGAAAACACTTCTGCAGCGGATGAAGGTCAGTATGGAGAAAACGCGGTCAATCAACAGTCTGATGAATGTAAAGAAGCTGCTTTGGTAATTTATCCTCTCTAAACAAAGTACGTTGTGTACGGTTGTGGTAACACATCAATGAAGCTTAACCAACCTAAAACCATTGATGAGACAGAACCAACAGAAGCAAAGGCCTGTGAAAAGGAAAACAAGAGAGGCCCCTAAGATGGATTATGAACAAACCATTATCCCAGGCCACATATATCAGTCATGGCTTCAAGATGCTTCCGACATTGCCTCAAGAATAGGCAGAAAGAGAAAGGTTGTCCCTAATCTCTAACAATATTGAGATTCCGATGTAGTTATGCAACTAAACACTTGGAAAAACAAACTTCAAATTTAAGTCTTTTCAACTGGGTGGCATTGTTATGTCACAAGTTCTCTACCTTGCCCGTAGTTGTTCGAAGTAGGTGCTGTGGCGGGATTTGTAAGAGAACATAATTAACTTTTGTCAAGATTCAATATTCTTATGTTGCTAGAAAGGAATCAGAAAGATGGGCGAAGAAAAGTTTATTATGTATCTTTTTCTGCAGGCACGTAGTGGCATAATGTCCACGATGACAGTCGCTAAACTTTTGGACCTGCCCCCTACTGTACTTATCGATCATTTATCTTCGATGGAAAATTGGGGAGTGCATTACCCAGCATCTCTTATGGAGCTTTGGATAAAAAGTACAAAGCTTCCTCACGACTTGCCTTCTGGTAAGATTATACATACAGTTTCTTACAATTTGTTATCCAAAAGACGATGTCTGTTATCTAATTGTTTTGTACTCCCTGAGCAGAGAGGATTTCTCCGCATCTACGCCCAGAACTATCATCTTTATCACCACCAGAGAGAGTTCCTGTTCTAGATCCAATTGGATATGTAAGGAAGTCAATTCACTAGTAAGCTTCTTTGCTGCAGAAATTCTACATGAATGCAGCCTGATCAGTTGTTTGGATGTGAAGGCTTTTGAACATTTCGGTCGTGGATTAGGCTCTGAGCCAATGGGCTTTCCACTCCCCGTAGAGAAGCAGCGACCATATCCTATCAACGACGAAGAAATCTTCATGGGGGAACTACAAGCCAATCTTTTTAAGAATGGCGGAAGGATAAATGAAGTGAATTCCGTCACACCTGGAAACTCCGGTATGTTTCATCTGTTTCCAATGACCTTTTGTATTTCAACCGTACGTGGAGAATCTTAAGGTAACTACAGATGGTAAAGAAGATATTGTTAATAGTTCAATTCCCTTAAATTCACAGGAGATGACGTTAGATCTATCCCAAGCTTGGGATCAGGCTACGGTGTTCTATCGCAGCGTTCGGAAACCAATTCAGAACGGTTTGTGGAAACGGGTCACATAAAAAGAACTGGATTGCCAATTGATTTATGCGTGAATCATGTTGCTTGGATTTGACCATTTCATTTTTACCCTTTTCAAAGCAATATAGTGTTGGAACAATGCGCATAAAATGTTCTGATAATTGGATTACTTTTTCTCAACAGGTCCAATAAGAAAAGGCCTTTTTCAGCTTCTAGTCATAATGGCAGTGGCCTTGAACCTGTAGCCGAAGAAAATTTTGGGAAACATCCTGAGCCGGATTTCAAGTTATCAAGGCTGTCTGAGAACGGCCTAACACCTGATATAGGTAAATGAGAAACCTATTCGTGACATTGGTTTCGGAGTTGCAGCTGCTTGGGCTGTAAATTTGTACCTTTTGCTGATAAGCTTTCTGACCATTTTCACAGAAGTGCTGATGGAAACTGGACCTACACAAACTCAGAACCCAATAATTAGTCAGCCCGTTGACAAGATAACGGATTCTATCAGAACGTATGGCTCTTTGAGAAAGATTCATTTTTGGTTTCTATTCTAACTAATAATGAATTTCTATTCTATCAGAACGTGTGGCTCTTTGAGAAAGATTCATTTTTGGTTTATATTCGATACTAATAATGAATACATATAACCGGACTTGATTACGAACAGCCAGATGAAGAATCATTTTGAAACTCCTGGAGCCCCTCAAGAAGAGTCCCTCAACAATCTAGCCGCTGGGATGAACCGAAAAGGAGCTGCACTACTCTTTTATCAAACTTGCGGTAATCATAAGCACTTGTTTCTAAAACTAATTAGCCTTACAGACAATTTAATGCACTATTCTTTTGTCAGCAACGCTGTCGAATTTTATTGTCCAAAATCAAATATCTATTTCTAAAACTAAAAAGCCTTACAGACAATTTAATCTGGCATTGAATGCATAATAAATTTGTTGCTGCAGTACTGGCTTCTCGTGATTTTCTCAAAGTTGAACAGAATGTACCTTATGGAGAGATTCTCATATCAAAAGGAGCAAAGATGTGAAATACTTTATTAAGGTCAGCATCTGGACTGATGAAGTGCCTTGTCTATTCTACTTCTATGTTATCTGCTTTTATTCATATTTACTGTCTTTCTTGTAATTTCGACATGCATTGTATAAGACTCTGTCATTCAGCTTATTACTTTCCTTCAACAGAAATAGGAACTGAACCCCCTGAAACTGGTTAGAAGTTATTCATACTGAGGGTATAACCCCTCTACCTTCAGGGAGGAATTTTTTTGCATCCTAATTTTTTCTATTGGTCAGCATATCCTAGACTGTAGCGTTCTCCACAAACCAATCACCATTTTGTCCTGTTGTTACCAAAGTTTTGCTTTCTTTCTTGCATTGTAGCCCGATTTGAGAGGATTGGTCTCTAATACGGATTTGTAAGTCGATCCCTTTAATTTCTGTCCATTTCCATAATGTATATACAGTGGCTTCACTTATTAGTATAACAAACCGTATTGCTTTGTTTTGTTTCCCTTGTCATGAATATAACCGAAGTAAGTTGTGTTTAGTATCAATTCTTGCAATTTTTTTTCAAAAAGAAAAACAAAACGACGCTGCATGTTGCCAGCATCTTTCTCGGTCTTTTGGGCTGGGTAACCCATTTCGCTTGCTTCACTTTGAAAGCCTACTTCCCTTGACTTGTTGGATATACCGAAAAAATTAAACAAAAACAGAGCCCACCTCAATAGCAGGGCAGTGCGGAAAATTTTGCAAGCCCCTTTCTTTATATAATTACTCTACCCCAATCATTAGTTATTAGATTATAAAATATATACCTCCCTAAGTGACATCCTAATTTATAATTTATAATTTTGTTGTTAATATAATTTATTATTATTAAATAATTTGCTTTCGATAATATTGGTAACTTAATTATAACAAAATTATGTAGTATGTGAAATATAAATTGCGATAAAAAAGCAAATTGAGTAAATAAATCAATTCAATAAATTAAATAAATTAAAGCATGAATACAATGAGTAAAGTAAAGTGTAAATATAGTTTAAGATAAAATCAATACAATATAAATTAAATAGATCAAGAACAAAAACGATTAAGACTATTTCAATATAAATTTCTTCTAATGTTTATCTTATTCATCTTAATGTTTTAAAAGTTTAATGTGACACAAACATTATGAGTTTATATGTCGTGTGATTAGTATATAAATCTTTCATACTTGAGAAGAAGTTTATTTTTGAGTTTTAAAGAAATTATTTTGATATTTATATTTCTTTAGAATAGCAGTGATACTTCTAAAAATTCTTAAAGAGACTTCTGTAACCTATAAGATTTAAACCGTAATATTCTAAGCATTATTACAAGCATATAATTAACTCAAGAACATTTATGACACAATTAATTCAACACCTTGAAACCCTAAAATTAGTGCTATAAAGAAAAGAAAGAAATACTAACCTTGATCCATATTCGTGTAATCTCTTCTTGTTAGCAAATCTCTTATTTGTGGAAAACTTTATCCACTTTCTCCTTTTGCCCTTTTTTCGTTCTTTTCAATGGTGCAAAAATGTATGTATTTTGATATCTATAAATGTTTCTTAAAATTGAAGGGAGAGGGAAGGGTTTCTTTATTAAATAACCCTAATGACTCTAATTTCCTTTAACAAGCCCAATAACCATTATTTTGGGCTCACTTTATATTAGAATCAAATAAAATAATATGGGTCACACTTATGATTATTAAATTAATCTAGCAATCTCCTACTTGGCCCATGTTACAAATTGATGATCCAACAACACAAGTGTGCATTATATATTGAACCTATCAAGCCATAAAACTTGAATGAATTAAAATAATGGGATTATGGCTATTATAAGTCATCTAACGATATGATTCCTTCCATGTATCACACAATCATCTTAACTCAAAAAAACTATAATTGAGAAACATTGTAATTCTCAACGTTAATATTTCTTAAAACATAATTTATCATCACAATAAAATAATGCATGTACACAACATAATGTGACAACTAACAAATAGCAAAAACATAATATTAATTAAATTCATAAGTGTCAAAATAATAATAGTAAATATCCAAACATATGTTCGTACATAACATGATCTCATGCTAACAAGGACTTATGTATAACGGATTCGCTACCATTAGATCAATTCCAATATGCTCAATCGATACTTTATGTTTTTGCAATTCTTCTTTGACTAACAAGTATTTCAAACCTATATGTTTAGCACCCTTAGAATACTTATCATTTTTAGAAAGAAGATAACTGCATAATTATCACAATAATTTTTAGCAGTCTATCTATACTATCGATAATATCTAGCTCTAAGATAAAGTTCCACAACTACAATGCTTGAATAGTGGCCTCAAAGTATGCCACAAATTAGGTCTCCATAGTGGAAGTAGCCATGATAGATTGCTTTTCACTCTTCTACGAAATTGCACCACTTGCTAGTTAGAATAGATAACCAAAAGTAGACTTCCTTGAATCTAAACAACCAGTATAGTCTGAATCTGAATAACTGATCTCTTTTAAATGATCTGATTTCTTGTATGTGAGCATGTAATCCTTGGTGCCTTATAAATACCTAAGAACTTTCTTTGCAGCTTTCTAGTGGTCTAATCCGAGATTACTTTGATATTGGCCTAACATTCCAACAGCAAAACTGATATCCAATCGAGTAAAAGTCTAAATATACATCAAACTCCCAACTACATTTGCATAGGAAATAAATTCCATTTTCCTTTTGTTCCAAATCATTCTTGGGAAATTGCATGTCACTAAATTTATCCCCTTTCTGAATTGGAACTACCCCTGCTAAGCATTTTTCCATCCTAAATCTCTCTAATACTTTACTGGTATATCCTTTCTAAGATAACCCTATTAATCCTTGTGTACTGTCACATAATATTTTTATTCCAATCATATATGATGCCTCACTCATATCTTTCATTTCAAAATTATTAGAGAGAAATTTATTTACATCATATGATAAGCCTAAATCATTAGCAGCTAAAAGAATATCGTCAACATATAGTACCAAAACAAAACACTTGCTCCCATTGACCTTCATATAAATACACCTATCAATAGTGTTCTCTACAAAACCATAAGAGATAATGGTATCATTGTATTTAAGATATCATTTTCGAGAAACTTATTTCAAACCATATATTGATTTCTTTAATTTACACACCATATTTTATTTTTTTGCAGTCATAAAACGTTCCGGTTAGGTCTATATAAACTTCTTCTTGTAAGTCACCATTCAGAAATTTGGTGAAGCTCTAAATCCTAATGAGCTATTAATGCCACAAAAATTCTCAAAGTGTCCTTCTTTGAAACTGGAGAGAAGGTCTCTTTAAAGTCAACGACATCCTTTTAAGTATAACGTTTGGCTACAAGTATGACTTTTGTACCTTTCAATATTACCTTTCAAGTCCTTTTTGGTCTTCAAGACCCAGTTACAGCTCATTTGCTTTGAGCCTTCAGGTAACTTAACTAATTCCCAGACGTGATTATCATCTATAGATTTAACTATTCTTTTATAGCATTAAGCCACTTTTTAGAATTATTACATTTCATAGCTTCTTTAAATGAGATGAGATCCTTATCAATGCTCAAGTCACACTCATGCTCAAGTGAATACACTACACAGTCATCAGATATAGCTGGCCTTTTCTCCCTTATAGACCTTTACAATACTATTTCTTGTGGCATCACTTGATCATTTGTGACTTGCATATTATTTACTGGTTCATTATTGACATTCACATCTTGTGGGTTTGGAATATTAACTTGTTGTTCTGATATGTTGCGTGACTGTGAACAAGAGAAACAACAACTTGAGAAGAGACACTAGGTGAAGGATTTTCCACCTAAATCTCTTGAATATCCACCTTTCGTGGTCTCCACTCCCATTGATTTATCCGTTTCAATGAACCTGGCATTATCAGACTCAACTATTCTTGTACCATAGTTAGGACAATAAAATATGTACTATTTGGACTCTTTTGGATAACCGATGAAGTAACCACTAATAGTTCTTGCATCAAGTTTCTTTTTATAAGGATTATAAATCCTTATTTCTACTAGGCAACCCCAAACATATAGGTGCCTCAAGCTAGGTTTCCTACCTGTCCACAATTCATAAGGTGTCGTAGGAATCGCTTTACTAGGAACCCTATTAAACAGGTATGTAGCCATCTTTAATGCATACATCCATAAAGATAAAGGTACATTCGTGTAACTTAATATACTCCTAACCATATCAATAAGAGTACAATCCCATCTTTCAGCTACACCATTCTGTTGTGGTGTACCGGGTATTGTATACTGTGGATAAATGCTTTGACTTTGAAGAAATTTTGCAAATAGACTTGGACATTGTCCATTCTCATCATATTTACTATAATATTCACCACCTCTATCATACCTTACGACTTTCACTTTTCTATCTAACTGCCTTTCTACCTCATTAATGAACACCTCAAGAATGTCCACTGGTTAAGACTTTTCATGCAGTAAATAGAAATAAAAATAACGTGAATAATCATCAATAAAGGTGATAAAATACTTTTCACCGCTCCAAGATGGGACATGAAATAGACCACATATATTAGTTTGTATTAATTCAAGTAACTCATTACTTCTTGTGGCTAAGTTCTTAGATATGCGTTTAGTTTGCTTGTTTTTAATACAATCCATAAACGCATCTCAACCAGTAAAATCTAGTTAAGGTAAGATTTCACTTTTCACTAACCTCATCCCCCTTTCTCTAGATGTATGGCCTAACCTTTGATGCCAAAAGTAAGCAGAGTGTTAATTATATGCACTATGTATATTACCAATATTACGTTCAACATGAAACAGGGATTCAGAATAATTAACATCAAAGTTGAAATGATGTAAACCATCTATTAATGTACCAGAACCATAATAGTACTATCGTTTATACAAAGAAAAAACATCATTTCCAACATTGAAATTAAAACCTATCTGATCCAACTTACTAATAGAAACTAAATTTCTAGCACATTTCGAAACATAAAGAAACTTTTCAAGATCTAGATTACAACTAGTGTCTAAGATCAATCTGTACGTCCCTATTCCTTCTATTTGTGCCTTCATTATGTTACCCATATACAAGAACTCTTTAGTTCTATTTATGGTTTGGATCGAAAGGAATTCCTACATAATATGTGACATATGAGTAATTGCACCTAAATCTAACCACTAGGTATTATTGGGCACCTTAATAAGTTTTGATTCAAAATATACTGAAACAAGTACTTACCTTTCTTTTCGAAACAAGCATTTCTCTTAAGACAATCTTTCTTGAGGTAACCAGCTTTCTTGCAAAAGAAACAACGTTGTTCTTTATGAATTTGGCCCTTATTAACCTTCGTTGGGGCTTTGTCCTTCTTGTTGCTCTTCTTTCCTGGCTTTCCCTTTCTACTGCTAGCTTCTTTGTGTATTGTGAAGTGAACAGAGTGTTCCTTCATTTTCTTTAATCTCCCTTCCTCCTGCACCAACATGGCCTTGATTTCTTGAAAGTTTCAATTTTCCTTTAGAGTGCTGTAATTCACTTAGAATTGAACAAATTCAGGAGGAAGTGAGTTGATGATGAATTGTACCAGGAAGGATTCACTCACATCCATGCCCATTGATTGCAGCTTTACAACTAGATTTGACATGCCTGTTACATGATCATGGATAGGCTATGACCAATCAAACTTCTTGGTTGTCAATTCACTTATCAAACTTCCTACAATAGACTTGTCAGTTATGTCTGATTGTGAGTACTCTTTCATTTTCATTATGAATTCCCTTGTATTGTCTATATGAGGCTTAATGGCTTAAAATTTTCAGCCATTGTCAATCGTATCAAGTTTAGACTCAATCTATTAGACTTTTCCCAAGTCTCAAAATATGTCCTTTCAGCTTGGGTACTAGTCTTAGTAATAGTAGCAGGCTTCTCTGCAACTAATGTCAGGTCCTTATCTATAATACCCAACTGAAATTGGATTTACTTAGACCAATCGACATAGTTTAGCCCGTTGAACTTGATCAGACTGTTGCCATAGCTAACAAATTACTAGAAATTGTAAATGTAAAAACAAACTCGCACATTAATACTTTGAATACATAGACAATAACAAACTTTAATATATATATTTAAGTCAACCTTTGGATGATATTTAACTACATATCCTTAATTCATGATGATGCTATCATATATATACACACTTTGATAGACAATCAATCATACTCAAGCTAGTATGTATGTTATCTTTAGATATATAGACATATTCACCAAGTAGGTCGATAAGTCTCTTTTAATGTTGTTAATTATAGGCAATGATCCACCTTTAGGTGATCTCCTAGCATTACAATTAATAAACTCAACTATTCAGTCCATCTATTATGTCATTTATCAGCATCATATAACATGAACAATTGAAAGAATGCATAATTAAATGTCTAAATATCTTTTCAAGCAAGGTCACTTTGATGAGTAACAACCTTTCTATACAATAAAAATTTAATTAGTAAGTATACATGAATTTTGGAATTTAATTGTAATGTTAAAAGATGATACTTTAAAGTCCAAAAACCTTTTAGGTACAAAACTGTAATTTTATTACCATATTATAATAGTCCAAAAACTATAAGGACCAAAACATAATTGACCATCTTCAACCTTTTATTTTCAAAAGCTTTCTGTTCTGTCAATCCTAACAAAATATGCCTAAAGACTTTTCAACAAATGAGTCATAGTTTTCATACATTTTTACCTCAAAAGATTTATGTTAACAACATAATCCAAAGTCTCTCTACGATGAGCCCAACGAAATGTTGTCTTTTAACTCTTTTGTTTTCCAGAAATAGAAAATACAGATCTCATTTCAACAATTAATGCAACGCAAATCTAATGTCTTAATAGTGGTTCCTAAAAAAACCTTGACTTTTCTTTTAACTTTTCGTGATGTAAACAAAAGACAAAACTTTGATCATGGGTCCCACAAAAACTTTTCTTTACACCTTTATTGTACACACTAAGGTACACTCTTCTCTACACCTTTTATTTGAGTGAAGATCGTCTGATCCTTTTATCCAAGACCAACCTTATTCCATTACTGTTTGATTATTGAAATTTGTAGCTATAATGAGATGGCATAGGGTTCGTATTGGATAAAAGGAATAAAAGAATTGGTCCCCTTTTATTCCTTTTAAAAGTTAATAAGTCAAACCATAGACACCAATTCTTTTGCTTTTTGAGAATTCATTCAAAGACAGTAAATAATTAATGCAAGGTAAACGTAAACCTATAATGGTAGCCCCAGAAATGTGAAATCGTGGCTCACTAGAGTCTTTAGAATCAGTGTATATCGATCTTAGAAAACACAATTTAATAGTTATTCCAACAACAGACATATACAAAGTAGTAATAATCTTTAACTTGAATTAAATCTATTAAATCAAATCCAATCAACAATTCATAGAAATCGAGAAAGAAGATTACAACAAAAACGATAAATAATCTTCCATAATACCAATAATTTTAGGGTTAACTCTAATACAAATTAAAGTGTCATAATATGCTCTAATACCATATGTAAGATTTAAACTTTAATATTTTAAGCATTATTACAAGCATAAAATTCACCCAAAAATATTTGCGACACAATTAATTCAACACCTTTAAATCCTAAAATTAGTGCTATAAAGAAAAGAGAGAAATACTAACCTTGATCCATATTCGTGTAATCTCTTCTTGTTAGCAAATCCCTTCTTTACGGAAAACTTTATCCACTCTCACTTTCTACCCTTTTCTTCATTCTTTTCAATTGTACAAGAACGTGTGTATTTTGATATCTGTAAACGTTTCTTAAAATTGAAGTGAGAGGGAATAGTTTCTTTATTAAGTAATCCTAATGACTCTAATTTCCTTTAACAAGTCCAATAACTGTTATTTTGGGCTCATATTATAGTAGAATCAAATAAAGCATTATGAGTCACACTTATGATTATTAAATTAATCTAACATAACCTATTGCAACCACCTTCGAAAGCAATCCTGGGATTGAATATCGTACTGACTGGAAGATATAGAATCCTGTGGTTGTCACTACCGTGCAGAAACACCATACATTACCCATTACACCTACCTTCTTAAATGGCAACCATGAAATTGATTAGATTAACTAATAAATACACTAACACTTACTGCTCTTATTAATATTAAATGTTAGCAACTCGTATATTAACCATGAAGGGTTATCTACTTAGAATTGGTAAAGCTGATAACAGCTACCAAGAAGAAAATTTTCCTCTTTTTCATTTAGTTAGGGAGATACTGACCCTGTTTGGCAATCAGTTGATTACATTAGCTGTTAGTTGATAGCTGATTTGACTAGCAGATTGCATTAGCTATTTGTTAAAAATGTTTGGTAAAATTAGCTATTTAGTATTAGCTGTTTAAGTGTAAAATGACTTATGAGGACATGACCTAAAAAAAATAAGGTTATAAATACTATATATTTTAGTATTTTGTTGAATATTTTTATAAGAATTTAGATTTTAGATATTTAATTCTATAAAAATTAAGTTTATAACTCTAATAAAAAACATAGAACATATAATAATAATATGTACGATGATGCTAAAAGCCGAATCACCAATTGTACTTCTAGTTATATAGTTATGCAATGCAAAAACTGCACAAATTATTCTATTTTGACCCATTAATGAATACTTAGGCATTTTCTCCAATATCTTCCATCGAGCCTTAAGAACACCGATAGCCCTCTCAGTACAACTTCTCAATGACAAATGATCTCGATTAAACCCGAGTCTCCTGGATAAAAGTCAGACATCCTAACCGCTGGACGACAACTGACTTGTTGGTACTTTGGGAGCTACATAAATAATTTCAGTTAAGAATATGATAGAATACTAATGAGTTCGCTCTTTGATAAAACATAAAATTAATTGAGATTAAAGTTAAACATAGTTAATTAATCTAAATTATTTTAAAATAACTCCATCCTGTTTTTTAATAATTCAATAAAATTTGTTTTTGGCTAGTCATTAATGTATTGGAAACTAATTAATTGAATGAAAGAAGTGCAAGTTCGTAAAGTGAAATAACCTTTTTGTCCGATT
This sequence comes from Erythroxylum alaternifolium, assembly GCA_027478495.1. Lineage (NCBI taxonomy): Eukaryota > Viridiplantae > Streptophyta > Magnoliopsida > Malpighiales > Erythroxylaceae > Erythroxylum > Erythroxylum alaternifolium. Next base: position 21,121,786 of record JANIIA010000192.1, read on the forward strand.
GTCGCCTTGGGGTTACTTCAAATATTTAACCAAGGATTGCATATAGCACAACCTCGGGTCGTTCTCTTTAAGGAACCAAAGGTGAAATTAATTTCCTAAG
>JANIIA010000192.1:21160867-21171825 GCA_027478495.1 Erythroxylum alaternifolium
GCTGATACTGAGGAGTTAGAATGTTTTTATATAGTCCTCATTTCATGTAGATCATGTTGTAAAGAGTAGTAAACTCTTATATGTTTTTGATATTGTATATATGGATTGAGTAGTGAAAGGCTACAATGTAAACTATGTTTTATAAATGGAATAAGAAGTTGATCTTTTGAAAATTGCGTTTTGTGTATGATGCCATATTAAGTGAATGTGACTGCTATAACATGCCACTTTCATAGGGTATGTTCTTAAATGTTCAAAGGATGTTTGGGCACGTTCCCCATGAAGGTGGGTGTTACATCGTTTTTGTTATCAGAGCATGGTTTGGCATCCATATGGATAGATATAGAAATATAAACATGATATATAGTGAGAGACTCGGATAGTAATTGTTGGCCCCAGGTTCCCGTACGTAGTTTATAGTGACTACTTGTCACCATTTGACCATTTGACATTTCCGAGAATATTTCGGGGGCCAACATTAATTAAGATTATTGTTTACTATTGGTCATCTGCTATACGTGATTAAGTTGCAGAATCAACTGACCTAGAGTCTATAGGAGCTAATAGAGATTCTCTAGTACCTTGATCTTACAAAATGCCTCAGAGAATCCTTGAGAGGAGAGAAAGGAGATATGATAAACTTAGGAAGTAGGGGGTTGTAGACTTCTACGGAAGTACAGACCTTGCTGAGGCAAAAGGATAGCTAGAGAAAACAAAAAGGATATTTGATCAGATGGACTGCGAGTCAGATGAAAGATTTGACTACACAGTTTTGTTATTGCAAGGTCCAGATTACTGGTGGTGGAAGACTGTTCCCGACAGTACTACCAAGCCTTGTAGTTTAAAGTGGGAAGACTTTTTGAATTTCTTTAAGAAGAATGACATGTCGAAGATCTACTTGGATAAGAAGATGAAAGAGTTCCTAGATCTAAAGCAAGGAAGTCTTACTGTAGCTGAATATGAGATAAGATTCAATGAGTTAATGGGGTATGCTACTGCATGAATTTTGATTGAGGAGGAAAATTGTAGACGATTTAAGGATGGGCTGAATATGGAGATTAGGACAAGGTTAGCTATTACAAATCTGAACAGTTTTACTGAGTTAAGAGCTACCTTGATCTGAATAGAACAATTGTTGAAAGATGGACAAGGAGAATACAGACAGGAATTCAGAATGAAAAGACAGGGCGAGTCTCAATTTTGTTCTGGCAGGAGGTTTAGTAAACACCATAATAGATCATTTTGACCACCGACTAGATCAAGACAGTTAAGATTTAGACTGATAAGCTGTTTTGTACAGAATGGTAGTGAAAGAGGTCCAGTTTCTGGGCAGATGCAACAGATGCCTAACTGTGAACATTGTGGGAAGAAACATAGTGGAGAATCTTTAAAGTTATCGGGAGCTTGCCTTCGTTGCGGCTCTTTTGAACATCAGATCAGAGGCTGTCCCCATTTTTCTGAGCACAGTTTGGAGTGAGAGGAGGAGCAGTGATTGAAATAACTGTTCAGTAGAGTAGAGCTAGTGGATCTAGAGGCAGAGGCAGAGTGAGAGTGAGTTTAGCTGATCCTACTATCAGGACTGAGGTACAGAGTAATCAACAATAGTCTTAAGCCAAAAAATTTTCCATCACTAGACAAGAGGCTCAGAACTCCCCAGGTGTTGTAGCAGGTGTGTTAAATGTCTTTAATTTTGAAGCATTTACGTTGTTAGATCTAGGATTTACGCATTCATTTACCGCACTGCTTCTGGCATCTAAACTGCATTGTGAGAGAGAAATGTTGAATTGGCGAAGTTTGTAAAAAGGTGCATGATTTAAGTTGATCGACCTCATCTTAGGAATGGATTAGCTTACTGCTCATAGGGCTGTGATGAACTGCTACACTAAGGAGGTAATTCTAAAATCTCCTAATCATCTAAGAGTAATCTTTTGAGGTGTTAATCAAGTAGTGCTAGCCAAATTGATTTCATCAATAAATGCTTTGAGATTGATTCGAGAAGGATGAGAGACTTATCTGGCCCACGTAATTGATACCCATACTGAGTAGACAGTACAGGATATTCCTGTTGTTCGGAATTTCCTGGATGTGTTTTCCACTGAATTGTCTGGTTTACCCCTAGATAGGAAAACGGAGTTTACTGTCGACTTAGTTCCAGGTACTACTCTTATATCTATTCCTCCATATAGGATGACATCTGTGGAGCTTAAGGAACCTAAGGCCCAGCTGCAGGAGTTGTTAGATAAGGGTTTCGTCAGACAAGCGTACCACCTTGGGGAGCCCCAGTTTTGTTTATAAAGAAGAAAGATGGGACTATAAGATTATGTATCGATTATAGACAGTTGAATCGGGTAAAAGTAAAGAATAAGTATCCTTTGCTGAGGATAGACAGCTTAATTAATCAGTTACAGGGAGCTCAAGTGTTCACTAAACTAGATTTGATATCAAGGTACTATCAGTTGAAGATAGCAGAAGCTGATGTATCGAAGCGTGCATTTCGAATCAGATATGTGCACTTTAAGTATTTAGTGATGCCTTTTAGGTTGACAATGCTTCAGCTGCTTTTATGACTTTGATGAATAAGGTATTTCAACCATATTTAGATCATTTTATGATTGTATTCATAAATGATATTTTGGTGTATTCAATTTCGTTTTATGATTCATATTTTTAAGTTATTCAATTATTGATGTCCAGTCGAGAAATTGTAAAAAAATAATTTTTTTGTACCCTTGATTGAATCAAAGTTAGTTTTCCATTAGTGATATTAAAGTCTCCTTTAATTTTTTAGCTTGATTAAAGTTGTTAAATTTTTATTGATTTAATAAAATTAAGTCATAGTCTTAAAATTTACTGATGCAAAAGTTGAATAAATTTTAAATTGTCGCATGTACCTTCCTTTATTATAAGTAATTGCATAATGTTGATTAAGGCATTATAAATTAGGTTTTTATTTTAATGTTTAGAAAAGTAATTGATGAATCCTACACGCCTCTTTTTGTTTAAAGCATCAGAAAATTTTAGTAAAATTTTAGTCTACACGCCTCACGTATGTTTTTCCTTAGCTTTTGGAAATCACCGTACTTTATTTTGTGTTTGAAAAATCCATTTATGTATCCTCTATGTCCTTTTGTGCTTTTGGAAAAGTGAATCATGCCTTCCATTTATTGTTTCTAGAAAACAATATATGCCTTATTTAATTGCTTGAAAACACGATCAATGCATGCTTTCATAGCTCTAGTAATCTAAAAAAAAAAAAAACACACAATCTACTGAATGGTCTTCAAAAACATCTAATGCATGTACCCTTGGTTTCTAGTTTGGGAAAACATTATTCAATATGTTTCTGGATAATTGTCTGCCTTTCCTTTAGCTTAAAGTTTTTGGAAGCTTGGTGATTGAGTTTATGGGTTTATGATCTGGTACTGTTGGTTTTGAGTGAATCAGTTGATGGACGAGGTTGAGAAACCTCATGCTATTGCCAACAAAAGGCGGTTCTTCCATCAATGATGGTATTCGTTGGTGGAGATGCTTGCCAGTGGTGATAGTCGTCACAAATAAGGGCAAAATTCGCCCAAGAATTAGAACCATCAGTGGGCAGGTGAGGCGATGAAGACCAGGGGAGGTGGTAGGTTATGAAGAAGCAGTCGACAAGTCGACAACGACAAGAGGGAAAATCAAGGGGAGGTGATGCCGCGACGAAGAAAAACCCTAGCCAGAGAAAAGTATCGGAGCACATGTCTCACAATCAAGTCTGACTTACATGCTAGTTAAAACTTGGAGTGTTGGATGAGCCTTAATGAAAAGATCTAATGTATGCAGTGAGTGCGTTAAGACGGTCCGATTCTTGTTCATGTGTTAATCATTTTGTGTTATAATTTATTTGTTAATTATTTTATATAATTAAGGTGATTTTGATTTTTAAAAAATTATAATAATAAAAATTTTTACAATTATCCCACCACAATTAGAATCAAATTCTATCGTAATTTCCTATTAGCATATATAGAAAACTTCGCGACAACTCGACCAAAGTGTTCTTCCAGAGTGATGTTGAAGAAAATTAGGTATCACTGATGATGGTTTTGGTTCAAGTTGCCGAGTTCAGTGGAAAATTGTTCAGGTGGTAACCGAGCTGCATTTGAAAATCGTCCACAGAATAGATTACCTGTTGCTTGTTTTTGCGCAATTAGAGATGGATGCTTAGAAGTGCGTAAACGTCCACTAAAATCTACCAAGATTATAGAACAAAGTTATGAATAGCGTATCGGGTTCGGTATCGGATTGAGTTCTAAAACGGAACTATACGGATACTGGTTAGTACCGAACATCGTATCGAGTAATTTTTTAAATTTATAAAATAATCCTTAAAATTTTTAAAATTTGCAAAATAGTCCATATTGGTATATTGTACAGTTGTACTGTACACTTTACTAGTTTACTGTTTGCATCAACCATGCTTTCACAAATTTTAATAATAAATAAGAATGACAATTATAATGAAATAATAATAATTTTAAATATTTTACATATAAATAATAATCACAATTAATATAAATAAAGACAATCATCATCATACAATTATAAAATTAAGAATAATAGAAAGTATTTAAAATATTACAATAATACAATTTCATTATTTTAATAAATAATATTACATCAAAAGATTCAAAACATCTAATAAAAAGAGCAATAAATATTACAAAAAGAGTTGATGACGAAGAAACAATCAAGTAGAAGTTAAACTTGAAACAAAAACATCACAGTTACATTACATATATAGAATTTAACATAAACATTAAATACAAGTAAAATTAAAAGAAGAGGAAAAATAAAAACCTAGAATTCAATCATCAATGGGAGGATACCCGCTAGAACTGCACTGACCTCAGTGATCATTTGGTACAAAATCCTCATCATTGAGAGGAGCTTCATCATCATTATCATTCAAATTTAATGCACCAAATGACATGTCAATGTTTTCCCATCCAAGATTATCTTCCAAGTCATTGACATCTACCAAATTTAATTCTTCAGAAACTAATCCGCCAAAAGATTGATATTATCAATGGAAATTAGATCAGTTGAACTACTTGTACTATTAAGGCTCCTAGTAAACAATAAAATTTAATTATTAGAAAATTATAAGAAATTATATCGAAAATAATAATGATAATAACATACCTTTTCTGGAGAAAATTATCCTATTTGTCGAATAGCAATCGACATTCCAAAATCTCCATAAGACAACTTATAAAGCTCTATTTATAAGCTTAACAGATCTTGCATCGCGTCAATATTAACAATTGTTGTAATAGTTAAAAATATTCCTTTGTTAACTTCAGCTTGTTTACTAAGATCTAGTCTAAAATAAACACTAGAGTTCGAAAAAGCCCCAGCTGTAAACAATGGAGAAGAAAGTTGTCTTTCCCTTCTCTCATTAATGATTGAAAGATATATTGTGTACAAAAAAGGCCTATGTTTCAGATTGGCCTTAATTGCTTTCGTCGCTCTCTTCATGGCATCAAAAATATAACTCATTATTGGCTTTTCTTCACTATCAGCCAAGCGAAGCACTCTGACCAAAGGCTCACAAACTCGGATAACAAATTAACATTGAAACCAAAATTCTCTATCTTCCAGTATAATATTACAAACCTCCACTCCAGCATTAGACTTAGCATGCTAAGATGCAATCCACTTATCACTTGTAAACATTTGTCTTAACTCTTTCTTTATCGAAACAAAAGATTGAAGTGATAAGAAATTTGTTGCAAATCTTGTCACAGCAAGACGACACAAATTCCTACCATTGGTTAATTCCTTTCTCATCAAATTCAATACCCATGCACAATTATAAATGAACTTTGTCACCTTTTTAACTTTCTGCATAGTCTCATCAATAACAGGAAAATACCTAGGATCTCCTATATTCTCCAGCATTAGGTCAATGTAATATGCAACACAATGAGTCCAAAAAAAGAAATATACGTAATCTGCAACCTTTTTTTTGCCGCTTTATAAAGGGAATAATTGTCAGTAATAAACTGAACAATGTATTTTGGCCTTACTTCATTCATAACTTCATCAAATATCTTAAACAAAGTCTCAGTATTTCTAATAAGGCTAGATGCATTACTAGATTTCAAAAATATAGAGTCATTTGTGGAATAAACCAAAAAATTAATAATAGGCTCTTGTCTCCTATTTATCCAACCATCACGCATGATTGAACATCCATAAGTACCCCAATTCATTCTTCTTTCAGCCAAATTACTTCTAATTTTAGAAACAGAACAACTCAAAAGTTTATCTCTTAAGTCATCAATCGAAGGACCTTTGTATCCCAAACCGTAAGAGGTTATTGCGTCCATCATGGGTTGATAATAATAAGACTTAGAAGCATAAAATGATGAACCTGTATCATACCACCATCTAACTACTGCCATATTGACATTGCGAGCCGCATCTCTTGATTGCATTACACTACGAATTGAAGGTTGGGCTCCAGGAGTTGTTCGTGGTGCAAAGAAACTAGTCACCTGCCTTCTTCTCTTCCTCACATCAGGTTCAGGTACTTCTTCTTGGGCCTAAGATGGAACATTGCCAGTACTACTACCACTACCACCTTCAACATTTCCATAATTACCACAGAAACTAGAAAACGAACTTTCACTACCAATTTCAAAATTCAACCTTTCCCTTTTATCTCACTCATGTTGATATTTATCAAGCAATTTTTTCATCTGTCACTTCACATCATGGTTTACTTTTTTTACAGGATTTCACATTTCCTTTAACCCTAACTAAATGTTTTTTTAATCGGGTGATTCCTCCACCTTTCAAATGATTGTTACAAAACAAGCAAATAGTACGGTTCCTCATACTGGGAACCAATGCAGCATGAGCTCAAGCTAGATCATTATATCTTCCTGAAGTTGGTTAATCAGAAGTACTTGGACTTCCTTCCATTTATCTGTAAAAATAAATGAATGCATATATCAAAATATATAACACATAATTTCATTACACAATATACATATCCATCTTATATAATATAACTCATTTTGTATGATTATATTACACACAATTCAATTTCATGGAACACAATTCACTATAAGTCAAAAACTAACAATTCAATTATTCAACATATATAATTACATAAAACATACATAAACACTTTTCATTTCCAACAATCACAAAATATACATAAACAATTTCCATTTCCAACAATCACAAAACATTCATAAAGCAATTTCAATTTCCAACAATTTCCATTTCCAACAATCACAAAACATTAAAAAAATAATTTTCATTTCCAATAATTTCCAGCAATTCCTATTTCCAATAATCAAAAAACATTCATGTAACAATTTCCATTCCCAACAATGACAGACGTTCAAAAAACAATTTCCATTTCCAATAATTTTTATTTTTAATAATCACAAAACATTCATAAAACAATTTCTATTTCTAAAAATTTTCAACAATTCTCATTTCTAATAATCACAAAACATTCATAAAACAATTTTCATTTCCAACAATCACAAAATATTCATAAAATAATTTTCATTTCCAACAATTCTCATTTCCAATAATCACAAAACATTCATAAAATAATTTCCATTTCTAACAATTTGCAGCAATTCTCATTTCCAATAATCCCAAAACATTCATAAAATATTTTCTATTCCCAACAATCACAAAACATTCATAAAATAATTTTCATTTCCAACAATTCTCACTTCCAATAATCACAAAACATTCATAAAACAATTTTCATTTACAATAATCACAAAACATTCATAAAACAATTTCTATTTCCAACAATTTCCAACAATTCCCATTTCCAATAATCACAAAACATTCATGTAACAATTTTCATTTCCAACAATCACAAAACATTCATAAAACAATTTCCATTTCTAATAATCATAAAACAATTTTCATTTCCAATAATCACAAAACATTCATAAAATAATTTCCATTTTCAACAATTTCAAATCAAAGTTTCAAACATGAGGGTCAAGTTGAAGGATATGATATGATTTACATAATTGCCAAATAATGAATGACGTATCTTATACAATTGTTCATACACATCTATTCATAACATGATGATTAAGTTGAAGGATATATTCATAACATGAGGATCAAGTTGAAGGATCTAACTTCTTTGAAAATGTTTTTTTCCTTATTTAAAGCTTTGAATCTTCTTTTCATTTCTAACAAACCATAATATTTATATACATCATTCTATATTTTGTTCTTAAATATATAAGTTGCTTTTACAATTTTTAATTGACATTAATAAGTCTAAGTAGAAATGATTGAAACCTACGTGTTCACAATTTGAAAAGAAGTTCTTTTTGGGATACATTTATTACATTACTACTTTTACACATTATCTATTATAAATATTTATGATACCCCACACATACATATTACCAAAAACTACCACCTTCAACATATTTTATACTTAATTAATTATTTAACCAAATAGGCAAATACTATCATTAACTACAACCTAATTATTATTAATTTACAATTGCATAATTTTATACTTAACTAATTATTTATCTAAGTCAATAGTCAATACTCAAATACTAAAAATAAGATACCATTTCACAAAATATTAAGAATTTGTCAATTAATGATTTAAGTCTTCGTAAGTTTACATATTTAATATTGTCAGTTCAGAATTTTAATTTAAGTTGTTTCAACTTTAGGTTTCATCTTACAAACTTTCAATTGAATGATTGAATCAATTCAATTCATCATATATTCATATAAGGCCGCGCATTTCATTCATCCAAAAACTTATCTTAAATGTCATTTAATCGGATAAACTTAAACCAATCTTTATTTTATAACTAAACCAGAAATAAATCAACCAAACAATAATTCATCTCCAATTTCCAATCCAACCCATGCAAATCACAAAATCGTAGTGTCTCATTCAATTCAACTCCAATATTCAATTCAAAAATCACAACAACGTAACCATTCAACTCTAATTCCAACCCAGATACACGCAAAATCTCACCCAATTCAACCCAAATCACAAAACCAATTCCCAACCAATTCACAAATCCAACATCCAATTGATCACAATAAAAAATGTAATTAAGCTTAAGCAGGAAAAAATTCACTAGCAGGAAAAACTCAAAAAATACACCCAAAAATAATTTACTAGCTTCAGCCTTCGAGTATTGGACGTGGTGGTGGTGCGATGTGCGGTGACTGAAGTGAGTGAAGCCTGTGGTGGTGGTGCGGACGTGCGGTGAGTGAAGACGTGATGTGTAGCGGTGGCCATGTGGATCTAGGCGAGGCGGCGAGCAACAGCGGTGGTGGTGCGGACATGCAGTGAGTGAAGCCTGTGGATCGGGGATGTGTGGACATGGTGGATCGGGGAGGATGACCAAAGGAGAAACATTGCTGATGAGAGAGAGAGAGAGAGAGGCTGCTGTGGTGATTGGTGAGTGAAGAAGAAGAAGTGAGGGAGAGATGAGAAGGTAGAAGATGAAGTGAAGAAGGTGCGGGAGAGTGGTGAGGAACGCATGAAGAAGGTGTCGTTTTAGTTTTTTATAATTTTTTGAAATTTACAAATCAGTCTTTCATGTTTTCAAAAGTTGTGGTCGGTATTTCAGATACTAGCAAGTACCGGCTAGTATTGAGAGGAAAAGATCGATACCGACCAATATTAACAGCTAATACTAAGGGAACGAATATCGTTCCGTTTACCAGCTAGTACGAAATGGTATTCGTTCCTCTGTTGGTAACTAATAAAAGCTAACATCAAGGTATACTTGACACGAAGTAAAAATTTAGATTTCGAAGTGCTAACTAAAAATAGAATTTAGACTAATTTTATGAAACCCTTTTATTTAAAGGATAATTATATCTTAAGAAAATTTTAATTATGTCAAAAGTTACAAACTTCCAAATTTTTCTCCAATGGATCTTTAGGTGTGCTTTTACAAAAACTTGATATATTTCTTCTTTTGTAGTTTACTTTAAATACACAAATTTCAATATTTTATTTTATTCCAACTTTGTATCGTACTTCCTCTTTAAATGTTCTTTTTAATTTTCTATGTATCAAAGAAAATGTTTTTTTCAGTTTTCACAAAATCGTATTAAGCAACCCTTAGTTAATGCATATTAACTAATAGGATCAATATATTTGATAAAACTGTAAATAAGCAAATCTTTAAAGCAGCACTATGCAGTTTTTTGTTTACCTTAACTCAATAGCTTCGGAGTTGTTGCAATGGTTATATGACTATTTTCAGGTTGAATGTTGGGCTTCCCGTTACGTCTCGCGATGTAACGAATTGCTTTACGACAAGGAAGTTCTGCTAAAATGAGCATCAAACATAAATAACCCAACGCCGTATACCTGTGCTCAGGGGCGGAGTGGGACCAAAAAAACTACTGGGAAATTTCGTAGACCACCGGCCCTCGTCGCCGGCAGGGCCGGATTAAGAGTTCAGAGGGCCCTGGGCACAATGTCTTGTAGGGCCCCTCTTAAGCAGTTTGTATATTTTGTCCAAGGACATTTTAATATGACATTTATAGTTTAACTTTGTTGAACTATGCTGGAGTAAAGTTCATAAATGGTTGCTCTTTCCTATAGGAATTTGTAAAAGTATGTTGGGTGGACCCTTAATTTAGCCTTTACAGTTTTACTGATTTACTGTTCCTCTAGGGGGGTTCGGGGGCATGCTCCCCCGCAAGAATTTTTTTTACATTTTAAGGTTAAATGCAACAATCTCGTGCTCTCTGAGAGATCAAAATTAAGATCTACCCATAAACTGCTCATTGAACAAAGAAAACGCATTGATTTGTACCAGGACAATAAACAGGGCTCAAACATCTTTTTAGTTGAGTCTCAGTCTACATAACATTATCAATGGTGTTTTAGGATCCCAAGATATTATAATAATGTAATAATGATT
>JANIIA010000192.1:21247300-21261383 GCA_027478495.1 Erythroxylum alaternifolium
ATAACTCAATAAAAACACAATAAATCAAACTTCATTAATATCAAAGATCAAAATCCCGAAGGTGAGTTTAGACAAAAGTCAACATTCAATAACACATATTCTCAACTACTATCCCAATTCTATACATCAATAAAATTGAAATAAAATTGAAAAATACTATTGGAATGAATTAGTGGAGGCAGTGATGGCAGGAAACTACCTGTTTTGGGAAGTACTTCGCATTACACTTCTTCTCCATGTCTCTCTTCCTTCATCTCCTTCCTCAAAGCGATATGCTCTCTATGGTTTCAGAATTGACTGATGCAAAGAGGCTACTCTTCTGTTCTTTTATGTTCTATCTATACCTTGGAAGCCCTAGGGTTGATTTGGAGTCAAAACAGTCAGAAAAGTCCTGCAAAACTTGACGATTTCAATTGTTTTTGTGTCTGCTTGAACATGGCCCTAACCTTCTCTGTCACGAACATGGCCCAAAGTGCACAATTGTGGCCTGGTTCAGAGCTCTTTGTCACGATCGTGGCCTGGGTCCTATTGGCTCGCCTCTATCTGTAATGTTTGTGGCCTGTTGTGCCACGATCATGGGTCGTAATTTTGGCCCGAAACTCTTCAAAACTTCTCCATTCTTTATTGTTTATCTTAAAACATTAACAAACACATTAGCGTACCTCAAAAACATAACATTTAAGCTCAGCGATTAATACTAACCCATAAAAAGCACTTAAACATATAAACTAACACAATTAAAACCTAAGCACACACTCAGCACTCAAATTAACACTAAATCCATCATAAATTAAACCCTAAAATATAATGCAAATCACAACTATCAATACATCGATCAGATTCCGACTAGTGACGTCTTCTTTAGTAAGTTTGTCCTTTCCGTTCTCACCCACATACTAAGTTTTTTTTTTTGAATTTTTTGGACATATTAGGTAGTATTTATTTGGATTTTTGGAAGCATTAGTTTTTTCTAGATCTGATTCATAAGAAAAAATTTCATTTTTGCTATTTCTTTTTTATAATGATTTGATTTGTATAAGCTTGTGATATTATGATGATTTTAACTAGTATCGTGGATTTGATTCGTATCAGGTCTGCCTCGCAAAATAATAACCAAATTAACTATTTGAATTTGATGTCATTTTGTTTTCACTCTTAAATGGTTGTGCACTCTTGCATTGTTTGTGATTGTAAATCTTTTCCACAAAATTTGAAGTATTATGGTCATAGCTAAGTTGGAGTTTGCTTTGAAGTTGTTGTATCTTCTGGTTTATTTATGGTCATGATTTTATTTAAACATTCCTCCACTCTTCCCTATTATAGTTAAACAATTAGAAAACATGCTTGAGTGTTTAGAAATTCACCTTAGCAATAAGTTATTGGTTCAACAAAATATAGGAAATAAGCATTATTATTACTAAGTATCAAAAGACATAGGTTAGTGATAAATAAGTTAATATACTAGAAAAATAAACTTTAACTAGTAGCAGCAGTAATAGCAGTAGGGGTAGGAGTAGGAGTAGGTGTAGTAGGAGGAGGAGGAGGAGGAGGAAGAGGAGTAGTAGTAGTCATAGTGGTAATAGTAGTAGTAGTTGTAGTGTTAGTAGTAGTCGTAGTCGTAGTAGTAGTTATAGTAGTAGTAGTAGTAGTAGTAGTAGTAGTAGTAGGTAGTAGTAGTTGTTGTCGTAGTCGTAGTCGTAATCATAATCGTAGTAGTAATAGTAGTAGTAGTAGTAGTAGTAGCAGCAGTAGCAAGAGTATTAGTAGAAGGAGGAGGAGAAGGAGCAGGAGCAATAGCAGTAGCAGTAGTAGAAAAAGAAGTAGTAGTAATAATAACAGCAGTAGTAGTAGCAGTAATAGCAGTAGTAAGAGGAGTAATAGTAGTAACAGTAGTAGTAACAGAAGTAGGAGGAAGAGGAGGATGAGTAGTAGTAGTAGTAGCAGCAATAGTAATAAAAGTAATAGTAGGAGTAGTATCAGTAGTAACAGTAGTAGTAGTAATAGTAGTAACAGTAGTAGGAGGAGGAGGAGGAGTATTAAAATTATCAAAAAATAAAAAATAATGATGAAATACACTTAATATGAATAAATTAAATTTGATAACCTAACTCGAACGAATTAAATTTGACTTAAATTAACAATTAAAGATAGTTATAATAAATTATTTATTTGTGTCGAATTTAATTATTTTGATTCAAATTTAAGAGTTTTGTTGAATCGCCGTATAAATATCATTTAGTTAGTTTATATTTAATGTTTATAATTATAGATGTTAATTCCGGCCCGGCTCAAACCATTTTTGGCCCGGATTTGGCCGGTCATGAGCGGGCCACCAGTCGACCATGGTCCGTCCGCGCTGGCCACGGGCCTGCCCAGCCATTTTGCCCTTTTGTCCAAAACGACGTCGTTTTGTCTTTTTCAATTAAAAAATTTAGACAGATCGGACGGCCCGTCTACGGCGTCACCCTCGGGCCAGCCCAGCCTGACCTATTGATATTCCTATTTATAATATATGTGTTTTATTCTTATTTTTTATCCGAAATTTAAAAGAAGAGAGTTTTATGAAAATTTGAAAATTAATTTTTTATAACTTTAAAAATTAAGGAGATTTGTATGATTTCTTAAAAGTAAGGATATCAATGGGTCGGGTTGGACCGTGCCAACTCAAACTTGTCTATGGCCCTGTTTGGCAATTAGCTGATTGTGTTAGCTGTTAGCTGATTCTATCAGTTGTTAGATGATAGCTGATTCTATCAGCTTATTTGACTAGCGGATTGTAATAGCTGTTTGTCAGAGATGTTTGGTAAAATTAGCTGTTTAGTATCAGCTGTTTATGTGTAAAATGACTTATGAGGACATAATTTTAAAAAAATTATAAGGGTATGAATATTAATATCTTAGTATTTTGTTGAATGTTTTTAGTAAAGAATAATAAATTATTTAATGAATTAATAAATTATAGTTAAATAAAATTTTTAATGTAATCAAAATTTAATATATTTTTATTTATGATTTATAATTTTTGAATTATTAAAATAAATAATAAAAGTTAAAATATTTAAATTAATAAAGATATGAAAAACAAATTTTATAAATTAATTATTGTTATTAATTGTTAGATTATGACTATAACATGTGTACATAACTTAAACAAATATATATACATAATGGAGCTCACCACTTTTGTTGAGGAATTACTTGGCTAGTGTGTTTTGTTTGTTTGTTTAATAAGTCACAAATTAAAAAAGTGAGTGACTGGTGTGTTTGTTTAATTAGCCACAAATTAAGGAAGGAGTGGCTGATCACGGGGCTCACCACCTCAACAAATTCCTATTTGTTGACTATCAAATATCTAATAAAAGTAACGAAGAATAATTCAATCCAAAGAGGAGCTTCTTGCCTTCAATTTTACAGTCAATATACTGTAAGGGTTTTCTATTTGTTTCCCAAAATAAACGGGTTTTGTGTGTTTCCCAAAACACTGAACAATTCTCAACCTATCCCATCGGCCATTATCTACTGACCAGTTTCACGAAAAATGTCATAACTCTTTCCATACTCATCTGAATCCACTTCCGTAAAAACCAAAGTCTAGCTAACACATAGAGCCACAACTTTCCAGTTAACCACATTCCCAAATTCCCCACCAGTTCACCACAAAATAGCCCAACAGTTGCTGCTTCTTTCATTTCCAGCTTTTCCGGAATTTCCAAAATCATCAGACCTTAAATACCTAATCTACCACGTTGTCCGCCGTTAAGTACTACTCATCAGAAAATCTACAGGGACGATGTCGACGTCGTGCTTTCTCCTCCACAGACTCCAAGCTCGATGAGGAAGAAGCAAGGAGCCAAGAAAAAGAAAATGAAATCCGACAACCCTTACAAGGATTTCAGGAGGTTGACGACGGAGATGATACTTGAAAAGTAAATGTTTGAAGAATTAAATGAGGGCACAATCGTAAGCTAAATAGATATCCGTCAGCTGATTCTACAAAACGCTACTCTTCCTTAGCTTTTCAGAAATCAGCTGATTGAGTTAAATAAGCTAACTCAATCAGCTGATTACCAAACACTAAAAATAGCTGATTAATAAAGTCAATCAGCTTAAGTTAGTCAATCAGCTATTTTTTAACTGATCAGCCAACAATCAAACAAGGCTTATATTTTTTAATTAAAAATACAAAAAAGTATTGTTTCAAACAAGGCCTATATTTTTTAATTAAAAATACAAAAAAGTATTGTTTTAGATAAAATAATTTCGTTTTGTCCAAAATAACTGGCATACGAGCCAGGTCGAAATTGTCGCCAAGTTTGTCTTTTCCCTTTAAGTCACGACTCCATTCCATTGCAAAGAAAGAAGAATTCAGGCACGCTTTCTTTTGTTGTTGCTATACCGTCCCTCAAAAATGGTAAAACCCCATCCGATTCAACAAAACCCTAACCATGTCGGAGAAGACATCGACAACGAAACCGAAGAAGAAGAAGAAGAAGAAGAAGAAGACGAAGACGAAGTCGAAGAAGAAGAAGAAGACGAGGACCTTAAAGTACCCCGACCGACAGAACGCTCAAAGTTGGACAATCTCTTCCGTCGGATTCAGACCGAAAATGTGCCTATTCGCGTCCATGAGGTGATCATCAGAGGCAACAAGAAGACCAAGGACTCTCTACTTGAAGCCGAAACGGCCTTGCTTAAAGATGCTACTTCTATGCAGGACTTGCTCGAAGCTTCTAAAGTTGTGAATTTCAGGCTGCAAACGCTCGAGATCTTTGATTCTGTCAGAATCACTCTCGATGCTGGTCCGGCAGAGCTTCCTGGGACCGCCAGTGTCGTCGTTGAAGTTGTGGAGACTAGAAGCCCGCTTTCTGGTGAACTTGGCGCTTACACTAAAGGCGAGGTATGCTGGGGCTTGGGGATATGGTTGTTGAATTGTTAGTGTTGTCTTTGGTAACGAGAAATTGCCTGATGTTATATTGTTCTTCAAAATTATGATACTAGCATTGTCGACTCTAACCGTGCTTATGTTGATAATATTTCTCTTATGTTTTTGGGTGCTGAGAGGGAATATTTTGAAGAAATATTCTTTGTTGTAGCAACCACATTTGATTTGATATTGTGATGGCTGTCTGGGTTCTTCAATCATTTGGAATTTTCAGCATCTCCAGTATAAGAAATTAGGGCGAGACTTTTGTTAGTTTCAAGTTGGCCTCGGTGACCTTAGTGACAGATAATTATGCATTTGCTCAACTATGGAGATGTTTATTGGCAATGGTATCTTATTAACAGATGATCTGTTTGATCAGAAATTATTCTTTGGGATATATATGGCTGTTGTGTAATACTTGAATACTTTTGTAGACTAGGTCTTCAACATTTGAAGGTTCCCTGAAGCTAAAAAACATATTTGGGTATGGTGATCTTTGGCACGGGTCTTTGGCATTTGGTGGAGACCACATGGTAGAGTCGAGCACTGGTGTTTACTTTCCAAGGTTCAGGGGATTCATTACTCCTGTTACAGCACGGGCATTCCTGCTAAATCAAGACTGGCAAAAATTTTCTTCTTTCAAAGCACGGTCATTGGGTCTATCTCTTGGCTTATTCTCGTCCAGGAATCATGACTTGGTTTATAATCTTGCATGGCGTACGTTGGCTGATCCATCACAAATGGCATCCCATTCAGTGAGGAGGCAGCTTGGTCATGGTTTACTTTCATCTTTGAAATATACATTTAGGATTGATCGCAGGAATTCACCTCTAAGACCTGTGCGTGGATATGCGTTTGTTTCAACGACACAAATTGGTGGTCTTGCACCTGATAGCTTACGCTTTTTGCGCCAGGTTTAACTTTCTCAAACTTTTTCTGTGGGTATACTTGTTCTATGACTTTCTCAAGGATTGTTACATACTAAATTTGGTCTCAGTTATATTGTGGTTACAAGCCTCTTGATTTTCTTCTTTGAATATGCTTTAGTCTTTTGATATATCTCTATGATGGAATTGGATTGATGGTGGTGTATTCCATGCAAAAACTTTTGCTTGTAATTTGTGATTGTTCTTGAAGCTTGAAGCTTGAAGCTTGAAACTTGAAGCTTGAAATTTGAAATTTTGTTGTTTGCTATTGCTTCAAAGAACGCATTTGCTTGCTCTAGAGTTTTCATAATCCATATGGTTCCTCTCCCTGCATTTCAGAAGCTTCTTTGTTTATGATCATGGTACAAAACATACTGAATTCTGCTAGATTATGAATTATAGTTTTACAGGTTAGAGTTAGGTTGTTCTTTTAGTCATAATCACTAATTAGTTTTGTTTCTGCATTTGTGTCATACTTTTCTTGTGGGTTAAAAAGTTATTCATAGTTACAGTTAATTCATTCTGTAAGAACCTGGTTGAAAGATTGAGGATCTTTATACTCCGTCGTTTATTTACATTTAAAAGCAGCTGACTGGTTTCTTTGCAGCATTCTGGAATTTGTATGAGTTATACTAATAATAGTGCATTTACCATGTTATTGAGCTTCCATTCTCTCATATTAAAAGCAGGAATTTGACCTTCGATATGCTATAGCCCTTGGATTTTACCGTTCTGCTCTCAACATTGGAATATCTGGTGGCGTTGTTTTTCCATGGGGAGCTGGATTCTTGAGCATGACTTCTCCATTGCCAGAGAGGTTCTTCTTAGGTGGTAATATATCACCAATTTGTACATTGGGAGGCCCATCAGCAATGTGGGGCTTTAAAACAAGAGGACTGGGTCCAACTGAGCCCCGAAGGCAAGTGCAATGTTATCCATCTGATGAAATTAGCAATCCTGGAAGGGATTATCTTGGAGGAGATATTGCTGTCACTGCCTTTGCAGATCTTTCTTTTGATTTTCCACTGAAATGGTGCCAAGCTAAAGGAATCCATGGACACTTTTTTGCATCAGCTGGAAATGTTGATAAATTAACAGAAAATGCATATAAAAATTTCTCTTTACAGAAGTTTGCAGGTTCATTTAGAAGCTCTGTTGGAGGTGGTATTGTTGTCCCTACAAGTTTGTTCCGGCTAGAGGTTAGTTATCTGTTCCTTTGTTTCAAATTTGGAACTAAGCGACCAAGAACCTCTTTGACAATGTCAGTTCTCTTGCAGCAAGTGTTTCTTGTCCTTGATTAGAACTAAACGTGGACTTGGAGCTAATGTTTCATGGGACCTAATGCTTTTTTGTTCTTGCATAAAACGTTTATTTCTCAATTATTTTGTTTTTTATTTGGTCAATTATCTGATCGAGACTTGGATGTTCACACCAATTAATTTGGTTTTCTTTCCAGCTGAACTATTGTTATATGCTGAAGAAATTTGACCATGACAAAGGGGGATCAGGATTCCGGGTTAGCTTTTCTACTCCATCGTAATAAGTCGGCGGCTTAGACCTCAATTGGTTAATGATACCTGGGCAACACTGCCAACACAGCAGTTCTGAAGAGGTAAGCAAGTGTTATGTTTCCTGAAAATTTCTAGTATCGGAAGGCAATCATTTTTTATTCCAGTGTACTGAATTTTGTGGAATTCATCCTCTCCGGAATTTAATACTTAAGAGGGAATACGAAATGCTTATTATCATCAAGCTGGTTTTATGAAGATCTAGTTCGGTCCTTCCCTCCGTTGGGTATGTAGGCTGTCAATTTAATTTTCGTGTTACTAGAAGTAAGAACAGACCTACAAGCAGTTTCCTTTTCCTCATTTTTCCTCTCTTTATAGAGTTTAGCGGACTGTGGGTTAAATGGGATTAAAAGTGAAAGAGTTTTTGTTCTGTTCTTTATTAGTATGCACGAAAATGCCGCAGTGGACCTAGACTTGCTTTGTCACAAAACCATTTGTCTTGGGGGCCATCTTGTAACTTATTATGTGCCCCGAACCCAAATATAATCCGAGTTCGTACAGTGACCCATTCAATGATAAACGGTTCAACGGTCCATATCTCAGCTTTCTATTCAAGTCCTCCCTCCTCAGGACGGACTGGTTCTATTGGTCTAGTGGGTGTCCTGAGGGCGCAGTTCTAGGTTCACGAAGAGCTGAAGACAAGCTGACAAAACTTTGGGCCTCGAACAATTTAGAAGCCACAACCAAGTGGAATTGAGGCTTGAGGTATGATCGAATCAACCTTTTTCCTTCCCTCATTTCTTGTGATTACCTAAGATTATGATATGGTAAAATTCTATGGACTAAGATCCAATGGTAGTGGGTACATCGGATAGGGTTTTGAGCCCCGCAGACCCCCAACTTCAAGACGGTGGTCCATTCTACTTTATTTGACAGAGAACTATCAATCTCCAAGCAAATGAGACTCAAGCACGTCGGCGCAAACCGGCCAGTTTTGAACTGACAGTCTATATATGACTGGTTGGCTTCCTGTAATTATCCCAACAGCATTATGATATGGAACTAACCATCATAAGAGAACGAATGTATCATATGAAATTTAGACTACTAATCAATTTGTTCATTGCCCAGTTGTTAGAGGCCCCTTCTATTTTATCGTCTCTTGGAGGGTTATACACATGAGCTACATATTAATTACTTTTATTGCCCAAACACTAACTGAAAATCTATAAAAATATAGACTCAAGCTCTACCTCTGGGTCTTTCCGAAGCATCAAATATATAGCAATATAAATACAGGTAAATCAATCAAAGTTGGATATGAAAAGAAAATTGCAAAAAGACAAGCACGCACAAGAGACCAAAATTGATGAAATGCTTTTTTATCCAATTTGCCTGAAGAGTTTTCCACGTCAATGTCTTCCATACCAGTGTCTTCGTCTTCCTCACTTTCTTCATCACCACTAACCTCCTCGTTATCATTGATTAGCTTAGCCATGTGCTCGGCCAACGGTTGATCTTCTCGTTCACTCACCTAAAGTAATGAACAAAAACAAGCAATAAAGATTAACAAAGGATCACCATTTGAAAAAAAAATCTCAGATTAGCAATAGCTTACAGGTAAATGTTATGAGAAAATTGACTCAGTACCAATCATGCATCTACATAATCAAACATTGCGATAGGTTACTAGAAAGGAATAGAAGATAAGTGATTAATAGTGTGGATCCTTTATTTAGGTGGAAATTATCATAAAAGAATTTACGGCTTTCGAGAGGGGTCATTCTCTTCATAAACATTCTTATTCCTAGTACAATTTCCTTGTCCTTTCTACTGCCCTCTGCCAGCTAAATATTCCCCTCACTTGACACTCTTAACAAACAAATAATAAGGTAGAATCAACCATGCCGCCTCAGCCTTCTAGTATCTTGCTAAAAACAAACAAATAATAAGGTAGAATTAACAAATAACGTTGTTTTTGAGACATTCTCGATTTTCACCCGAATCTGACAATATCCTAACTTATATCCAACCTAGAAAACAATCGGGCCCCTCGCAACTCATCAACTAACTCATCTATTGTAGGAATGGGAAATCGGTTAGGGATTGTAGCCTTATTTCAAGCTCGGTAGTCTACGCAAAATCTCCGACTGCCATCTCTCTTCTTGACTAGGAGTACCAGGCTTAAAAAAGGACTTACGCTACGCCAGATAATCCCAGTTGACATCTCTTTTACCAATTGCTCTATCTCATCCTTTTGACTATTAAGGTATTGATACGGATGAACATTGATGGGAGTTGTTTAGAGTTTTAAATTGATTTCATGACTTTTTTCTCGCCATAGCGTTAGCTTCCCTAGCTAAATAAAAAATTCCTAGAATTCATCTTTCAACGCTCGCATCTCCTCCGGAAGTTGGTCCCTGTGATCCTCCTCTGAAAGGGTTAGCCTACACATCTCAATCATCATTCCTTGGCCTGCTATTGGTGCGCCAATTCCCATTGCCACCTTATAGCTTGTCGTTTCTGTGATTGGAATGCCCAATTTTGCCACCACAATGAGCAAGTTATGGGTAGCTCTTTAATCGATTGGCTCTACATCGTTCCTCGCCGTTTCATAGAGTGTGGAGAGCTTAATGCAATGACTGAATTTAGTTTCAACTGAATTTCTCCCACCTGCAGCAATGCTTCAGCGTCTGATTGCCTTTTGGCTATCTCCGACTCGCTTTCAACTTCGTAATCAAACACAGCTAGTACCTTAAATTCCCTAATTTTATACCTGTGCCCCATATGATATTTTCCATCACACTTGAAACATAACCACTTCTCCCTCTTAGCTTGAATTTCAGCTGCTGACATTCGTTTGAAAGGTGAATCAAGGTTGGTGGGAGTACTAGTGAGTTTTTGGGGTGGGTTGATAGCGTTGGTAGTAGGGTGGTCAGCTGGATTAAAATTAGGTTGAGTCCAGGTGGTCTATCCGTTTGGGTTATAGATAGCCGTGGAGCTCCAGTAGTTGGGGTCTTTTTTAACTTCTTGGCTGCATCGTTGTCTGGGACTAGGTTCAGAACGATGTTCCCCTCTTCTATCCTCTCAACTGACTCCATTAACTCTAACAACCCAGAGCAATTCATCTTTACTAATTCTCCTTTGACACCTTCGTCAAGCCCATTAAGGAATATTGCCACTAATGTGTCATCTTCTAGGTGTTTTAGTGGAATGGTTAACGCCTCAAACTTCTTCTGATACCGCGCCACAGAAGATGTTTGCAACAGTGAAAGGGGACGACGCTAATGGGTCCCCTTCAGTTTTGGCAGGTACCTTCTTAAAAGTTGGGTCTTTAACTCATACTATATTAGTATTGGTCGTCGATTCTCTTCCCATTGTAACCATGCTAAGACGGCGCCCCGAAGGCATACCCCTATTCCTTCCAACTTTTTTCACTCAGTTTGTTTAAAACGACATATCTTTCTACTTGAAAAACCCACGAGGTTAGGTCATCCTCACTATCGTAAGTGGGCATCTCCAGTTTTCAATCATACCTGTTATGGCATAATAGAACATGGGTGCTAGACCCTTCTGTTCCACAAGTCGCCTCTGTCGCTGGGTTCGTAGTTAGGTTGGGGGTCCTATCTCTACTTGAGTCTTCTATACTTTTCCCCACATAAATGGGGCTCTTGTGAAGGGCATTTAAGACCTCATCTAGCTTTTAGTTTAAAGAAGAAACTGAGGAGTCGAGTGAGATAGATGACTCTCGATTACTGGCAACTTCTTTTCCATATTTTTTACTCTTTCTTCCATCCTTGTCGCTGGCATTCCCCAAGTTTTGAAACCAGCTCTGATACTAAATTTGATAGGTTACTAGAAAAGAACAGAAGACGAGTGATTAATAGTGCAGATCCTTTATTTAGGTGGAAATCAGAAAGGAATTTACAAGCAACATTCGAGAGGTGTCATTCTCTCCATAAACATTCCCATTCCTAGTACATTTTCCTTGTCCTTTCTACTCCCCTCTGCCAGCTAAATATTCCCCTCACATGAGTAGAAAGGACACACCCCAATATTGTTCTTAGAAATTGTTGGGCGTATCCTCTCCTTTCTTTCTTCGTGAGTACAAAGCTTAACTGGAGGCTTACCACATTAATGTAAGAAGATAAAAGCAATACTCACTGCTTTAGGTGGGTCTTCGACTGTAAGTTTCCCCTTACGATGAACTATTGAATCTGTTCAAGCTGTGATTGCCTTGTTTAGAATTTCAATCCCTTGATCCTGTACAAAACAATAAAAACCACATTTATGTTTAAATCTGCGAGTCATTGGCTGAAAAAGGACATAGCCTGGCAACAACCTCTGAATACGTCAACAACACTCTAAAGCTACAAGACTTAGTCCTAAGAGAATGAAAAGTCGAGTACGCATTAAACTGGAACTTATAGCATATAAAAGATCCAGGCGTACAATAATCAACAACCTAATCGCAAGTAAAAGGTAACCAAGTATAGAAAAGGATTTTTTTTTTCTATCAACGCTAGGTTAATTAAGGTGGCCAGTTCTGATCAGTGATAAACCTGGCAGAAAGTAGTTTAGTGTTGAATTACAATCCTATAATTGAGTTACTCTATGATACTCGAGGAAGTGTCCATAAATGGTAGTAGTTTGTCATCAACCTAATTAATGGACAAGTGCAACTAGTATTAAAACAAGCATGCAGATAGTGGGAGTTAAACAACCTTATCAAGAGTTTGGGCAATCAGAACATAACGTGGAACAACGATGAACTTTATTTTCACTGGGCAATCCTTATTAACTGCATCCTCAGCCTTCCTCATCACATCCTGCAGATTCAAAAAGTAATTTTCTAAATATTATAAGCAATTTGTGATATTACATTTCAGGTATATATTTGTATAGGCACATCAACTGAACAATGAAAAATAAATAAATAAATCAAGATGCTTATATATTAACTGACTCAAACCTTAATGTGAAGAACGCCATCATATTCAAAACACAACATTTCTATATCAGCTCGTAACTTCACAGGTTGTGGGGTCATTCTTTTTTTAATATTCTTTAATAAAACATCTTTGATTTCCTTTGTTACAGCCGGAAATACTTTTGTTACCTACTGTAGGAAAAAGTATTTTCTTCGTTGTACTTTTTCTGTTTTATATGTTACATATAAACAAGAATACAAGGTAACAATACTAGAAAAGAAATCAGTACAAAATCGATCAATCTCCTAATTTATCGCCTAACTAATCTTCTCTAATTACTTTTGTAAATTAGTAACTGATTCCAATCAATCACCTAAGAATCAATAACTAATTATAACATTTAATTCCTAAATATTCTCCTTTCCAACACTCTCCTCAAGTTGGCTTGTAGATGTTAGCTTGCTCACTAGGAGATCAAATTGTTTCTTTGGTAATCCTTTAGTAAGAATATCTGTTGTCTGCTGAGCTGTTGGCATATAAAGAACACAAATAAGACCATTCTCAAGTTTTTCCTTGATAAAGTGCCTATTGACTTCAATGTATTTGGTTCTATCATGTTGAACTGGGTTATAAGCAATTGAGCTAGCAGCTTTGTTGTCACAGTAAACCTTCATAGGATGTGTAACTGAAATCTTCAGGCCTTCTAATAACCTCTTAATCCACATCACCTCACAAATCCCATATACAAGGGCCTAAATTTAGGCATAGCACTACTCCATGCTACCACATTTTGTTTTTCACTCCTCTAAGTAACTAGGTTTCCTCCAACAAAAGTAAAGGATCCTGAAGTTGATCGTCTATTAGAAATACTCCCTACCCAGTCGACATCTGTATAGATTTCAACTTGTAAATTATCTCACTTTTTAAACATCAAACCTCTTCCAGGTGTCCCCTTTAAATATCTTAGCGTTCTATAGACATCATCAAAATGTTCCTATCCTAGTGAGTGCATGAATTGACTTACCATACTCACAGTAAATGCTGTGTCGGGACAAGTATGTGATAGTTATATTAATCTTCCAACCAAACGTTGAAACTTTTCCCTTTCAATCACATCTTCTACCTTAGCATGGCTGAGCTTTAGGTTGGATTCAGAAGGAGTCTCAGCAGCTTTGTAACCTAAAAGTCCTATCTCGCCAAGTAAATTAAGAATGTATTTTCTTTGGTTTACAAAAATACCATCTCTAGATCTCACAAACTCCATGCCAAGGAAATATTTTAACATTCCCAAATCTTTAATCTCAAACTCCTCAGCTAGTTTCTTTTTTAACCTTGCAAGTTCTTCAAGATCATCACCTGTCAAGATTATGTCATCCACGTAGACAATCAAGATTGCTAATCTTCCCTTATCAGAATGCTTATAGAACACAGTATGGTCTGCTTGACTTTGATGACAGCCATAACTCTTGACCGCCTTACTAAACCTTCCAAAACATGCTCTTGGAGACTGCTTAAGGTCATAAATAGACTCTTTGAGTCTACATACTTTATATAGGCTGATAGTCTTCTCGAAGCTAAGTCGTGGACTCATATAAACTTCTTCCTCCAGGTCACCATTAAGAAAGGAATTCTTCACATTTAATTGATGTAGGGCCTAGTTGAGACTAACTGCAAGAGACAATAACACACGTATAGAATTAATCTTAGCTATTGGAGCAAAAGCTTCTTGATAATCAATACCGTAGGTTTGAGTAAACCCTTTAGCGACGATTCTTGCTTTGCATCTTTCTATAC
>JANIIA010000192.1:21287667-21312363 GCA_027478495.1 Erythroxylum alaternifolium
GGCTCAAAGTAATGTGAACAAAATGTACTAGCTTCCTCCACTAAATAAGCATTACATATCGAACCTTCAACTCTAGCTTTATTTTTCACATTTTCTTCAAGTGATGCAAATACCTATATGAGTGAATAGGGTTATACGAATTAAGTAATGAAAACATGATATGACATTAATTACAATAATTTATGTTAAATTACATACCTTTCAAATGGATACATCCAACGATATTGAGCTGGATCGGCTAGTTTAGCCTTGTGTGCTAAATGGACAAGTAGATGCTTCATACAGTTAAAGAAACTTGGAGGAAATATCCCTTTTAACTTGCACAAAATTTATCGAATTTTCCTTTCTAGTTTTTCCATTTTAGCCAACTTAATTTCAGATAATGTTAAGCTTTTGAAAAATAAACTTAATTCTATTATTACTTCCCAAACCTTATTTGGTAGCAACTCTTGAAATGGAATTAGAATTAGCCTTTGCATAAACACATGACGATCATGACTTTTCATCCTAAATTATTTGTACTTCCTCATGTCCACACACTTTACCAAGTTTGAAACATAAACATCGGGAAAGTTTAGACTTTTCAACCATTCACATAATATCTCCTTCTGCTTTTTATCTAAAGTGTAACATGCTTTCGAATATTTATCAGTGTGAAGATCTTTATGTAACTCATTCTTTCTACAAAAAAGCTTCAAATCAGCTTATGATTTTGTATTGTCTTTTATCCTCCCTTCAATGTTCATAATGGTATTGAACAAATTGTCAAAAATATTTTTTAATATGCATCACATCTAGATTATGACGTATCAAATTAGTTTTCTAATATGGCAAATCCTAAAAGATGCTTCATTTTCTCTAGCCAAAGCTTCTACTAATGCTTGTATTAATTTCATCAGCTTCAAATTCTATAATTTTCTGCAAGCCTAATTCCTCAATCTCCTGCAATAACTCTTCACCCGCTTTATAAGGGGGAGGTGGTGATTTTATCATCTTATTCTTAATGAACTTTTGTTTATTGCGCCTAAATGGATGATCTGGAGGAAGAAATTTTCTGTGATTGTCAAACCAACATATTTTGCCCCCTTTGGAAGATAAAACGCATCAAAATCATTACCACAATAAGGACAAGCCAATTTTCCTACTGTGCTCCATCCACACAATATGGCATATGCCAGAAAATCACTAATTGTCTACATCAAAGCTGCTCTCAACACAAAATTTTGTTTCAGAGACACATCATATGTCTCAACACCATATTCCCAAAGATGTTGCAATTCAAATATTAATGGCTGTAAGAATACATCAATTTTATGTTTTGGATCTGTAGGCCCTAGCACAATCACTATCAAGAATATATATGCCTCTTTCATATGCATCCATGGAGGTAAATTATAAATAGTAATTATGATTGTCCATGATAAATATTACTAGCTAGATTGACCAAAAGGTTGGAATACATCCGTCTACAATCTCAACCTAACATTTCAACTTTCAACTGCAAACTCATTATGGGTGTCATTGAAATGTTTCCATGTCAATGCATCTGGTGGATGACTCATTATTTCATCTTCTTGTTGGTTTTCATTATGCTATCTCATGTGATACGGTAACATCAGAAGCATATAGCCTTTGAAGTCTCAGAGTTAGCAGGAAATAGTACATCTGCTTCTAGGGTACTAATTTATGTTTCATAGAACACTTTCTAGGCTTAAACCTAGATTGACTATAAAATTTTCACTCTTGTAATTCCATATCATCTTCCCAATACAACACACATCCTAATTTGCAACAATCAATCTTTTGAACAGGTAAACCAAGACCCCTAATAAGTTTCTTCATATTGTAAAAACTATCAATTATTGTATGATCAGGAAGCAATGATTCATTATACCATCCAAGAATTTTATCAAAACTATGATCAGAAATATGCCCTTCGGGTTTTATGTTCAATATTCGAGCAATTAAAGACAATTGAGTCGTTGTCTCATAAGTTGGCCATAGTTCTTGGTCAGATGAGCATACCAAGTCAAAAAACTGTTTTGAATGTGGGTTTAGTTCTTCTTCAAGATTTTCTATACTTTTCGGAAAAGTATAACCGGTTGCATCATAAACCATTTGCATGTGAGGATTTTCATTTGCATCCACATTATTTGTTCTAAATCCAATCCCCCCTTCAAACTCATTTAAGTTCACTGACAATTGTACTTCATTACCCCTTAAGGTGTTACAAATTAATGGTTCCCCATATCGTGTTCACTCAAAATAATTTGGGACAAACCCTTTTCTCAACAAATGCCCATTCATTTCATCAATAGAAAGGAAACGAATGTATATGCACTTTTTACATAAACATCTTATCTTTGGGTTATCCATATATGCAGGTTGAGAACATGCATAATGAATAAAAGCTTCAACTCTCTTAACAAACTCAGGATTAATGAAACTATCAGGTGTTAATCGTCTATACATCCAAGATCTATCAACATTACTCATTTTTGCAAAAATGTTAATTTGAAACAATGATTCTATAGTTAATATCCTTCATATTCCCCAAAGGTTACAAAACATCTAAACTTTACACAACATCCCCTAAGTATTAACAATTTAAATTAATGACCTACAATTGATTTCAAAAAATATGGTACATGGCATTGCTTACACCTGTGAATTAAGAAAACAAGTTCTCGCTGTGACTCCTAGGCTTGTGGAATTTTTCACCGATAAGCCTCACAGGAGCTACATCAAAAGTTTCTAGCTTATATATCGTCCTAAGGGTTTATTATGTAAAGAATTTTTCTTGTCTATAAAACATATTAATTCCATTTGTTAATACTATATTTGCATTAATCACATTGAAGTTGAAGTATTAATCGATCAAATTGATGACCTACAATTGATTTCAAAACTATGGTACATGGCATTGCTTACACTTGTGAATCAAGAAAATAAGTTCTCGTTGTGACTCTTAGGCTTATGAAATTTTTCACCGATAAGACTCACGGGTGTTGCATCACGAGTTTCTAACCTATATAACATATGTCAAGAATTCGTCTTGTTTATAAAACGTTATCATTTGTGTGACTATTGCTTGAAAGTTATTATTGGAACTTTTATGATGATGACTAACTTATGAAAGAGATTCGTTAGTTGTATGCAATGAAGGATAAGAAAAAATTTTAATGTGTTTTTTATTAATAATTACTTGATTTGACATTATTTTTGCAGTATATAAGTAAAAGAATGTGATTGGATCCTATAATGAGTGATTTCGCTTTAACACTCACTTTTGATGTATTGAAGAAGAATATAGACACAACAACAATAACAAAGATGGTGAAAAAGATACAATTTGGTGAATATGAATATAATAACCTAAAACTTGTCATAGTTGTGCTTATCTTCTATTTTTCCATTTGGTGTGTAATTACTCTTATTATGAAGCTAAAAATGGTGTATTTGAAACATGTTCAAGTGTTTAAAGAGATGCAAATTTTAATATGAATATTACTATATTAACTTAAACAAATGTATTTTAGTGTTGCATATATTAACCAAACTTTGATCAATGGACATATTCAAGTGCTTAAAGAAATGGCGCATGAATATACAGTGATAACATTAATTGCTTTCATTTGATGGAAATGTTTTTTCTAATAGACATTTCATCAAACAATTCATAGGTAACCCAAATTATCTCTAACTAGTAACAAATCAACTACATTTTTTCATTATTTACCAACAACAAGACATTTAAAAAACAAATAAACCAACAATTCAACTAAAAAATGCGTAAACCAATAATCCAAACAAAACCCACCCACCCACTAATGGTTATACATATAAGCATCTAACACCTTCGTTTTTTGGAGATAAAATAAACCCAATAGTTTTGTTACTTGAAAATTATGCATGATGGACCAAAAACGAAGCAAAAATTGAGGGTGGAAGCTTAAGAGGAAGAGGATCGACGGCGTTAATGGTGGGAAGGAGAGAGAAAATAGCAAAGGGGAGGGAGAAAAGGGGGCTTCGGGTGTTGTTAAGTCTATTGATAAAAGGACGTTGTTTTTATTTTATGAACAATTCGATAATTATCGATGGAACAATATTTCCATCGGTATTTTAACGATGGAATTGTGGTCCTGTCGGTATTCAAAATGCTTATTTCCCCCATCAGCTGTTGCTACCTACTTTTATGACGGACTTTCGTGTTCTGTCACTATAATAGTTCTGAAAACTCTCGGGGATATTTTTCTCCACATTTACTGAAGAATATTTTAGCTGTCAAAAGAACAAATTTTTTCCGTCATATTTACCGACGGATGGTAATTTACTACAGAATGTTTTTTGTCAATAATTTATTATTTTCTTGTAGTGCTTCAAACTATCTCTATAACTTTAAGTGTCTCAAAAGTGATGTGGTCCATCTGTCTTACCAATGTCATCCCAAGTAATCATTCTAGTAGATATGCACCATCTATCATACCAGTGTCATCCAAGAAAGAGTTGAGACAGATGGTTACAAGTGATAAGTGGGTTACATCTCAGCATGCTAACTTGAATGTTAGATTGGAGGTTTCCATAATTATACTTGAAGATACTGAATTTTGGTCCCAATGTCAATTTGTCATCCAAGTTTGTGAGCCTTTGATGAGGGTACTTTGTCTGGCTGGTAGTGATGAAAAGGTAACAACGGGTCATTTTTATGATGTCACAAAGAGGGCAAAGGAAGCAATTAAGGCCAATATGAAAAATAAGCCTTCTTTGTACACACCTTATCTTGTAGTCATCAATGAGAGATGGGAAAGGAAAATTTACTCTTTGTTGTTAGCAGCTGGGGCATTTTTTAATCCTAGTGTCTATTTCAGACCAAGTTTTACAAAGAAAGCTAAAGTTAATAGTTAAATGTTTTTAACTGTTACAACAGTTGTTGCCCATAAGTTGATGTAAGATCTCAAAAGCTCAAAAATAGATATTTATAAGGAGGCTTCAAGTGCTTTTGGGATATCAATTGCTATTCGTTAAGGAGAAAAACTTAATCAAGGTATTTTTTCGCTTTTGTTACTTGTTGAAAATTAATCATTCATTTATTTTGTTTATAACACTGCTTTTGTTGTCTTACGACTTACAGTTTCTTAGTGGAACCCATTCGAAAGTGATGTTCCATAATTGCAAAGGTTTGCAATTCAAATTCTAACTCAATGTGTGAGCGAAACAAGGTGTAAAAGGAATTGGAGCATATTTAAATTCCTTCATTCCAAGAAAATGATTAAATTAAAGCACAAAAAGTTGAATGACTTGGTCTTTGTTCGACACAATTTAAAGCTTTGGAAAAGGTATGTTATTATCATTATTAAGTTAGACATAATTTCATATAATTTTAATAATTTAATTTTGTTGTTTAATAGGACTCTTAATAGAACAAGTAATTTTGTAGATCTAATTTACATTGATAATATCGATCATTTGATGGATTAGGTTCTGAGGAACCAATTTTGATAGATGAAAGTAACTTGAAAGATAATCTTAGATGGGAAAGTGTTAGCATGTCATTTGGTACTATGAATTTGAATGATGATGATGATGAGGCTCCTCTTAATGATGATGATTTTGTAATAAATGAGAATTGAGGTCAATGCAGTTATAGCGAGTTTTAGATTGAATAAAGTTTCAGGTTTTTATTTTTCATCTTCTTTTAATTTAACTTATATTTTCTATATATGTTAAATTTTATATATACAATATAATTGTAAATATTTTTATTTCAGGTTTCACTTCACGTTGATTCTTCGGTACGAACTCTTATTGAAAATTGTAATTGTTAGAGACTAATGGATATTTATTATTCTTTTTTTGATGTTTTGATGTAATTATTATTTATTATATGATAAATTGTAATATATTAAATAATTTATATTGTTCTTAATTTTATATTTGTATTATGATAAAATGATTTTTTCATATTAATTATGGTTATTATTTATATGTGAAAAATAATGTTAATAAAAATAAATAAATTGTTATTATTTCAAATTATATTAGTATAATTTTTAGAGATAGGGTTGATGTAAAATTATAAAGTATACAGTATAATATATTGAAGGACTATTATGTAATTTTAAAAAAATTTAGGGACTATTTTATATATTAAAAAATTATCCGAAACGATACCCGGTATTAATCGGTACTAGTACAGTACCATACTAGAACCAAATTCGATATCAATACTAGTACGGTATTCATAATATTGATGTATATGGGTGTGTAGGTGACTCACAATGATTTTCTAGCGACATAATTGCCAATACTGGCCTTTTAATGATCATATTCCTTACTGTAGCTTTTTAATACTTCTTTTCTGATTGGAACATGGTTGTGTCTCTAATCAACATAGATACATATCTTAATACAAGTATGCTACTCTTTGTAACTTTTTAACTTATCCAAATTTGTACCTATTTTCGCATTTATAAATAAACACAAATACACAAAGCATAAAAGATAGTACCCATATAACCATAAACCAAGCAAAAAATTTATACTGAACCATAAATAAAATTATCATAGGTATAAGTTAAATTACAAAAGCTAAAACTTAAAAACTAGAATAAAACTAATTGAATCAAAATTAGCAAATTAAAAATCTTGAGTTGCCTCCTAAGAAGCACTCATTTAAATTTTTTAGCTTGATGTTCTCACTTTAGCTTACTACATCATGATCTTAAAGACTCAACTCCTCCCTTTCACCCAGGCATAACTCCAATAG
The DNA here is from genome assembly GCA_027478495.1 of Erythroxylum alaternifolium. Classification (NCBI taxonomy): domain Eukaryota; kingdom Viridiplantae; phylum Streptophyta; class Magnoliopsida; order Malpighiales; family Erythroxylaceae; genus Erythroxylum; species Erythroxylum alaternifolium. The sequence continues at coordinate 21,294,434 of JANIIA010000192.1, forward strand.
GTCTTCACTTATAATTTCTTGAACAAAAATTGCTCCTACAAAATTAATCACATTAAGAGAGTAACAAATGTCATTATGTTCAAAAGAATGTCTCAATGCTTCACAAATTTTAAAAGTGACCTCTTCATCTCCCACTCTCAACATTATTTTACTGACACTTACATCAATTACTACCCTAATTGTGGCTAAAAATGGACATCATAATATAAGAGGTAATTTAATGTCCTCATCCATATCTAATGTGACAAAAATCACATGGCACTATGAATTTTTCAACTTTAACCAAAACATCTTATATAATGCCTTTAAGGTACTTGATTGACCTATCGGTTAACTATATGCTTATCTTTGTTAGTTTTAGTTCTCCTGATCTTAATCTTTTAAATAACGTTTAAGGTATTATATTAATACTAGCCCCTAAGTTAGCTAATGGTTTTTTAGTTAATAAATTACCAATTAAAAAAAGGATACTAAAACTCATCCTTAAGCTTCTTAGGTCATTTATTTTGAAGGATGGTCAAACATTCTTCACTAAAGGTCACCATGGATAGTTCCTCCAACTTTCTTTTGTTTGATAGCAGCTCCTTTAGAAGTTTAACATACTTTAACATCCATGAAAGAGCCTTAACAAAAGGTATATTAATAAGTAGTTATTTAAAGAGTCCAAGGAATTTACCAAATTGTTCTTCCATATGATCCTTCTTCAATTTTACCAAACAAGGATTAAAGGCTTAAACTACTTTAATTACCAACTTGGGTTGCTTGTCATGTTTTATCTCGTTCCTTATGCTTATCCTTTTTCTCAATCTTCTGCTCCTTAACTTGTTTTTTTTTCACATTTAGCTCCCTATCACTTCTAAGAGTGATTTCCTTAACGTGCTCCTTCAAATTTGTCTTGGTATTGCTAGGTAGGCCTCTTTGAAGTCTTTTAAAAATCAACTTAGCAAGTTATCCTATTTGATTCTCCAAGTTTTAAATAGAAGCCTCTTCGTTCCTTAGTGAACTTTTAGTTACTTGGAACCAAATTTCAAATGCCTAAATGAATGTAGTCATAATATCTTCCAAGTTGGACTTTTTTCTTATGAAGGATGTTATTATTGAAATTCGAATGGAGGATTTTGTCTTTGTTACCGTTGACTCATTATGAAAACTGAAGATGGTTCCTCCATCCTAGGATGTAGGTTTTTCTACATGGGTTATTTTATTGTTAAAGCATAATACCCATATAGTCTACATGTTCAGTCAGCTTGGTTACAACCTTAATGGCTTGCCAATCTTAGTCTGCATACCCTCCTCCATATAGCTCATACAACTTCATTTAAGCTATTTAATTTATAACCAATAATCTACTAATTTTCTTGCTAAGAGATTCAACTTGAATAACCAAAGTTATAACTACATCTACATTATAAACTCCAACAAGTTTATTAGGTTTAACTCTTATTGAGTTCCATTAATAGCTATTTGTAGCCATATCTTTGATTAATTATTGAGATGGTTCAAGCATCTTACTATTTATGGTTCCTCTATTTGTGGCATCTATCATATGTCGGGTTAAAGGATTCAAACAATTATTAAATGTTTGAAATTGTAACAAAGTAGGAAGACTATGATATAGACATCTTTTCAGTAAATCCTTAAACCTCTTCCATGTATCATATAAGGTCTTCGATTTAATTTGGGCATAAGAAGAGATGTCATTTCTCATCTTCATCATCTTGGCTAGTGGGATACACCTTGCTACAATTTTTTTTACTATATGATCCCAAGTTATAATCAATCTTCTAGGAAAGGAGTTCAGCCACTACTTAGCTCGACTCTTAAAAAAAAAGGAAAATAACCTTGGTCTAATTGCATCACTAATGGTCTTGTTTATCTTAAAAATATGATAAATCTATAGAAAAATGTGATTTGAGCATTTGGATCCTTATCTTACAATTTATAAAATTTAACAAACTATTGATAATTTGAATGAAATTTGGCGTAATCTCAAAGTTATTATCTATAACAGTTGGTCTAAAAATACTGGACTCAATTCCAATTAACAATCGCCTCGTGTACTTAAACATAGTTCTTTATTGTTCTACTATAGCTTCTAGTTGTATGTTCTCAAACTCTCGCTCTCTTTCTTCCTTCTGTTTAAGTCTAGTTCTAAGGTTTTGTAAAGCTATTATTCGATTCAGGATCTCCTTCAACTAGTTCTGATGGATTATTTTAGGTTATCAAAACATCTGGCTCCTAAAAAAGCAATAAGAAAAAGATATATCGGTCATTAAAACTAAAATTCAATATCTTAATCCTCAGAAATAACACCAAAAACTTAGTGGACTCATGTGATAATTATATGTAACTCAACTTCTTTAATCTGTAGACTGTCTAAAGTTGATACACCTACCATTCTATAATATAAGGCTTAGAGTACCAAATGTCAATCTCACAAAGACTATGAGTAATAATGATGACGCTTTTCCTTTTATTTAACCAATTATTAAGTGATAATGATAATTCAAATTTAACATAAAATAAAATAAACTAAAGATAAGTAAACACAATTAAAAGACTAAAATTTGAATCACCTTAGGACTTTTCATACAATAATGATTTCACTGATCAATTAATTCTCAAGTTTATTAGACCGTGGAAATGTCTTAATTATGTTAATATCTTTCTCAAAACTATTAACACGTAATCCTAGTTTGATTAATTGAAAATTTTTTCTAATTAAAACCTCTAAATTTTCATTAATCATTTTATGAATTTCATTATTAGTTTTGATCATAATATATAGAAGATTTAGGTCGAACTATCTTTAAGTTTACATGCATCAGCTTTAAATTATGTTAGATTTATTTGTATAAAAAATTTCTCAATCTTGATTACATGAAATAATATACCGTAAATATTAATTCAAGAATAAATAAGAACACATAATTGAATCTTAGTGAAATTAAGGAATAAATTAAACTAAAACAAAGTCACTATAAGATCCATCATAGGGTTTATCTAATCCAGGTACAATAAAGAATTTAGGTCATCATAATATCTAACAAAACATCAAAACCAAAGGAAAATCTAAAATCAAGGATAACATAATTGAAATCCCTAAAATCCTTAAAAGCTTCATTTTAAATTGATGAAAGTCCACTTCAAAGGGATTTCCTTGGTTATTTCTCTTGCATTGTGTCATCCTAGGGTTTCTCCTAACATTTTCCTAGCCTCCTCTCTCTTTTTTCACTTAATCATATCTTTTTAAATTTAAAATTTGAATCCAACAAGTTATATAGGCATCAACATGGGAGTGCTGATGATTTTGTTCTTCAAATTAAGGTGTAACATTATCCAGAGCTAGTACATGCTCAAACATAGGCGTGTACTGTCAATATAGCCTTCTCACTAATAACACAGACATGTTGCCAATCAATTGGGTGTGTTTCGCATAAACATTAGCACCTCTTTAAATTATTCAAGTACTTAATCATGTACACTGTCATGCACTCTATAATTCAATTAAAATAGCTTTAAATTGCTACAAACTTGTTTGAAATTATTCATTTTTATTCCAGGGGAGTGAATAGATTTAGAAACAAAATATAAACAACTTAAATACCAAAATTAGTAAAAATACTCAAATAAAAAATTAAAATACATTAAATATAAGACTAAAAATATGGACTGAAACACTACGTATCAATAACCCACGTGATGTCGTTGATTAGCTAGTATCATGTTACAAGCACGACACTATTTTCGTGTTTGGCTTTAGTGTTTTTAACGGACGTTGATGGTAGGGAGACAAGTATCACAAAAACCAAACAAAAGGGAAGTTATTGATAGTTTCTAAAAGTCATTTTGTATGTTAATAATTTACAAAACCATACGAGGGTTATTTCTTAATTTACACTCATTTTCATTTTTAATCTTAAAAAAGGAGGTTATGATAATATTCTATTTATAAAAGATTTATTTCACAATAAGTGGATTTTTTATGTTATTTTTTTCTCATGAAGATATTTCTGAATTTTTTATTTTATTATTGCTCCTTAGGATGTACTAAAAGGATACTCATCATATTTTCTCTACATATATTTCAAACCAATCATATAAGAGAATATGTATTTTATAGTTTTGTACAAAATGGTAATAAGATTCTTGAATTTATTTTCTTTATTAGAGGAAATTATTAAAAAATCATAGTGTTTTATCTTTATTTTGTAATAGAAATCTTCATATAGGTATTTTCTGTTACGTTTAAACTCTATTTCTAATACATATAATTTGATGTCTATATTTTCAGTCGTTGAAGAAAAAATTTCAGAGGTTTAAAGTGATTAATGCTTAATATTTAATGTGTTTTAAAGATTGATTATAAGATGTTTTTATTATAATTTACACCTTCAAAACTAGAATTAGGTATATCAAAATTTGAATAACTTGGTAAGTCTATCCAGAATAAATAATAGATGAGATTGATAAGACTTTGCATAGATCAATTGTACTTCTATAATCATTATCATCAAACTTATAAGTTTTTGATTTTCTAATAATGAAAATTTACTTTTCCATATTTATTTTTTATTTGTGTATTGAAATTCAAAGACGTACGAGAAAAATATCTTGTTGTTCTTTTAAGTACCCATTTGTCCGAAAGGGTTATATATTTATATTCAATAGGTCTTAGGATTATAATAGTCACATTTCTTAAATCGTTTGTAAAAATTAAGTTTCACCTTTTTTTAACCACGTAGTGGTGCTTCGGGTTGTATTCATTGATTTGTAATTAATTTTATAAATTAATGCAAGAGGTACTTAATCCTACCTTCATCTTGGAATTATGAATTTTTATTTGTAATACTAAAGCATATAAAATATTTTTATTTTTAAAGGAAGACTATAATATTTGGATTGCAGTCAAAGGAGATAGGTGATTATAAAGTCTACATTCAATTGAACATGAGAGACTATCTTGGAAATTATAAAACTTGCTATCTCTTATACTAATAATGTCGACGAGATTGATCTTTCTTTTGTTAAGGGTTTTAGTCTAATCAAGGTCGATCCTAAGCAAGGGTAAGAAGGGCCTCTGCCCAGGCCCATGCTCATTAAAAGCATGCTAATTACAAGCTATTTCACAATATAACAGGAATCTATTTCAGCAAAACAGGTCTGGAAAGAGTTGTTAAAGAGGTTTATTTAAAGAGCAAACATCAATCTCATTTTGGTATTAAAAAAAAAAACTTGCACCATTATCATGCATACGAAAACTTCATTTTGAGAGGTAAACCAGTAATATAAATGGGCATTTCAAAATAAAATTGCTCTTACTAAATTCCAAGATTTACATTTTTCTAATTAAAATTCAGTAAAAAAAAGTCTTAAATTCAAGAATTTTGACTTGACATTGCCTCCACCATCATCATTCTCATTGAGGTAAGAAATGCATCTCATTTATTCTCTCAAGACTCATTTTTTATTTTTCTTTGAATTTTAGATTTTCTTAGTAGCTCTTTTGATGTGAAAACTAGGTAAAATTTTAAATTTTGATTATTTGTATAATAGCTTTTCCAATCTAGGTTGAATTTTTTACTTTTGAATTGAAAATTAGATTAAATTTTAGGTTCATTTCCTATTTCAATTGTAGTTTATCCGAATAAATTGAAATTTCTCAATTTGATTATATATGATATTTGTCAATTGCTTTCTAAGTATAATTTCAATTCAAATTGAAGTTTACTATGGTAATTTTTCGCTCTTTCATTTCACATATATTCATAATTGATAATATTTATCTCTTATTTCCTTCTTCAATTGCAATTTATCTCTCTTTCTTATTAAGTCATAATTAACATTTTCTAATTTATAGGTTCAACTGATTTCATATGTATAAATTTAATTATGTAAATTTGTTATAAAATCTATTTTTAATATTTATATAGAGTTTATATTATTGTTAATATCTATTCTCTTTAGTGAAAAGTAGATCAATGTTATTTTTGATGTTTTAGAATTACTTAATAAAAATCAAAAATGAATTCTGAATATGATAGCTTTTATTTAAAAAGTTTATTCTTTGTGTTTTCATTTTTAATATAGGATATTAAATTTAGCTCTTCTTTTTTCTTTGTCGATTATTTATAATACCATTGACATATCTTTGCGATAAAAGGTCAAGTTATTGTAATTATGTTCTGCCCACTTGCTTTTTTTTAGTTCAATGCATGTATTTTTGTTTTTTTCTAGTTTAATTATGTTGTAATTATTTTATATGATATTGCCTAAAAAAACATTTGTCTAGAAGTGAAAAAAAATAAGTAGAATAGTTAATATCCTACAAAGGAATTATCAATAAATTTGTTAAAAGAATGACTCTTCTAATGAAAATTATGAGAAATTATGTGAAGATAATTTTGAACAACTTAATGAAAATTTAAGTGATAAGATTCATATTCATGATAATGTTAGCAATTTTAGTAAGTATAAACATATATTAAATGCATCCTATTTAGAAAATTTAAGGGTAGAAGAGCAACCAATCCCTCTGTTGAATCTTTATGATCTTAAAAACTGGAATAGTATTGACAGTGAAATAAGGAAAATTTTAATTGAAAAAAGCTTATAAGAAAATTGAATTTTGTGTTTTCTTTAGATGATGCATATTTACATATTGTCGATTTAATAAGGCTCTTCTACTTTGTCCTGAGTATATAAAACGATAGTAACGACCCTATTTCTAACTTGTGCTAATCATGATATATATATGAAAATAATTGCAATTTTTATCTTTATATTTTGCGTAAAGAGTTTTGTGACAATAGATGCATTATTTCAAAATGTTTTGATAGGAAGTGCATTTTACTTCAAATTTAATAGTTTAATATGATTTTTGAAAGAAATTAATTTTTATTTAGCTATAGGTTTGATCTTTTGTATTTTAAGAATTTCACAATTATTTATAGATTCTTTAAAATTTTGCTATTGTAATTTCTTTATTATTAACAATGTTACATTACCAAGGTTGAGAATTATTTAATTCTTATAAACAAATATATTTTAGTTCTCTCAGATTATGGGTCTTAAGTTGATTAATAGGTTTACTGCTCAACAAGAAATTACATCGAGGATCCTTATCCTCAATGAAAAACTTATTTTCTTAAAAAATAAATTCATTTCCTGATCATTTAATCTTCCTAATATGTTGACTCTGATATTAATGATAAAAATGATTTGTAATGATTTTTTGATTCTTTATTCATTTGTTTTAATTTAGTTTTTGAAGGTTATTATTTTTATTAAAAATTTTGAAGTAAGAGATCTAAAGTACGTTATCTGTTATTCTAAAGACAATAGGTAAATCAACATTATATTTAAGAATATGATGAATAATACCATTCATAATTCTTCACCAACAGTGCATGAAGCCATCTAGAAGCTTGCGTTTTTGTACTGAAAGAGATAGTGTGTGGCTGATACAATCCATCCGATGTGAATAATAACTAGTAAGGTGCTTATATATATATAAACAGCCTGAGCAATAACTTGATCATACGATGTCTATGTATGTACAAACATTGTCCAATGTAGACAATAATTCATTGTAACATGCGACATCGTATAAAAGTTTAGAGGTATTTAATTGTGCACTTAAATCAAAGAACAAGAAAAAAGGAAACATGAAAAATTCAAGTCAATACGGATGTATGGTTATTTCAGCTGGAAATCGATCTAAAGAAAAATTAAATCACGGATTTACCAATGAATTAGTTTGACGAAGTTTGTGAAGTTAACAGGTTCTGTACAAGTCTCAAACTAAGAGATAGTACTAAATTCTGATTCATCTAATTTGATTTTTAGGTTTTGATGAACATGGTCACATATGATATATTAACAACAGTTATTCAAAGCAAGTTGGATTCAAAAGATAGTACTAAATTCTGATTCTTAGGTTTTGATGAACATGGTCACGTATGATATATTAACAACAGTTATTCAAAGCAAGTTGGATTCAAACTTTTCATGTTAGGTAAGGAAAGAAAGAGAATTGGAGAGCGACATGGAGAGTATATAAATATTAAATATAAGCCATGTACGATCGATCGATATGTATCACCTAGAATTGCAAACCATGAAATTCATGCAATTCACCAAAAATGATATGTACACAATATATATAAGATATGTGTGTGTGTGTATGTAATTGGTGAATACATCTAGTGACAGGTAACACGTCAATGTCGCTGGCCAGCAAATATGCCTTGAAAATGAGACAAAAAATACCTTTGAGATGGGTTTACCATTCTATCGATCTATATATTACGGAATAATAATTAATTTCAAGTCTATGCAAACGTTTTCCCGTTTGAAGGCTACCCATCAATAAATATATATTTCTTCGTTCTTCTAATTGCTTTCCTGATCACACTAGCTACGCAGTGATGTGCATTAACCTTCCTTCTCGGTCTAAATTGGCCACTTGATCTTGATTGCTTTTGGGTCTAAACGATCCCTTGACTTTTATAAATCTGATGACAAAGAGGTAGATATTATATGATCGTGGGGATGATATAAAGCCATCGATCAATTATGTATATATATGTAAGACTCATGATCTAATACTGGTGAAATAAAATCCTTAATTACTCTTTCTATAAATGGGCAGTTGTGTGAAGATGAAGCTTCTTTTGAAATTGAAAGCGTCAACCTGATTAACTTGGATGACGGGTATATCATTAGCCACTCAGCATGCATTAATGATATGGTAATTGCATGGCATGGCATGATCACATACGATGACGGTTCATGAATGTATATTTACATGTAGAAGATACGTTAAACTATGATGTGGAAAAGGACAGACATCCTCATTCTGGGAGGACGGTAGATCCGCATTAATAGGTTCACGTATTCTCATGCACATTATAAAAGTAGAGGCAAAGGGAAGAAGAAAACAGAGGTCCTGCTAAGAGTTGACTTTACAGGTTGGGTGCTTGATGTCGAATCTCTCAGGCCTACGCCTTTTGTTTAATAGTCTTCACAGGGGAACCAGCCCACCATTGCTCAGAACTGATGATCTCCGAATTGCAAAACATCGATCCTTGATATTTTAAATTAACTATAGATCTTTCCAGGATGCTGTATATGCACGTAAATCGACAAGTTGGGCATTACTTATATTTGATTAGGTGATGGATTTACCCTTTTCTGCGTTTCCGATAAGCACGAGCCAAAAAGAAGAGACAAAATTTTAACTATTATTTATTTACTTAATTAATAATTTGAATTTCGTTTGCTTTTATTATGAAATGGGGGCCAATTCTAAAAACGTATTTAGGGGATCTTAGGTTGAATATTTTAGCTTATGTGATAGTTTTAGTCCAATATTGCTTATAATTTAATTATACAAGGTAAATTAAACCATATAAATAAGAAATCAAGACTTAATATAGATTTTAATAATATTTTCTACGGTGTACCAATTCTTGTTTGGTACGGTGAGATATTCTTAGCATTTGCAGTCATCCACACGCTCCACAAATTCAAGCAAGTATCTACATTCAAAAGCAACATTAATTTCTTGGACGGCTTTGAATCTCTGATTTTCTCTCAAGGGATTCCCGTGATAACAAGCTGGTTTTCACCTAAAGAAAAGCATAGTCCTTAAGCTTCAGTTAGTGGTTATATGTCAAAGTTAAAGACTTGCAAAACATAGCTCATAAATGCTGTTAGGAAACACGGGGATGGAATATCAGGTATTGGGTCTCGCACAGAATTTATATGCCTACTCCGCTTTAGTTAAAGACTCACAACTAAACACGTACCGGTAACTATGCACGTGGATGACAATTGTTGAATCTCGAGAAAGTTGGTTATTAAAACCATGATTCGCTTTTTCCCTTTTTTTTATATTTATTGAAATTTACTGTAATAAATCGAGATGCAATTTTATTATGGTAAAGGCCCCCATCAAGTAATAGTTAATTTCAGTCTATGTGCCCATAGGTTTATTAGATAATCCCCAGAATCTTAGTTTATTTTACTAAATCAAATATTAGTTAATTTCCAAATTTATCATGTAGATCGTATGCTTTTAAAAAGTTTCTATTGGGAGTTGAACCGGTTAAACTAACTCCTAAGCTAAATGCCATATTTATCCTGACACTTTTAACTTTTCCCGAACAGTCAACGGTCGTAGAGGAAGTGGAGTTTAGAGAATCTTTGCCTTATTTTATTTGAGATTGGAAAGAAATACAAGGGGAGGGGCCAGACAACTTAAAGGTCTAAACGAAACTAACTAGGCTGTGCCACGATGTTAACTGCCGTACACAGTGAAATTGATTTTCACTCTTAATCAGAACACTTCAAAAATATTCCACCAACACTCTCTTGTTATCGATGTGGCCCACCAACGTAGAACTGATCATTATGTGTTACACATGACCCTGTCATGTTTTGCATGGTTTAGCAGTTTGGTGGGGTTCTTATATATTAATCTGGACATATAATATATATTGATCAGAACTGAGGTTAACATATATGTAACCTAATTACAATGCAAACACCACATGTAGAGACATCTAATTATATAGAGTTGTTGAAATAAGAAGATAAGGACTCTTATTGGATGGAGACAAAGAAAATTCCGTGATTCTCGTCGGAAAGATAGAGGTTATTTTTTCCAAGTCTATCTGTGGAGTGAGTGAGTGACAGGCCAGCAAACTCTGATAGGGCCAACTCTTCACATTCATGAGCTATATATAATCCCTTTTTCTTCCACACATGTTGTGTGGATGACCCTCTTCTCTTTTATTGTTAATTTTAGTATTAGTTTAGACATCAGAAATTTAATGAACCTAATTAACAAATTCAAATCCCAAACTTAGCAGTAAATGCCAAAAGAATTCTCTTTCCAATTGTCGAGTGCTAGCGAGACGCCAAAAAACTTGCAAACTTTGGTTCGAAATCCTAGAGTCTTCTATTAAGTAAAAGATTGAGTAGCTAGGGATTCATGGTCTCAATTTATATCAAAATGTTGATGTCGTAATGTTTTAATGTAAAATCTCAATATTCCTGCCTCACAACTACTCTAATTTAATATCGTACATGTCCAATAAATACACATCATACATTACATGCACACATGATAGATCACATCATGCATGTAAAGTGAAAAAAATGTTGACAAATGAGAGAGAGGGAAAAAGTGAAAGATGGGTGACTATTTCCCCACACATGTCAAGGTCTAGGGTTTTCAATTCCAAGGGGTGTGCTGTGCACATATATGTTGCTGCTTATTCTAAGAGGGACACAGGTTTTCTTTATTTTCTCCTTTTGTCTTAGGTAAGAATGATGAAACTGAGACATCCAAAGTCATTTCTAAGACGCACTATAGTTTCTTGATCATTCACACGTAGAGCTGAATATTGGAATCCAGCTAAGATAGAAAAGATGAAGGGAAGTGAAAGTTCTGAAGATTCCAAGTCAAGCTATTCTAACAAGAAAGTCGGCGAAGATGAGGGTGAGGAGGAGGTGAACACGAGTAATTCCAAGACAAAATATGGAGAGAGCATAAGCAACAGCTCGGTTGAAGAGAATGACAAGAGGGCAACCTCTGGATCTGTACGCCAATACAATCGTTCTAAGTTGCCTAGGCTTCGATGGACTCCTGATCTCCATTTATGCTTTGTTCATGCAGTTGAAAGACTAGGAGGACAAGAGAGTTAGTACTTAACTGATTACGCTCGACTCATATATATCTTTCGGTTCATGCTTCTTATTTCATGGTGAAGAAATTTTTTGGCCAATTGTTAACAGCGGTTGCAATTTCATTTATGCAGGAGCAACCCCAAAGTTAGTTCTTCAATTGATGAACATCAAAGGACTTAGCATCGCTCATGTGAAAAGTCATCTTCAGGTATATTGATCTAAGGGAATTTCACACAATACTTGTTTTCCAAATCAATTATGTCAATTGAAAAACGTGTTGATCCTAGTTTACCAAATTTTCTCGTTGGTTCTTTGATCAGATGTATAGAAGCAAGAAGACTGATGAACCCAATCAAGGTACTGTTCTGAATCCTAGTATTCCAAATGGTTAGGGTTTCTTTAGGGTTTGTAGTCCAATCACCTAAAGGAAAGAGATTGATGTTGGCAGGGCAACTTATCTCCGAACGCCGAGACCGCCATATCTATAACCTTAGCCAGCTTCCCATGCTACGGAGTTTCGTTCAAAGGCCATCTTCTAGTTTAAGGTACAAATTTTTTTCCGACGTTCCCGTTTAAAGCAGTAAATTGAACTTCCAATTGGTGCTATATATAAAAAGTACTTCTTGCTCTCTGAAAGATATGCGGATGCTTCTTGGAGAGGTCAGGAGCACCAGATTTATGGCTCTTACATGGGAGGAACTGCACTGAATAGAACCAAACATGGTATTTATGGCTCTGTCTCTGAGAGAGTTGTTGGATGCAGCGACCATATAGATTACGATTCGATCATTAAAGGACCTTTCAGGGGACAGACTACCTATACACCTCATCAATCTTTCGAGGAATTGAAGTCATTGTGCAGATCTTGGCAAACCGAAAAAAGACCAAGCTCAATGGATGACAGCTTCAAAACCAAGCAGCAAGAGAGAGGAATAGAGCAAGTCCTGGATTGTCTGGATAATGCTAACTCCAGCTACAAAAATTGGAGGAGAGTTCAAGAAATTCAAACCTTAAAACGGAGAAACTCCGATCAGGAATTCAACCTAGACTTGAATTTGTCTCTGAAAGTGGGAGTAAAAGATGTGGAACTTGGGAAAAATCTGATGGTTGACGATAAGGATAGTATATTATCTCTTTCTTTGTCTTCGGGTTCATCTTCAAAGCCTAAAAGATTCAACGAAGGAGATGCAAGGAGGAAGCGTGCAAGGATGGCTAGTACCCTAGATCTGACTTTGTGAATGAGACAATTCTGAGTGAGATCTTGAGGTACTTACTTATCCGGGCCATTGCTTAATGATCATTTCATGCACCAGTAGACAAGGTAATAGACAATTTTTTCTAATCTTTATTTTTTGCCGTTTGTACGCATGATATAGGCTAGTAGGCCGCAACGGTGCTGATACCAAGAAATAGATGAATACTTTTAGCATTACAAGATATGCATATTGGGTTCTGAGATTGTTTATAGTTGAATAGGTCTCCTATCTCCTGGTAAAATCTTGCTTGATTAGCCCGTTGTGGTGTTTTGAAACAAATAAAATTGGAACAAGACTCGATTTACTGAAATGATCGCCACGAAAATCCTTTTATAATATATAGAGCAGGTATGCTTCACGAAACGACAGCACGCTTTCTAATAACCCTCGGCCTTGGATAAAAATACTGTACAGGTGAACAATATTGACTAGTGTTCATTCAGGGAACGTCTAGGAGCCGACCATAGTTCTCCAATATCCTTAGATAAGACAATCAGTTTTCAGTTGAGGGTGCGATTATTCTACTTGTTAGATGTTTGTCCCGCACATTTTCAAGAAGAGAAAAGCAGAATTCTGAACGCCTCCAAACAAAAACGATGTTAATGTATGAAGAAAAGCCTGACCAGTACTAACAGTCTTTGATAAATTAATGAAGTAAACCGTGTAGGTTATTTCAAACTTCTTAAGGCAATCGGTTGAAGCAAGAGTATGTAAATACTAGCTAGTTTGAGGGAAGCCAAATATAACTAACTATTACCTCATTTACATGTGTGAGGCCTGGTAGTATCTAGGTTATCGGCAGTCTTACAAGACATAGGTAGGAACTGGGATATTCATATCATGTACTTTGAGTAGCACGATCAGTATGTCATGCCATAATAGTATTGCTTAGATAACAAGAGTTTCACTGTGGATGAAGACTAGAGAAGCTCGAGAAAATTGAATAAGCGTGCGGGTAAATCCTAGAATAAGATTAATTCCCTGAGAATCCATAAATAAGGTAGAGTTTTGGAAAATTCGTTGTCATTTCTGATTCATCTCTGAAGATTGACTCAAAGGAAAAAGTGCTTTCAAAACTATATATATCAGTGAAGCTATCTTTAGTTAAGTGCAGCCCACAGAATAGCGTTCATAACAGGTCTATGTTCGTCATCTTGCTTCCAGCCGTTCAGTTAGCTGAGTTTGGGAAGAGAAAAATCGTCCAATGTTTCTTATCCATACCTTTTCATGGAGTTAGCTGTTTAGATATCTTTGATTAGATGTCTTTGGCTTATGGCATACCCTAGTCTCCCATTGAAAGCACTTTCTAGATTATAGTAACTTTGAGCCAGTGCTTAACTATATTAATCTTAACAAAAATATTCAAAATAGAACAAGCGTTCGGGATGAATAATTATAAATTAATTAGAGTATGAATGTGAGAATCTTTCTCACATACGTATAAGCACAGCTTTTTAATATGGTTAGAATACAACAAGAACAAATAGAATACTGACTTAAGCGCAATTGTGTATATATATATTTCCAGTCAAAGAAGAATAACCTAAAGTTGAAATTTGAGTTCATAGACAGGAATTTGAAGACCTGTAGTTGAAAATGCGACACAGTTTGGATCCATCAATATTCTTCAGAATACATAATTGTGGCCGCACTTAGTCAATCCAATTAAGTTCAAGAACAGTTGTTCAAACAAATGTCTTATTTATACTTGTGCAGCCATCCAAACATTTTGAAGAACATTAAGGAATCTGCTACTTGAAAGGAAAAATTTAAGGCAGTTGGATTCAAAGTGAACAAATTCAAAGGCAACCAGAAATGGATTATATATGTAAGACTTTCGACATAATAATCCGGAGAATTCCATTTCAGGTCAACCACTTAATTCCGCCAATCACTTCAATACAAAAAAATTATTTTGACGAGTTATTATACAACTTAATTATCAGTACCATATTCAATTCTTTAGAAGTAAACCCTCGCTCTTATTGGAATAAGTTATTTCATATTGAAAAGACAAGAAATAGAATGAATGGATCTATTTCACCTGATGGCATAAATTTTTAAATATAATTAGTATATTTATTGCTAAATATACTATATATGGTTCTGATCAAGATATAGCTTCCTTAAAATCTAATATTGGAATTTCAATAATATACGTACTGACGTTTAGATGATGGACAGGAGGAAAGTAAATTTTTATATTATGAGAATTTTTATATATTTTTAGTAATAAATAAATAAATAAATTACATGTACTAATATATAGTTATATCAAATTTATATGATAAAATTATAAAAATAAGTAAAGCAATAATAAAAATAGATAGATAGATAAATTCAATTTATAATAATTTAGTCAAATAATTAGTGGATTACATTCACTTCTCATACTCTATACTAAAATTTTATTATATCTCTTCTTTCGATATGTAAAGAAATACTATATATAAAACGTCTTCTTTATTTACGAGTAAAAAGAAATTTTATAAACTCACTCAATTGATTTCACAAATTCTTAAATACAACTCAAGAACTCTCTTTCCTTAATCACACCATATACTAAATGCTAATATTATGCTCAACACATATATGATTGTAATGAAACTCTTTTAATAGCTTTCTTTTACTTTCTTTAGTATCAATGCTCCTTCTTACAACTTATCTATTTATATTTATGATAATCAAATATGCATGTTAGAGACATAACTTAATCGTTATAATAACTAATTAAAGTAAAAATGGTTGACTAAGGTGTGAATATGATGACTAGTATATTAATGAGTGCTTCCTGAAACAAACTATCCAAACTTATTATTCTGCAAACCGACTTTCTTTTAAAGACAACGGACAACTGTATATGACATTATTGTACCAATGTATGTCTAGAATGTAAAAAATATTATGGCCAACCTAACTCTAATGTAGATTGACTAAACCTCTTAAAACAAGTTTTTAAATACTTTTCAAATTTTTTCGAAGATTAATACATTGTTTTCATAAAATTTTGATTCAAAATTAACTAAAAAAATTTACAAAATATTTTTGATGCTTCGACAAGGCTTTTTTAACTTAAACTAAATTGCCTCTTAATTATGAAAGATTTATAAATTATGCATGTAATATAACATATTCATATAATATTGAGTCTTTAGATTATTGAAATGACTATAATAAGGTTAAAGATGTAATAGTTTGTTATACATAAAATACCTTCACTCTTTCTTATTCTTGATCTACTTGACTTGAATTCCTTTAAAACTATATTAATTATATTTGGTGTTTTACTTTATTCATTTAGATCCTTTGACATTTTGCATAAATATTTAACAAATTAACTTAATATCATCACCAAAGATAAAAAAATATTAGAAGTGACATATTTTATTATTATCAAAACTATAAGTCAAGATCTTATTTAGTCCAACAATATCTATTCCTATTATAATTAAAAATTGTGAAGAGTATTTTTTTAATTTTCGCTTAAAAAATTAGTTTTGTTATATGTATTTTTTTTAATGAGGAAGATAAAGGTTACAAATTACATGGGAGCTCTCGAGCAACAAACCCCCGACTCATCCTCTGAGAGGATAGGTATGCATCCTGTAGAAGGGTGCTCAAAAGTAGTGATCCTTAAAGAGAACTGTTCTGCACGATTTGCAAGCCAGTCCGCACTCCAATTGCCTTCCCGGTAAATATGTCGAATTACTACGACTCAGTTACGGGAAAGCAATTCATGAATTCCCAATACTAAAGGGTTTAAGGATGTAGCTCTCACTGGCGGAGAAGAGAGTATATCGGTGACTGTGTGCGAGTCCACTTCTACGACTATATGGTTGTACCCTAATAACCATGCCAGCTTAAGGCCCGAAAGCACCCCCCAAAATTCTGCCGTTAACGGGGAGCACCAGCCAATGTTCTGGACGAATCCTCCCAACCAAGAGCCTGAACTGTCGCACAACAGGCCACTTGCTGTGGCCGAATTACTGGAGCTTTTGTTGGCCCCGTCTGTATTTAATTTCACCCAGCCATGGGGAGGTTTACTCTAACCGACGATTAGTTTTCGACGAGTGCAATTACTCATCTAAGTCCTTCGTTGCCAAACTAATATCATGTGAATGTGGTGCACATATTCTAAAACTGATGCTCTAGCGAAATTGGCCAGGACAAGTGATCCTCGAAGAGGGCTCTATTTCTCCAGAACCAGAGAAACTAGCACGCTATGCTAAAGATAATAGTACAGTCGAAGCCCCTTACCTCTCGGTGTGTGTGGAGGTTTTTTAAGAGCCACTCATTGCTGTCCGTGGAAAAAAACTCTACAGTGATAACCTAAGGGGGAAACTGAAACCTATTCCGTAGGGTGCGGGCTTTGGGGCAGTCTCGCACAACATGAAGAGAGGATTCCTCGAGGTGGCAATGGTAACAAGTCGCATCCGAAGTGAAACTTCTATGGACCTGCTATTGATTAGCGAGAAGTTCATCGTGCAATAGGAGCCAAAAAATGCACGAATTCGTTGGGGACCCTGCCACTGCCAGATAGTCCTCCAGTAGGCATTGGACATAGCGTCCTCATGGTGCAAGATCATGGAATAAGCTGATGTCATTGTGAAATGTTCGTTCTCTATACGGCCCTAAATAAGCTTATCCGGCCTTAGGAACAGCTTCGGCGGTAGGATACCTATAATAGCTAAATCGATCGTAGAAGGGAGTAGGTGTTGAAAAGTAGCCCAATGCTAGTTACCAGTAGTGTCTGTGAAATGGTACACCCAGTGATCAATAATTCCTGGAGAGATCGGGGCCACTGTATGAGGTAGAAGAGGACCCCGGTTATTGACCCATGGATTGAGCCAGAATCTCGTTCGGGAGTCATCCCCTATCATCCACTTCATTTGTTAGACCTCGATTTCTTCTTCAATATGTTTGGGATTAATTTTATTATTTTGTTGTGATTAGGCTTTAATTTTAATGTTTTGGGGT
>JANIIA010000192.1:21312463-21326973 GCA_027478495.1 Erythroxylum alaternifolium
CCAGTGGATCAATTCAAATATTCTTAATTGCATATGCCTAGGTTTCCAAAGCCATTGGACAGTTATTTCACTACCGGTAGACCCCTATTCAGTCACTTGACAATTTTTTAGGTCCAGAATTGACTCCGAAAAATTCCCATAAAATTTCTAAAAATCTCTAAAAATCTCAAAACCCTAATATCACTCTCGAATTCAATTTTTTTTACACACTCAAGCCTATTTTTCAAAAATTCCCATTTATTCACAATTATACCAGAAAATGTCATGAATGCATGTATAGATATAAATGCATGAGCATGAGATGTGTTTTCCTAATTTCTCACATGTACCCGTTTCTATAATTCAACCCGTTATATGGAAACGGGATGTTACAACTATCCCCCTTGATGTGCAGCGTCTATTAATTGCCGCCCCCACTTCTCCAAATGTGAGTTTCCAGGATATCCTTATTTGGTGCGAAAGCACATCAAGTCAATATATAGTAAAATCAGGTTATGCTTATCTTACTAGTGTGCCTTTTCCTCTTGATCCTTGTAAGCATTGGTCTAGAATTTGGAAACTCTCGATTCCTCAAAAATTTCGATTCTTCCTTTAGCAAGTCCGATGGCATCGTCTCCCTATTAATGCTCTTCATCATCATAGGGCAATGGTTACCTCGTCTATGTGTTCTCGTTGTGGAAGACGACAAGAAACTACTTTTCATGCCTTGAGGGATTGCATATGAGCAACAAAAGTGTGGCTCACGGTTTGGAGTGATGTCACTGGAGACTTCTTTGCATCTACTTTGGATGAATGGTTAGATAGTTTTCTTTTCGATGTGTCATTATCACTTTCCTCTGTCTTGAAGTTTACTACATGTGTGTGGGTCATTTGGTGTGAACAAAATTGTGATGTCATTACCCATTCTATTAGTTCGATTTCTGGTCAATGCCAATAGATTAAGTCTCTCTTGATGGAATGTACATTGGCTTTGCCGCAAGGTGGGGCTGTGCCTAAGCCTAAGCTAGACAAATGGATTTCTTAGTTGACTCCCCCAGAGAGTTTTATTAAGCTCAATGTTGATGGCAATGCCTTGGGCAATCCTGGAGATGTTGGGATTGGTGGACTCATCCGTAATGACAATGGTTGTTGGGTGTCGGGCTTCTCTAGCTATATTGGACATGCAACTAATATGATGGTAGAACTACAAGCTATTCGTCGTGGTCTGATTTTTACCTGGAATCTTGGGTATCACAAGGTTCTAGTGGAAACAGACTCGTTAGAGGCGGTTCGTCTCATCGTTCAATGCTGCTCCCCCTTTCATCCTTATTTGCCTCTGGTCCTAGAGATCAGGTCTCTTCCTTTTAGGACATGAGTGTGCTCAATTTCTTGTGTCTTCTGGCAAGCAAATCAATGTGTGGATTTTTTAGCTAGGCGAGGGTTGTTTCATTTTCGTCATTAGGTTGTGTGGACTGATCCAATCCCCGAGTCGCGGCTGTTGCTTTCTAATAACCAGCGTTTGGTTGCTTTCTTAAGGCGTTAGGCTTTTGCATTTCTTTCCTTTTTTACCAAAAAAAAATTAGGTTACTTAATAGGGTTAGGGCCCAGCGATTAAACTTGATGCATATATCAAATATAAGACTTTTTTATTCCTTTTTAATAAAGACTAAGGGTTGTTTGATGCAATTTTATTTTTCTGTCATATTTTCAACATTTTGTTTCTTGTTTTTACTTTTTGTTTCTTTTCTACATTAAAAAAAATTATTTTTGGTCATTAAGTCAATGTAATTATATTTTTATTACTAATTATAACAATTACATATTAGATAAAATTCAAAGATAATTTATTTTTAAATAAATAAATTAAATTTATTTTAATCTCTTTGATAAATTATTAGTAAAAGATTATTATATTTAATAAATAATATAATAATTAAATATTTATTTATAAAATAATATTTATTTTAATTATTAAAACAAATTTAATTGATATATTTGAAGATATTTTAAACTTAAATTATATTTATTAATGATTATTAAAATAAAATAAATTTATTTTTAAAATTAATATTTAATTCAATTATAAAACTAAATTATTCATAATTTTAATGATAATCAAACACATAATAGTAAATTAAATTTTTGGTATTTAGTATTAGTAATAATATTAAATAATATATATTTAGTTGATAGTAAATTAGATTGTCAATAAAATTATAAACAAAAATAAAATATTCTTTATAGTTTTCGTATTTATGAAAATTGGAAGGAATTAAAATTAAAAAGAGAAATAAATAACTTAAATGAAAACAAGAAAATAGAAATAGAAATAAACTGACTCTAAGGTTTTGCTTGTAACACTAGCCTAGGGAAAAATATGGAAAGCATCACTCGAAGGACGTGGATGCATTACTTGTACCTTTTGATTTCGACTTGTTAGCCCCCCATGAACTTCCGATTCTCCTACGTTTATCAATGTAGCAATATAAATTTGATTGGATTTAATGAAGAAAGGAAGCAGACGTTAGATTAGATGTTAATGAACAACGGTTAGTGTTGTGTTGGGTGCACGGCGTTCCATAATATAATTTCCTATAAATCCAAGAATGTCGGTCCACCAATTATGTCACAACTTGGAAGGATCATTTGTCGACCGACCGGCTAGTTTATATTCTAATATTTAAGGGGGGGGGTAAGTAATTGAGTGTCATCAAATGCGTGCTTTGTTGATGAGAAATTCCATTCTAGCTTGTATAGTTCTAAAATTGAAGCCCCTTGAGCTCCTTTGGTTAAGGCATGCTTAAAATTTATAAACGTAGAGACTTATTAAACTTTTAAATATTTTAAAAATAAGCCAGTAAAATAAAAAAATTAAGGTTTAAAAATTTAATTGTATTAACGAAGAATTAAAAAATAAAAATTGGTCTATATCAAAAATTAAGGTTTAAAAAATTTAAGTATTAATATTAGAAATCTGTATCTTTCTAAAAACCTATGAAGCGTAGTCCACCACTGAAAATTTTGACCCTTTTTGTAGGCCCATAGTCATAGGGCTTGTTTCCCAACTTTGTTATCGCTGTGATGTGATTAACATTATTTATTTGGAACGGACTTGGCCCTTTGCTATCAAACGGCAGATCGTCTAATGCAAACAGAACAAACACTACATATATTATATACTTCTCTTGGCAGTTGTATAACTATAAACTCCTCGCTCCTTGGTATATGCGTCTGGAATCTCGTCTTATCCTACAATATATCATTTCTTTTTATATATAAGTTACCCACAATGAAGCGGAGCAGAGACGACGGTTCTTCTCTGTTTCTTCTCCATTTCTCTGTTAGCTCTAGCTATGGCTAGCCCCTGCTTCACTACATCTAATGTGATCCATTACCCTAATCACACCAATCTTCTTTTGTTCTCTTTTAACTCCAGATCTTTTTCTTTCAGGAGACCTTTTTCTTCTTCCTCGTCTCATTCTTATACTCCTCTTCTGTCGCTTTCTTTCTCTCCTCTAGAGCCTTCTCCATGTTTCCGTTTGACGTGCGCGTCCACTGCTCCGGTCGAGTGTGCGCCGCTGGAGCCGGACTTCAATTTCGAGCAGGAAATCTCCCGCCTGAAGTCTCTCCGGTCAAAGATCGCTGACTCCAAGACTTTGGCTCGAAAGCTCGCTGTGCTTGATTCTGACTTGAGAGTTCACGCATTCTTTGAGTCTCGCAAAAAGTCGTTAGCGAGGCTTTTTGCTGCTCTAAATTTGGGCTCGCGCGAGTTGTTTTTGTTCAAGTGCTTGGTTGCGGCGGGACAACAGCACGTGCTTAGCTCGGGGATGGAGTTCGCGGAGAGTGAAGAACTGCAGTCGTCTAGAAGCTCGGTGAAGAAAGCGCTTGGGGCGTTGGTGGAGATGATCGAGAGCTTTGATTTGAGTGGTGATGGTAAGCGTTCAGAGAAAAGTGTTTCGTTGGGTTTGGAAGAGGATAGAATTGATGATTTGAGGAAATTAATTGAGAGTTTGGGGGAGATTGAACAATTTTATGGTTGCATTGGAGGCATTATTGGGTGAGAGTTCTTTTATCCCTTTTTCTTTGTTTCATTCAATAGCTATAGAGTTGGTTACATATTGGAAATCAAGTCTTGGTGCGAAATTTGGTAGAAGTTCATGTTTTAAACATCTGGAACGGCAATTTTATGCAGGTATGAGCTAATGGTGCTGGAGCTTCTTGATCAGTCAACAATCGAAAGACGGACTACAAATTGGTCGCGGAGCATAGAAGAAACTATGGAATGTCAGTTTTTGGAAATTCATGCTCCAAATGGAATTGACCTCTCAAAAAGTACAGAATACGCGTCACAAGCAGCTTTATGGGGGATTGAGGTTAGTTCCTAGAACTTACCATTCAGATATGCCACGGTTTAATAGAATAATAAGATCGTATCCTTTTAGGGTTTGCCAGACCTGGGAGAAATTTACCCTCTTGGTGGTTCTGCAGACCGGTTGGGTTTGGTTGATCATGAGACTGGTGAATGTCTTCCCGCTGCAATGCTTCCGTATTGTGGACGGACTTTGTTGGAAGGCCTTATAAGAGATCTTCAGGTATAAAGCTGTGTCTGTTGAGCCTGGAAATTTCTTCCTACTTTTGATGGTTGTAAATATGTAAGCCATAATTTTTTGGATGAGTAGTTATATTAATTGCGGTTCATTGTACCAATGTGTTACCAAATCCTTTTAAATGCAAGGCTAGAGAATTCTTGTACTTCAAGTTGTTTGGGAAGCAGTGTATCATCCCAGTTGCAATAATGACTAGTTCAGCTAAGAACAACCATAAGCACGTTACTTCTCTCTGTGAAAGGCTTGGCTGGTTTGGAAGGGGTCGTTCCAATTTCCAACTTTTTGAACAGGTTTGATGCTGAAGGGATTTTTAATTGTTTTGCTCAGTTCGTGTTATCACTTAGGTAGGTAATTAATGTGTGTGAGGTCGCAGCCTATGGTTCCTGCTGTGAGTTCAGAAGATGGGCAGTGGTTGGTAACAAAACCATTCACACCTGTATGCAAGCCCGGAGGACATGGTGTCATTTGGAAACTTGCTTATGATAAAGGTGTCTTTAAGTGGTTTTATGATCATGGAAGGAGAGGTGCAACTGTCCGACAAGTCAGGTTAGCTACATCGGGATATTTGAAATTCTTTCTCTTTTGGATTTTGAAGGCTATCTTCTAAATTCTAAACAGGATTATTAACTGTGCAGTAATGTTGTGGCTGCTACGGATTTAACTCTCCTGGCCCTGGCAGGAATTGGTCTTCGCCAGCGAAAGGTAGGGTCAGATTTGACAAACTAACATTATTATATTCTCCTGTGCTTGTTCTCTCACTCACTCTGAAGATGGCCCCTCCATCATAAGTCCCTGCATTTTACAGCCATTGCTAACAATTCAAGTCTATGAATTCTGCTTTCTGGTAAATTATGTACATAGAATTGAGGGAGTTTCATGAATGAGAAAGAACAAAGCATCTAGTAGATTTCAGTTTGGAGTAGTGATGTTGATTAGGTCTAACTTTGGTCAATATTGATCTGAATTCCAGTTGTTTTGACTAGTGAAAATCATCTGTGTCTTATAAAAGCTGTGTAAATTCCTAACTGTTGCCTACGAATTGTATATGAAACAGAAACTGGGCTTTGCATCTTGTAAGCGTATCTCAGGTGCTACAGAAGGAATCAATGTCCTTATTGAGAAAAAGAATCTTGATGGGAAGTGGGCATATGGTTTGTCATGCATTGAATACACTGAGTTTGAAAAATTTGGAATTCCTAGTGGACCTGTTTCTTCTCACGGGTATGTGTTAGACTTGAATAGCATTTTCTTGATGATTTTCATGGTTATCCCAGGTTTCTAAGTTGTTATGTATATTTGGAGTTTGGATAACTAACCACGTTGTTGGAGACCAACTTGCAATACA
This sequence comes from Erythroxylum alaternifolium, assembly GCA_027478495.1. NCBI lineage: Eukaryota > Viridiplantae > Streptophyta > Magnoliopsida > Malpighiales > Erythroxylaceae > Erythroxylum > Erythroxylum alaternifolium. The sequence goes on from JANIIA010000192.1 coordinate 21,318,395, forward strand.
TCTTTCCAAAATGGTAGCTATTGTTGGCATTTTTGTTTAATATGCATGAAGTGGGAAGTGGGAACACTGTTTTCATCACTGTAATGCATTGTGTCGGGGAAACAGAAATTTAGTGGTTTGCTTAAGCAACATTGATTTTTTTCTTGAAAAATATGCAGTTTTGTGGGCTTTGTTAATCATCATTCTTTCTTTTCCCCCTTTTAGTAATAGTTACCACATCTTGTTTTGGTAGGGTTGCTCTCAATTTTGCTTCAACTTCTAGATGATGAATTGAAAGATACATGTATGAATTTCACTTTTCTTGTTAAGTTTGCAGTCAGAGTTTCCTGCAAATACGAACATTCTTTATGTGGATTTACATGCTGTGGAGGAAGTTGCATCAAGTGATAATGAAAAATGTTTACCAGGAATGGTACTTAATGCAAAGAAGCCAATTTCATATGTGGACCACTTTGGGAATTGTTACAGGTACCTTCTTTTCTTAAAAACTGTAGCTCATTTTCATTTTCTTTTCTTAAAAACTGTAGCTCATTTTGATATGATGACTGTTATAATTCCTAACTACCCAATGTTGTGGTGAATCCTCATTAGAGTTAATTAGCTGCATCTTTCTACAAATCTCCATAAGTATGGCATTTATGGGGGGTTTCTCTTGTTCTGGATATTGGTCTTGTTACTATTATTCCTTGTAGCTAATGTAGTATGCCTACAAATAGTTGCTTGATGGGGGCATAGTTCCAGTATTATGGACAATATACTTCTCTATTGGTCATCTTACTTCTTGGCTCTAATAGAATAGAATATTATTATGCTGCCATGGCACTAAACCAATTGCTTATTGTCTTTTCATTTCAGTGTCTCTGGTGGTCGGCTAGAGTGTACAATGCAAAATATTGCGGATAGTTTCTTAAGTACCTATTTATCCAGATGTTACCAGGGTGTGGAAGGTATAATAATTCTTGCTATATTCTCTTGGGCCGCAGATTGCCAGTTAGAAGTTTTATTTGGCTTCACTCTTTCTTAGCTGTTTCACTTATCTTCTTCGTAACAATACGTGTTGGCAACCTATTGGCAGATGAAATAGATACTTTTATTGTGTATAACGAACGAAGAAAGGTTACATCTTCTGCTAAGAGAAAGAGAAGACAATCAGACAGTTCATTGCATCAGGTTTTTTTTATTTTTTTATTTTTGCAACAGTTTTATGTGATCCTTATATTCATTCAAATGCAAAGCATTTGAGAATACTTTATGGTTAATATCTTTCTCCATTTCTGGGTACTTATATCATATATATTTATTAGGATTTGTCAAGTGCTGGATTCATATTTAGTCTGGTTACAGTAGATGTGATCTAAATGACTTGATCTTTCATTTATCTGCAGACACCAGATGGGTCATTGTTAGATATCTTAAGGAATGCCTATGATCTTCTTTCCCGTTGTGATATTAAGCTTCCTGAGGTATCTTTTTTAATCTTCTTTTGTATCAAGCCCATATCTGTATCTACTTGGTTGTACCTTATTTGTAGACTTCACTTGTCACGTAATTCTGTACAATCTGCATAGTGATTTATGGTTTTCCTTTTGAATTTTTCAGATTGAGGATAATGCTAAATATGCCGACTCTGGACCACCATACCTAATCCTCCTCCATCCTGCTCTTGGCCCACTTTGGGAGATTACTAGACAAAAAGTAAGCACATTAAATTCGTGGTTTCATTATTTATTAATGTTCTTTTCCCTTTGATATTCATTGTGATAGTAATTAGCAGCATATAGAGCTCTATATAATATTGATTCGTGCACTAAATAACTATACGAAGCTTGTTATTTTGCAAGCTTTTGATCAACTGGTGTTCCATTACTTAAAAGCAAAATTTCATGCATTTATTGTAACTGGATTCTATTCTCTTCTGTGCCTTTAGAAATCTGTATTCCTCATTATGATTTTGTTTTCTATTTTCTCAGTTTAGTGGAGGATCAATATCCAAGAGGTCTGAGTTACAGATTGAGGTAGCCGAATTCTTGTGGCGGAATGTTCAGGTATATGACCGTTTACCTTTGAGCATGAAAGCTACTTTAACTATGCTAATTGAAATTTCTGATCCAGCTGGAGGGTAGCTTGATTGTTGTTGCTGAAAATGTTATGGGTGCAACCAGGAATGGTACTAATGGTGAACCCATATTACGTTATGGGCAGAGGTAAAGTCTTGCTTTGTTTTTTCTTGAATTATGATAAGTACTTACAAGGTTACCAATGTCTTTCATTCCTGATCAGATGTGGTAGATGTAAACTGCAAAATGTCAGAGTTCTGAATGAAGGGATTGAATGGAGTTGTGGAGAGAATAGATACTGGAAGCATGATGTGCAAAGATTTGAGGCACTTAAAATTATACTTAAAGGAAATGCTGAATTCGAGGCCGAGAATGTCACAATAGAGGTTTGATTAATATGTGAAGCCGTTGTATCCATTGTATATGTTGCCTGCTGTTTGAGTATAATAGAAAGCAAATTACTTGAGCACCATGAATTTGAGCTTGCAAAATTATTAGGAACTCCACAAAATGTCTTGCATTTAATTCAACGTGAAAATTAATTTATTAGTTACTATTTGCTCAAATTTATGTGAAACCATGAACGCAAAATTTAGCATCCACGCATCAGTGGTGGGTAAAATGGAACTAACATGTTGGGGCATAACTTAATTGAAATGATACTTTCAGGATTCAGTTTTGCTAATTTATGGAATCCTTATCTTTTAAATCGTCCAAAATTTACTTTTAGCTTAGGTATCATGTCAGAAGAGTCATTTGGTTGTTTCTCTTTCTGTTTGGGCAGGGAAATCATAATTTTGAAGTTCCAGACGGATACAAAATGAAGATCACATCAGGGGAATCAGGTTGCTACTATATGCACATATCTTGTAGGAATAATTATTCAATGTCTCTCAGAAGTCATGGTGTTGACTCAATATTACACTCATAGAACCATAAAATTAATGTAAAAATTCCGTATTCACGTTTATGCCTAAACTGCTCTTTCTTTTTTAATTTATAACTCCAGATTTTAGCAGTATAATCGGACAGGATAATATGGAAATCCTTCTCAATGAAAGTAATTTGTATTCATGGTTAATGATTCTGGTGCGGTGCAGGTCTCAAGGTCCAGCTCAATCACATAGAACCCATTATGACGGATAGTGGTAGCTGGTACTGGAACTACAGGATCGAAGGGACACACATTGTGTTGGAACTAGTGGAGCTGTGAAGTAGAATCATCCTTAAACCGCGCCATATGTGAATGATAAAATAGTTCACAAAGGCCGAAAGAGCTCAACTTTTTCATAGTTGTTGATTGGTTTAACATAAGCTAAGCCATCAAATCCAGTATAGTAATATGTTGTATTAGAGCTTTATATCACCTGTACGGTCCGTTTAGTTCTTTAAAGCTTTTGCTTTTCCACCCCACCCCCCCTTTGTTGAAGCTGCTGTATATATAACTCCAATGCAATGCAATGTAAGGTTTCATATGATCTTTCCATGCCCATTTTATTAACACAAATGCAGAAACAGTGTAAGGTTAGTGGATTTTCATCTGCTACAAAAGTTTGGGAAAGTGGGGTGACGTAGAGTATTTGTTTTCAGGTGCCCATTATAATTTGAAGCGGTTGATTTTTTTTTTTAAATATTCAAGAAAGGGCAAAGTAGTTTCTTATGCAGAGTTCTTAAATATAATTGTAAAACTTACATTAAAAAAATATACCACGGTATGATTTGTATAAACTCCACAGATCTAAACTTCGCCCGGCAGATCTTTTTCATCCAACAGGATTGTGCGATTGAGAGCAACACCTATTAAGTAGTCTGAGCAATGCATCAGCTTTTCTTCTGGTTTTCAAAGACCCATCAGTTGACAAGCTTTGAAGAGAAGGAATGCTACGAGGATTCAAAAGCAAACGCTTCGTAACCTCCTTTCCTCCATCTCTACACAGCCCCAACAGAAGGGTTATTGAGTTCTCTTTCCCTTTGGCAGATCCGAATCTTAACAGATCAACGAGAAGTGGCACCAAAATCCTACTTTCCCTGATCTCCTCTAGCCCTTCAGAGCAACCCAAAAGTATAGCCAAAACTGCCAGGGAATCGTCTGTAATGCCTGCCTTGTCATCCATTAACAGTTGGATGAGCAGAGGGACTGCTCCGGCTAGCACAATATGAGCCTTGTTAGCATTGTGGACCGCTAGATTAAACAGTGCACTTGCAGAGTCTCTTTTTCCCAGAGTCGTGCCTTCTCTGAGAAGCAAAACCAAAGCTGGGATTGCTCTGGGATGACATCCAATGCTGACCTTGCATTCCTTTATCATGGACATGCTAAAGATTGCAGCAGCTGCATTTTCTCTGGCTTCCATGGTTTTACCTGACTCCAGAACTGTTATTATTCTGTCGATGGCTCCTGCTGCCATTATTAACACTTTGTTGTTCTCTAAAATGGAAAGGTTGAGCAAGGCAGTGACAGCATTTTCTTGTATACTTGCGTCATTAGAACACAGTAATGTTACAAGAAAAGGTATAGCTCCTGCCTCAGCGATTATCCTACGATTGTCCATACCAGTTTTTGCTAATAGCCTCAGCTCATAAGCTGCCTGTCTCTGAATTTCTGGGGACCCCATTGCAAGCTTGCCCACCAAAAATTCAGCTGTCATCTTAACAACGTCTATGGCGTCTTTCGTGGCAGAGATGTGATCTATTGCCTTTTCATTTGATTTACTCGTGCAAGTGCTTGAAGAAGGTGAGTGTTCCAATAAAGGGATTTTATTCTCTTCACACCATTGATTCACTAGGCTCTTAAGGGCAAAATTTGGTATCAAGGCCATGTGGATTAGTTTTTGTCCGCTCTTAGGACAAGTGTGATGGCCTGAGTTGATCCATTGTGCAATCGAGTTTCGATCGTAAGTGTGCCCAGAGGCTACTATTACCGGGTCTCTCATTAAGTCGAGAGAAATCGGGCAGCGAAACTCATCAGGAATGCTTGGAATTAATGATTGAGAAGATGATGAAATGTCTTGATTTCGACTAACAGACGCAGATGCAGACTCCTGCTTCAGGCCTTGTTCGTTTTTCTCAGTTTCTTCATCACTGAAAATCATTGACTTGGAGTAGATAACGAGAGAGATGAGACTGTTTATATTGGAAATCACAAGTAGTCCTCCTTTGCCAGCCTGCTCTTGCGCTTCCGACTCTAGCTTCGAAACTTCTTCATCGTAATCTACTTGACTGCTCAAACCAATGCTGCTCAAAACTTCTTTGACTTTGATGAAATCAATGAAGCCCTTGCTCCTGTTCTTCTTCTCATTGTTGTGAGACATGAGTTGCAGAAGCTCTTCTCTTCTTCGAAGCTCTCGAGCGTCAATAAACAAATTTATCCTCTTCGCTTGTTTGTGAAGCAGTTCAACTTGCTCTCTCGTATCTGCAGTTAAGTTGAGCAAACTTAGAGGTAGAATATCAAGTGCTCTGCCCATCTCCCTCACTAACGCGCAGAATTGGTTTGACACGATTTCTGTCTGTATCAGACTCCATAAGCAGCTTCCATCTTTGCATCCTTGAATCAAAAACTTGACTCTTCTGATAACAGCAAAGAGCTCGGTGAGGCACAGTATGCAAGATGGAGAAAGAGGAGTTTTTGTCTCTTGAATGTCTTCAAATAAAGAGGACAAAAGTCTAACCCTCCTTATCATTGTTGAAATGTTCCTAAACTGCACAAAAGGAAGCTTTTCCATTGCGGAAACTTCATTGGAAATATGAATGAGAGATTCCAGCAAAGACCCAGATGGCAAAAGCCCTGAGTGGATCATGACAAGAGGTAGAGCAACATCCATAGTCTCTTCGTTCTCTGAATGAGTTAGTTTCTGTTGTTCATTGCTAATATCAAGTCAAGTTTTTGTTAGGGCTTGGGAGGGTGTTGTCCTCATTGTTTTTTCCTCTCAAAAGAAATTATAATTAGACCATCTGCATGGATTTATTTGACTGTTTCCATTTGCATAGTTGGCATAAGGGACAAGCCATATTGGAAGAAGATTGAGGAGTTCGTGAGAAGTTGCCACTTGGAGGAACTTCAGGCTTCACTGGTGTCAGTTGATACATTCCAAGACACTCTAAATCATATTTAAAATCTGGTTATTGAACTTGAGTATTTATTTCTCCGTATTAGGTGACATTAGTTTTTACATCATACAATAGCTTCCAATAAAATAACAAATGTAAAGAAGAAGATTAAAATAGGGATATGCCTTAAATCTCCTCACGTCATTGACGAGAATTCAGAGTTTGGTTCTTGGATTATATGTAGCACCAATTGGACTAATCGACAATTTTTAATTAATAATACTTTTGTTTTTCTATAATCTCCGCTACCCATTAAATAAATCCTATACCAGATGTGATCAGAGTGCTTGGGAATAACATGTTCGACAAAATACTACGACTTGAAAAGTCTACTGCTACTTGCTTATAGAGATGGCAATAATGGGCCGCTTGTTCGGTCCGGTTCAATGATATACTTATTAGTTTGCATTTTTGTGGCCCGAATCTGACCCAGCTTATTGACATAACTACTTGCTTAAACATTAGCTTGGATTTTTTATTTTTATTCTCTATATTTGAAAAATAAGTTAACGGGTTGGAAAACAACATTCAGCCTCTTTTCTCCTTTGGTTTGGAAATAAGAAAAGGCATGCATTGCTGGCCCGTCCAATCTAATCGTTCATTTATTTGTATTTTCTATTAAAACTTCTATTTCTAGTATTCAAAATTGAGAGTAAAGGAGAATTGGAAAATTAACCACGACATCATGGGTGCAGTAAAACCATAATTTTTTATTACATCTCTTTAGTTGAATAATTCTAAAAAATATATATCATAAATAGAAGATTGAATCTTACGATATTTAAATTCTTTTAAAAATTTGCTTCTCACTTGTCAATTACAGAATTCCTACTTACAAAAAAACACTAGAATTTTTCTTATTAAAATTAAACTTCTTAATTATAATTATAGTTTAACTCTAATTATAATAACAAAATTAAAATTTACATTTTTTATTTTTGATGTTTTCCAAACGTCATAATTAAGTTTAATTTAATTTTTCTTTTTAACTACTCTTTTTATATGACATGTTAGGTTCTCAAAATGCTAACGTTGATTATAAATTATAGTTCTAATATATAAACAAAATTAAATAAATTAAAATTCTTGTTAATTAATTAATTTATAATTATAGATTAAGATTGTAGCAATATGTACCACCTAAATATTAAGAACGTCAAAGTGATTTGATTAGCCTATCCATATATGGTTATGATATATAATTTAATCTTTTTGAAAACTAATATTCTAATTAGACATAATATATAATTAGTTTCTAATCTTTTAAAGTCAATCTTATTTGTTCTTATTAATTAGCAATTGATTTATAATTGATATTGAAAGATAACCTTTTCTGTTAGTACACTTTGCCTGAGATTTCCTTAAATCACTACTATTTAAAAATGTGAAATATTTTTCTAATTACTTTAAAGTGATCAATCTTTTGTTAACTTACTCAACTATCTTCATAATATTCATAATGTATTTAAGTATTATCGACTGAGTTGTCATAAATAAAATAGGCCTTAGTTAGTATCAAAATATTGTAATTTTTACATGAAATATTTTGGTAATATCAAGTTTAAGTTTCAATTAAACAACCATCATAATGAAGAAATCCACAAATAATTAAATAATATTTCATTTGGGATCTTTATAATTAGGCCAATTCAATGAGTTTATTCTCTAATAAGCATCTACACGTTTGTTTAAGTATCTCGATGCTTTAATTTATGAGATTAATTCATAAGAAAAAAATACAACGTGTGCTATTATATCATTCTGTTAATATTCCGTCTTGATAAAACTACAACTACGAATAATTTAGTAATAACACATATTGCAAATTGAATCTCATAGTTATAATCTCATAATAATTTCAGTTGTGCATTAATTATTACAATTATTTTACTTTTAGAATTAAAATATCAAATATAATTAACAAATAATATTTAAAGACAAACAATTTCTTTAATTAATTATGCCACAAAATCTACAAAATTGGTTGATTGTAAGGCATACTCTAATAAAGAGGCCAACCAAATCTTTAACTACTAAACTCCATATAGTACTAAACCTATGCATTTTTTAAAAGATGTCTAAATTCATTAAATCATGTATATGATAAGAGAATCTACAAAATATAAATAAGTTTTTATCCTTTTAAACTTATTTATGTCAAAAATAATAATGATAATAATAATTTTGATAATTGTTAGCTAAGGGGCCGTTTGGTTCCACTTCTGTTTTTCTGTTGTTGTTTTTAGTTTCTGTTTCCTGTTTTTTGTTTCTGTTTTTTTTCTTACAAAAATGAAAACCTGTTTGGTTGAGATTTGTAATATAAAAACTGGAAAACAAAAACCTGTTTGGTTGAGATTTGTAATAAAAAACTAAAAACAAAAACATGTTTGGTTTTATCATTTTGTTTCTATTTTTTTT
>JANIIA010000192.1:21345637-21356580 GCA_027478495.1 Erythroxylum alaternifolium
TTATTCATATGCATATATGAATGCATGAATATGATAAAGACACTTTCAATTATTCTAACCCATTCAAAAAGACCAAAATTGCCCTTTCCCATAAGTGAGGGGATGTTACAGAGATAGATTGTAATGTGCCTATTTCTCTTTTGTATATTTTATAATAGTTGAGCTATAGAAAATCTAATACAGTTTTCATTTTTCCAAAAAAAATTTATCATTTTTCAGTAAACATTACCTCTTGTATGCCTCTACCTTTTTAATTTTTTTGAGTCCATACTTGTATCACAAGAAAAGCAAGACATTTATTCATGAAGAATCTTATGATCACCCTTCCCATGTCCTTACACCTTACTGTAAAATACAATGCTTGGGGCCACCATCAACTTTCCTGTAAGTTCGACAAGAGGGCTATAAATTAAGGAAGAGTCCCCCATAACTTGCTTCCAAGTTTTTTGAGCTTCAATATACTTGATATACACACTCGCACTTTAAGTTAATATGGTGTGGGATGAGGTAGGTTGATTTGTTGAATGGGAAGGAGAATGAGGGTCAGATGGTTTATTAGGCCTAATGAATGTAGAGAGGAAATGGAAGATGAGAGTAAGGGGGAGAAATCAAACTCCAATAAAGTTTAAATGGAAATTTGATAATAGCAGGGGTTAAGTGTTTTTAAGATAGTTACCAAGAACAACTAAGAAAAAACTAAGCAAGAAGAAAAGTGGAAGGAGAAATATCGAATTGCCCCTAATAGAGATGGCAATTTTTGGCTCATAGGCCTAAATTTAATTGTTTTGAATGAGTTAAGTCATAGGCCAAGCTTAAGCTCAGACAAACTCGATGTTTAATTATTCTAAACAAAATAACATCAATTTATTTGGAAAAGTTGGACTTCAGATAAACTTTTGCTTGAGCAACCCAAATATTGATTCAATTAAAAAAATAAATTATTGTATATTTTTAATTTTAAATAATTTGGCAAGGCCTGACCTATGTGCCAGCATATTGCCATCACTAGCACCTAGTCGCGGCAACCAAGCAAAAAGAAAGAGAGAGGAGAAGAACGTTTTTGGTTGAAAACAGAGGAGAGGTGTACAGAAAGCAAAATCAGCGGCTGGAAAAAACGAGAAATCCCTGAAGAAATCAAAGAGAATGGCTAGAGAGAGGGAGGAGCTTCTCACTCATGTTTTTTCTCTATTCCCCAACATTAACCACCGAAGCAGCTGAACCGTTTTCTATTCAATATTCACGCTCAAAATTTGGCGGTTGCTCCACAGCTTGTTAATTTCCCAAAGCAGACATGCAAATGCAATTTGATGGTGGAAATAGGGGGAGAGGTGGACCAACCCAATTATATGTAACGAAACTCTAATGAGCCCACATGACATTCAGACAAGCTTGCCTTCCCCTCCTTTGAGCTGGAGTAGAGATTTGTAGCCCAAAACATATGCCAATAGCATTTGAATCGAGGACCACAATCAGGCAAATAAAAAAAACAAAAGATAAAAACATGCCAACCATGACCAGATATTGGCATCTTTTGAGTAAAACTGATAGGCCAATCCTGCTCCTTGTGGGCTGTAGCATGTTTATCTTGTGCTGGATCTTCATCAGAAAGGACCAGAGAGAGAGAGAGAGAGAGAGAGGGAGGAGTAAATATCGAGAGGATGAAATGCTTTACAGCGCACGAGTCCATCAAATCCGGTTTAGGAGGCCTATCATTAAGATTAGCCATAATTGCGAGCGGTTATTTCCGTTAACTCAAATTATAGATAAGGATTCATGAAAGTAATATGATTTCTAAACAGCGTCACTCCAAATTTGACTAACATTGTTCAATGTCCATGTGATATAATATCTCACGTCCTGTCCCCATGGCCCATGCCCCACTTTGTGTAATTTGAGTGCCTCAAAATACATCACTGGAAACAACTACATCCTATATATATATGGACAGGTAAGCAACTCTATATGGATGTATGATCAGATACAATAATTGGGTATTAGTTGATTCAACTGGTAAGATCAGATGCACTACTACTCATCAGGATCTACTGAAAAAGAACAACATCCTCAGTCTCCAAAGATAAAGCTACTTTCCACACTTGATCTTGGAGATGAGTCAGGATTCTTGTCAACGTATATGAATTAAACCCACCACTTACTCTTAACCCGCAAGCTAAATCAGAAACCCGTATCTAACACACCATTTATACGTTTGATGTGGGTATCAAAACCCAGATTACCATCATCCATGTAAACCAAAGAATCTTTTTCTTTTCTAAGTACAGATTATCTTGAAAAGACGTTTTAGGCTCGTCACAAACCCATCTGGAAAAAGGAAGGGGGGACAAGATAAGCATTGAGGAATAAGAAAGAAATAAGCGTAAGCATGCAGATCATGCATATCCATCATAAAAAGTTGGAACCACCGATATAAAACTAGTATCTCTATTGCGTTTGGTAAAACTTTATTATCCTTTTCGGGAGATAATGCTTTATCTTGCTTCTTTATAGGCCTTTTGTATTGACCTATACTACCCTTTAGCCAGTTTTTACAGTATCATAGTCATGTTGCTCCTTGTACATCATAAGCTCACTTCCCTTTTATCTCTCTAGTCTCTACCGAGACTTTGTCCAGAAAAATTAAGACGTCTGTGATTGACAGGAGAATCTTTAGTTGCGTCATGCAGTGGTTATCTTTCAAGTAAATGTCTGCATGCTTTGTAGATACCCAGCTACCTAACACTATATACTTACAGGGACCGGTGGGAAACATAATCCGATGCGATGCGAGGCACATACAATGTCTTTCAAAATTCAACTCCTCATTTTCTCTGCAATCAACAATCTTGATACAATCGGCACTAATTAATATTAAATGTGTATCATTCTGCGGCATTAAATCAAATCTTAACACTCAGCATATCAACCACTTATCTACTCATTACTATTGGAGATGTTTGAAAATGCAAGATTTCCATATTAATTACTTAAATTTTTAGTTTGTACTGGACTAGCATGAAAACAAATTTTAGCTTCCAATAAAAGGATAGATTATGTTGTTGGACAAGCTCTGCGATATTTCGGACAACTGAGTTAATAATCCAGCTGGCTGTAAAGCAGATATCTGAATAGAATTTGGTCAGATTCTGATGAATGATATAAATGTCAATGCATCTAACACTAACAGTGATTTCCACTTCATGTACTTTGTTTCCGTTCCATCTATGGACTATAAAGACGTACGTTTGATCTCCGTCACAAAATGTTCCGAAGAATGGGAACGAGATTAAAGTTTATGTGATATAATGTAAAAAAACACTAAAAATGTACAGAACCAAATAAAATTCATTTAAGGAAAAGAGTATTTCACTTGGTCAATTCAATCATATGATAATTGGAAGAAATTAAACAAATACAAAGGTTAGTTTTTAATATCATCAAATCCAAATACTGTGTTAAATTTCCTAAATTTTCTCATTTATGGAAGGATGGTTCATATGAAACAACGACTTCATCTATAACCATTAATTATCTTTTATTTAAAATATTATATTTGTTTATTAAATCTTTTAAACATTCCTCTTTCTTACACCCTTCGCGTTTTGAATTTTAAGTTATTAGAGTAAAATTTAGTTTAATTTTTTATAATTGAATTTCTTTAGTTGACTATTTATGTTCTCTTTAAGCATATTTTGAATTGAACTTTTAGTTTAATGGCAATAAAGACTCTTTCTCAACCATTATTACTTATTTGAATACAAAATTTTGCTTAATTTGTTTCTTAATCAACAAAAATATCTTTTTATTTTTATATATTATGTTATATTTTATAACTTTTCCTATTTGAAAAAGAATTGGTTTATATACAATGAAAGAGTCTATCTTTATTCTAAAATATTAAAAGCATTAGATTACGAAATTTTTCTATGTAAAAAGCTATATTCTTTTACTTATTTTCCGTGTAGGAGTGATTTAGCATAAAGCATAGGAAAAGGTAATATATATTTATCAGAAAATTGGTACGTAATTTTATCACATACACAAAGGGAAAAAAAATCAAAAGTTATAATTTTCAAAAATTAAGATTTCTTTAATTATGTAACATGATTGATTTATAAATATAATAAAACATAATTTTGACTAGTTTTTTTGCATGATTTTTCGTATAATTCAATCATTTTATCATATCATTTTTCAATTAGATATGTATTATGTAATTACTGTCTGTATTACTTGAATTCAATCATGTTAGTTCTACATTGTTAGTGTTTCATTATTGTAATGATGTTTAGAAATTAGTTTTGAATTAATTTAGATGATGAATTATACATCGTTCCCTCAAACTATTTTCATATAGTTACGTTATATTTAATGACTATCAATCAAATGACTCTTAATTAGGATAGGTTCTAAATAATATTGAAGCATAACAATCCACTTATAAAATAATTTAGAGAATTAAGTCAATGAATCACTTATACAATCATTACAATGAGTATTTTCAACAATGCTCCTTATGAAAATCTCAAATTAGGTTAGTTATATGAACTTGTTATTTAACAAGAAGTCACATATTTATTCAAATATCTCTATACTATAATTTATGAGATCAATTATTCATTTATAAAGAAGAAACATAATTTTATTTGTATTTATGTTATATTAAATATCTAGTTTTAGTAAAGTGACAATTAAAGACAATTTAGTGATAATACTTACATACAATATATATAAATATCCAAAGTAAGATCTCTTCACAATTTTATTTACCATGCATACTTATTTCGTGAACTTTATGTTATATATTAATTAATCAAACAAACATGTGTAAGATAAATAAAATTTTTACTTAATTATGTCATAAGATAAATAATGATGTCATTAAAATTAAGGTATATTTAGTCTTAAGAGTTAATACCACTTACATAAATACATAGATAACTGCAAAGACTTCGATATATGAGAACCATTCTCGCAATATAGAGTAAAATTTTTCGGTTAGTCTCGAGTCAATTTAGTATGGAACAGAAGGATAAAAAGGTAGAATGGTATTCTTTGATTCAATTCTTGTGCGTCAACGCCTCCAAGAGACAGTGGGGCTGTGGGATTTATAGTCCATATCCACGAGGGGAATAAAGCGGAGGATGTGGGTGCCTCCTTGTTGAGCACTTGGAGACACTCTCTATGGCCTATGCCTAATATCTGCTTTCATGATCACTTACTACGCCATACCTCTTATACGATTGCACAACTCTTGAAATCCAAACACAAATAGTAAATATACTGCATGCGAAAAGCAAGCTGGAATTTGATAGCCGACTACTCATAGCCAGTGAGCCTTTAATTACCAAGTGCGCAGGGTAAGAGATGAAGGAATAACAACTGCTGACCATAGCTCTTGGATTCCGAGAATATGATTTTTACATTCTTTTAGTAATCTAAGTTAATCAATTTAATTATTGATAGCATAAACGGTAGATTTGGTCCCATCATATGGATAATTAACGAGCCATGCAATGCATGTGAACCCTACAACCCAAGCTAGAGCTGTCTTGTTTCACCTTAGTACTTTTGCTCCTTCATCTACAGACGTTCCAAATAAAGAAGAAAGCGCATCTATACACGACTTTATTGTCCTCTTTTAACTTATACGACTTGAACTTGCAATAATTGAATTAGCATTTTGACATTTCTTATGAGGCATTTTTCAAAATGAAAGAGAAAAGACGAAAGAATTAAATGCTGATGTTAGGAGATGCTATGTACTGTATACACCAATTTGACGTATCCGTGTCTTTTATTTCAACAAGTGCCAGTCTGCGCCTTAATTGCTCTTTACCGCACATTTTCCTCAAATTCATGTAAGAGGATAATATTCATCCACCCTGCGGATCTGTATACAAATTCTCATACTGTACATATAATTAAATAAATGCTCAGAATTTTTCTATCTATAGGTTATTGTGGGCCTGAAACTTTAGGATCCTGTTTTATTTTATTTTTGTTTACTTTTTAGTATTGACAATAATTAAATACTATAAAATTTTAGAAATTAATTAATTAAAAAATTTCATGTTAATTTCTTTTACACTATTTATTAATAAATGCTAATAAAAATTTTATTAAAATAAATAATTAAATAAGTGGAATTTATTTATAAGCTATCTATTTTTAATATATATTTCAATTATTAAACAAAAATTTGAAATTTATGTTTTTAAATATTAAAATATTTTTAAAATTAAAAATTAATTAAATAATTATAATATATTAGTCATAATTCTTACTGTTAATTAATGCTAAATAATTTAAAATATATTTTTAGTAGATGTTAAATTAGATTATGGAAACAAATAAAAATAGAAAATAAGATTTTTATGATTTTATAAGTTATAAAAATTAGAAAAATTAAAAACAAATATTCAAATATTTATTGAACTTAAAAACAAAAATTTTAAAAAAACTAAAAAATAGGAGTGAAAACAAACTAATTCTTATTCTTAGTATATCTAACCATGTTGTTTATCCAACCTTTTAAAGGATCGACATGAATTCTGTCTTCTATGTTTATCAGCTCTTGTCTATATTCATCATACAAAATTTGAAATTGTTTAGTACCTTTAGTTTCTTCATATCTTTGGAACAATTAAAGTATTAAACACGAATTAATTAATTTTCCACTACTACGTCTTGAAAAAAAAAAAAGGTTGAACTTCATCCGATTAGCAGTGCTCCTTGTGGAAACTTTTGAGATTGATTTCAGGATAAAGCCTTAAATCAATCAAAGATATTTTCTAAAAAAATCAAGTACATGATCACGAAAACACTGTTAAATATATATTTGATTTCAGATTGGGTCCAGGACTGCTGACCATCACACTTGCAGACTCCTTGCCTCTTTTATGACTCTATATATATATACCAATCCAAATCGATAAAACCAGAACGACGATTTTGCTCATACCAACTTTTACTGCATTTTAATTGAAAATGGAATTGAATTAGACAGGTATCAACATCCGGGACCTGATCTATCCAACAAAAAGTAAAAAAGATTTTTAATTAGTGAGATAAAATTAACCTAACGGACAGAAAGCAAAAGCGAAGCTGTTAAACTTTGTTTCGATATAAATATTTCCATAAAGTAATGCCGGGAGAATCTTGGCACAAATCTTTCACAGTTGGACAGCGAAAGATACACATGTTCTCTTCTCCTGTAAGACCACTGTCCACTAGTTAATTATCGTTGCACCCATTTCGTTTCCCTTAAATCGGACCTCATTCCAACACTTTCTCTACAACCATAAGACGAGAAGAACAGCATAATCAAAGTTATCTATGGCGTATTCAGTGCATGTCAAAGAGGCTACCATGATCAAACCCTCCGACCCAACCCCAAGTCGTTTATTGTCCCTTTCAGGTCTAGATTCACAGCCTTTTTTACGTTTCACTGTAGAGTACCTCTTTGTTTACAAGTCTCGCCCTGGTCTGGACCAAAATATTACAACATCTCGTCTCAAAACCTCGTTAAGTAAGATCATGGTGCCTTATTACCCAATGGCAGGTAGAGTAAGGGCTAAGTCCGGTGGTTCAGGCCTAGAAGTGGTGTGTAAAGCTCAAGGTGCTGTGTTTATTGAGGCTACGTCTGATTGTACGATCAACGACTTTGATAGAGCTCCAACTTACGTGACACAATGGAGGAAACTGCTCTCAGTACCTGTAACAGATGTTCTTAAAGGAGATCCAGTTGTCGTTGTCCAGCTGACGTGGCTCAAAGATGGAGGTGCCACGTTGGGAGTTGGCATCAATCATTGTGTTTGCGATGGAATTGGCGGTGGTGAGTTTCTGAACTCGTTAGCTTCGTTGGCTGCGTTTGAATGTCGACTAACTGATTTAAAGCCCAAACCCGTTTGGGATCGTCATCTTCTTGATCCAATAAAGCCTCCTCGTCCTTACCCCGTTAATCATCAGGAGTTCAACAGAGTTCCAGACCTTGGTGGGTTTATATCTCGCTTCTCTAAAGAGAGATTGATCCCAACTTCAATCAGTTTCGACAAACGTTGTCTGAATGAGTTGAAGAGAGTTGCTTTAAGTTTATCCACGACACAACCCTCTGGGTTGAGATTCACGTCCTTTGAGGTATTATCCGCTCATGTCTGGAGAAGCTGGGCTAGAGCTTTAAACTTACCTCCAAACCAAATGTTAAAACTTCTCTTTAGCATCAACATTAGAAACCGAGTTAAGCCCAGTCTACCAAGTGGATACTACGGCAACGCATTTGTGCTTGGCTGCGCTCAAGCAAGTGTTAAAGATTTGTCAGAGAAAGGCTTGGGGTACGCCTCATTGTTGATAAAGACCGCAAAGGACCGAGTGAACAATGACTACGTGAGATCGGTTGTTCAATCGGTGAGCTTGTCAAGAGCGAGTCCTGACTCGGTTGGGGTTCTAATAATGTCGCAATGGTCAAGACTGGGGTTGGAGATGATTGACTTTGGGATGGGAAGGCCGGTTCATGTGGGCCCAATTTGCTGCGAGAGGTACTGTTTGATTGTGCCGGTTCATAGTCAGACCGATGCTGTGAAAGTAGTGGTGGCGGTTCCTGCTAGCAGTGTTGACAAGTACGAGTGTTTGGTGAAGAGTCCACACATGTGAGGACCATAGGATTTTGGCTCATTTGCTGACCTTACATTTTACTATTTTGACTTGCATCGTTTTTACTCTCCTAAGTCCTAATCCAATGAGAACAGATTTGGTCCCTTAACGAAATTCAGTCTCAACCAACATATAAAAAGAAGTAGCCTCTCAACCAACATATCAAAAGAAGTAGCCTTTAACATCGTATTGTTAACGATTTATGAAAAGTGAGATGTGCGTGATTTTAAATCAACAAAGATGTGTCTGACTTCATAGCTCTTCTATTTTAAAGATTTTCAATTAAAAAAAAAACATTAAACGAGGGTATCTCTTCTGCGATCCACCAAAAAAAAAAAAATCACCGTGACGGGTGCGCACCTTGAATTTGCAAGCGAGATGGCTTACCAACCCATCTATGACTATAAGGTCTATAATTAAATTTATGCCCAATTAGAAGTGTTCTAATCCACTTTGCTCCAGATTTAGCCCATTTTTCATGGGCCAGCCATATTCAAACGGGAATAGACAGTCAGGTCAATGAGTCAACCGTTAACCTGCATTACAAGGTGCAAGTGAGTGCGTAGCGTGTAAAGGAATTGACGCTCCTTTGTTATTCGGTTGAATGATTGACTAGGAAGGTGGGCGTCTCCTTCGTGGCAACTAAGTGTTGGAAATTCTAATTTCTCCCAAGCCCCTCAAAATCCTTTGGAAAGAAATGCCCGAAAGGGTGTCATTTCGTTAGATACGCTGACCATTTCACAACTCGAAAGTCGAAACTGTTAACTTTTTTTATGATATTGTTAAAATTTTAATTAATTCCCTGTCTGCCAGGTGCCAATACCACTGAAATGTAAATGTGATTTTTTTTTGGATAAATCAGTAATGATATAAATTAAAAATTTATGTACAACAAAAGTTTTCCAAAAATGACAGCCGGTTACCTATCCTGAAGGAGCTACCAAGAAAACATGAGAAACCCTAATTGTTCCTCAAAAAAATTAAAACAAGAGCAAGCTAAACCACTGCTTACACTAAAATCATATCATTGATCATCTAATCGATAATACAACAATGCCTGCAAAAGATTCAAGCAATAAACAATACAGTTCTTACTAATCCTCTCCTCTGATAACTGGGGACAAAGGGAGGGCACCCGTTCATTTCCTGATCACTAGTGAAAGTCATGCCTGATACTTAGAGAAATATTGCCGATGAGTGAGCTAAATTATGCTTGCCAATCCAACTTTCAGACCTGCAAAATAACTTAGAAGTAACAAGAAAACAAACCAAAACCCCTCTATTTACCTTCTCACAGTTTTTGAGCTAACTTGTTCCATTACTAGAAAGATCACTTTAGTAGTAATGTTGCCCACTTCCATGGTAGTATTTTGGAAGGTTCTAAGGTTTCTTTCAGACCATAAGATGTAAATAGTAACAGAAAGAAGGATGTTAAAAAGGTTAAGGTCAATGTTTCTATGGCTTTGAGGGTGGGTAAAGCAAAGTAGGATGGATTCAAGGTTTTGCATGTGTGGAATGTTTATCTGAAAGTGGCTGAGCCAATGTAACCACATTGATTTGGAGAAGGAACAGTCAAAGAAGAGGTGATTGATAAACTCATTATCCAAGTAGCACAAGGAGCAATGATTAGGAATATAAGTATAAAGGAGCTGATCCCTAGTCTGCAGCTTATTAATGATAGCTAACCACAAAATAAAGGTATACCTTGGGTTAAAACCCTTATGCCACACTAATGGATACCAAGGTACCTTCGACAAAGGTGGTCTCATCAGGGAATAAGCTGAAGCATTGGTGTAAATTCTTGCAGAGCTTGTAGTTCATTCTAATCGATCGTGTTGAGACCAATCAGGCTGGTATGGTAAAGGTTCGAGCATGCGAATGGTTTCAATTGTAGCATTTTTCCAGCACCACATATTATCTCTAATAATATTAGCGACTTTTGCATTCATTGGAAATTCTGATCCATTGATAGTTCTAGGCATAGAGAGATCCTTGAGGATGCCTTTAGGGCGCCAAGGATCCTTCCATAAGAAAGTAGAAAGTCCATCGCCTATCTTAAATCGGAAATGGTTCCCAATAATATCCCTAACCTGAATAATTTTTCTCTAGCTCCAAGAACTATTATGAGATGGTTGGGCACAGCAGAAGTTGTTCCTTCTACCAATAATAGTGTGGACCCACTTTACCCACAAAACATCCTTATCATTGAAAAGAAACCAAATTCTTTTACCTAACAAGACATTGTTCTAAGTAGACAAATGTTTAATCCCCAGACCCCCCTCTGTTTTAAGTCT